>CM046369.1:680680-835084 GCA_025413025.1 Ficus hispida | reverse complement strand
ACCTTACCTATGCATGTACAACTTTCATTGCATTCTAGGCCGTTTTCTTTTTATTAAATATATATATATATATATATAATAAAAATAAAAAAAAGAGAAAATATAGCAGTCCGTTTTAGCAAAGCAATAATTTATATTGTTAATTTTGTCTTGCATACGAAAAGTAACTAAAGTTGGCAGCTAACATTAGCTATTACAGCTAAATTTTGACTAGTCCGAATTCCCTAGCCTAACTTTTGTCAAAATGGGACGTATGCATATAATATATATATATATATATATTTTCATAAAATATATACCATCAGTGCCATATTGCATATATAGTGAACCAAGTCAATTAGAAAATGCTAATCTCTCTTAGGCAAATAATAAAATTCACGAATAGGAAAAGATGATTGATTTGGGAAATGATCAAATAAAGAGAGATTCTTTTCTTTGGACGGTTCCGTCCGACCCTTTCATTCTTGTTAGACTACTTCCCTTCTCATATGGAAGGATTGAAAGTTTCAAACTTCATCTTTCTCTCTCTCTCTGGCTCTCTCGTGTCTCTGTCTCTGTCTCTCTCTCTCTCATAATAATTATACGTCATATTGTGGAAGTGTAAACAAGGGTCTTAATTTGTCCTAGTCGTTGGATAAAGTCTTCCCCTTTGACCCGGCCAATATTTATCATCATCGTCATCATCATCGCCACCAATTTATGTTCTTTTCTTCTTCTTTTTATACCTGTTTATTTATTCATTTATTTTTATTCTTTTCGCATATCATCCTTCTCTTGCCGTCTTTCTAATTAGGAGTCTTTTATAACCTCACGAGCCCCACACTTCATTTTCAACAAAATACATCTCTCCCTACACACTAATTATATAAATATATCTCCATATATACGTACATACATATATATATATATATATGAAGGCAATATAATAAATAAAGCAGTTCTGCAAAGAATAGTGCTGATGATCGATATTGGAGAACTCATCCTCTGCGGCTTCTCTATCCTCCTTTATCAAGGCCTTAAAAAGTTTATCACTTGTAATCTCAATAATATGGCTTTGACGACCTTCAATTCTCCTCCTCCAATCTCTACTTTGTCACCTAATTATCACCCTTGGGTTGGCCGGTTTTTGGCAAGTGATCATCAACAAGAATATCATGATCAGAAAATAGTGCAACATGATCAGATTGATCAATGCCCTAGTACTACCAACAATGAGAGTTATTTCCAAGGAAAAGAAGAAGAAGAGGAATCCAGTAGTCCCGGGACAGCAAAGGATGGCGAGGGTGCGGTTGCGAAAAAAATAGGCGGCATCAAGTTGCGAAAGAGGCCGTCGAGGCTAGTCGTGCCGGATTATTTGCCTGGTGATGATCAAGAATTTTGCGAGAAGACTAGGAGGTTGGAAAAGAAGGAATTTGAGGTTGAAGGGAGAGATTTCTTTTTGGCAGCAAAGAAAGGAAGGAGGGAGGTCATGGAGGATGGACATGGAGTTTTGCTTGACATTATGGGTGATCCCAAACAAGTAAGCATTTAATTAATTAATCTTTTTTTTTTTTGGTCCTCCATAAATACTACTTCTATGAACTTGTATAATATTGCAAAAATTATTGATTTTGTGTTTTTATGTAACATCAACTCTCCAAGACTCTTAACTAATGTATGAGAATTAGTGGTAATTGTTAATCATATGATTAAAGCAAATTATTATCACGTTATGATCCTTGGTCCTTCCTTCAATGGCTGATGTTGGTCGCCATATATAGGCATTCTTCGCGGTAATCGACGGACATGGAGGACATGCGGGGACGGAGTACGTTGCTGAAAATTTAGGAAGGAACATTGTGAAAGGGATAGAACATTGTAAAAAGGAAGAAGATCGTCATCAAATAGAAAAGGCTATTCGTGGAGGCTACTTAGTCACAGATAAAGGGTTTCTTAGTCAGGTAATTATATTTAATTAAGCTTATTCTCTTTAGTAATTTGGACATATATATTTTATTTAGCATGTTGAACTTCTAGCTTGACTTGGTCTACGGACCTAGAATATATATATATATATATATATATATATATGTATGTGTGTGTGTGTGTGACAGCTTAGTAATCTAATGGCTTCATAGACAAATTCATTTTCATAATAATAAACCTTGGTATCAACTAATTATTTGCGTTGACATGTTAAACTTCTTTACTTTGACTTTCTTTTTGAATGCAAACTCTTTTAATTAATTGTTTTTGACTTGTGCGGTTTTAAGATAAATTCTTGACCAATTTTATAGTACAAGTTTGATGTTTGAAGAAACTTCATGAATGTATGTAAAATACAGCAATGTTTTGCAAATATCCATGTAATTGTTTTTTTTTTCTTTTTCTATGGTTTGTGTGCATTTTATTATTCTATTTTATAAATCGATTATATAAGCTTCTTCACTTGGAGCTTGTTGTGGGTATATTGGTAGGATAATAAGTTTACATATTTTGTCTCTAATATTACAACAACGAAAAGTGCTTTTCACGGCCTAAAATTTATCACATCTTTGATAAACTGTCGTTAAAAGGTCCATATAGCGACATTGAAAATTAAACTGTTGTTAAAAACCCATACAACAACATGGAATAGTAAAATGTCGTTAAATTAATAATACAACAACATTGTTTCAAAAACTGTCGCAGAATGTGATTATATTGATAAAAATAGGATCAATTAAAATTTTAATACTTTGATATATCACATCATTAGTCTAAAATTTTTAATACATTTGTGTATAAAATGCCAAAAAGATTATAGAGTTTCTCATAGATCTTAATTTGTCCAGAATAAAAATATAAAAAGAAAATTAATAACAAATGCATATATGTTCAAAAATAAATCTAAAAATTAATTGTTTTCAATCTCGTTAAAAGATCCATACAACGACATGGATCACGACATCAAAATAAATGTCGTTAAAAATCTAATACTTTCCACGGCACCGCTATTCCATGACCTTTTAAAAAATGTTTAAAAAATGTCATGGAATCCATTATATGTCATATTTTAAATGTCGTCAAAGGACTTTTTTTGTTGTCAAGCTTGATGCAAAAAGCAATGCGGTCTTTCGTTTTTTTTTTTTTTTTTTTATCAGAAATGCTATAAATTAACGTATAGGTTAAAAAATATTGAAATGTACTCTTGAAATGTATGTGCAGGGTGTCAATAGCGGAGCTTGTGCAGCTAGTGTACTATTAAGAGATGGAGATTTGCACGTTGCCAATGTTGGGGATTGTAGAGTAGTCCTCAGTAGAGACGGAATAGCTCAGGCTTTAACCAAGCATCATCGCTTGACAAGGCAAGACGAGCGCCATCGGATTGAAAACTCTGTAAGTATTTATTAGATTTGATATGATGAGAGAGATTGATCCTTAACCTTAACATAAGAAATGCGTGCTAAGGAGCTAATTAAGTATGTTGTGCTGCAGGGAGGTTTCGTGCATTGTCACAATGGAGTGTGGAGAGTTCAAGGAACCCTAGCGGTCTCGAGAGCAATTGGGGACCAACATTTGAAAGAATGGGTCATTTCTGATCCTGAAATTATGAGCCTTCCTCTAACTTCAGACTGCCAATTCTTGATATTGGCTTCCGATGGACTTTGGGACAAGGTATGTGTGCATGTGTGCGCGCGCTTGTAAAATTACTAAAAATTGGAAAATTATATATGCTTTTGAATGTCCATATATAGTATTTGCTAATAGATATTGAACTTGATCATGAATATTCAGGTAGATGATCAAGAGGCAGTGGATGTGGTTCGAAGAGAATACGATTCATCAATCCTCAAGGCTTGTAAAACGCTCGTCGAAATGTCTTCAAGTCGAGGGAGCGTCGATGACATTACTGTTATGGTCATTAATCTTCGAAATTTTGTGCAACAGCCAACGAATTTTCAGTGATGAACAATGGTTTTTTATTGTAAAAAAGTAATATTAAAAAAATACTACTAGAATATTAGACATATGATTATAGTAAAATAGATTTTTAATTTACGTTCATATAGCAAACATGATTCATATAATTGCTTTAAAATGTGATGGCACTTAGGTTTTCTGAGACATTGTAGATGGAAATTCAAATTTGTACATTTATGAAAAAGATAAAAGCACTAATTTGTTTATTCCCTTCATCCATTTTTTCTCTATATTTTGTTAACTTATCATTTTTTTCCTTTTTCTAAATCCTAGCAATCCCATCTTTTAGCCCAAAAAAAAAAAATAAAGATGACAAAATTCTCTTATCAAGACCACACTCTTGCATGGCTAGTCCCTTCACTCCCAATGTCCTCTCTACCCGACGCCTAGTGACGAAACCAAGAAATTTACTTTTAGGGACAAGCTAGCGGGTTTCAAAAATAAAAAATTAGGGGGAGGGGCGGGGGCTAAAAGTGAAAAAATAAAGAAAATTTATCATTTTTTTTTTATTTCAATGGGCGGAAAAGGAGGAGAGGTCCACATAAATTTTGTTGTGTTCTATAGTTTATATTATTTTAAATCACACTCGATAAATATAATTTTGTAAAGTTACGAGGAATCTTATTTTATTACCATAACAATTCTCATAATCTTCTTTTTGAGAGCGTCATAATTCTTTTTTTTTTTTAAAGAACAAAGAATGTGTTCATTTAATTCAATTCAATTATCTTATAGCCTTGTAGTTTTTAGATTATAGAATTTATCGGTTTAATCCTGATGAAAGATGGAACTAAAGAGAAACAACGAAAGAAAACTATCTGTAAATACTATCAAATAAAGATAATCCCAGTCTGTCCTAACAGACGACTGTCTAATCTTATGAAATGAGCTGCTAATATCAAATGCAATGTCTAAAGGAAATACAAAAGGAGAACCCTAAAAACGGCAATAATTAAAGAGAAGAGCAACCAAACGACAAGTAGCATGAAGGCGTTATTAGCAAACAAAAGAAAAGAGCGAACAGAAAGTAGATATGCACGTGCAAGGCACGTGAGATTTTTACTAGTTATAAATATCAAATTTCTTAAGTTTTTTTTTCAAAGTTAAAAAGATCCTTTATCACCTTTTTTTGTATCTAAAAATTTCATAAACTATAAGATTACAGGCACAGTCTCATAATAATACTATATTTGATTTTATTTAAAAATATAAAATTCGAATCTCATTATTCTCAAGTTCAAAAAAAAATCATAAAATATAATTTAATTATTTCAATGCCACCTTCCTTTTAAATTCCTTCAATTCTTTCCCCTAAAACTGTCTACGCCAATAACTTATTTCTTTTCAAGGACTTCTAGTAGCTACTACCATTTATTCTCCACAAATATCTGATCTGCACCGTTTTAATTAATTTGTCTCTCTAAACAATCTATTAATTTAAAGAGCTATTAAATTTATATATATCTATATATAAATTTATAGCTTATAATTATTCTATATGTATGTAGAGAGAGATGGAGGTAGTTGATCATGTGTGTATATATATATATACACTCACCCGATATGTGTGTGTGTGTATATGTTTGTGCTGGTTTGGTAGCATTATTTGGTTAAATCAAGATTAAAATTGAAATTGAAAAACATGTAAAATTCTTCCATTCGGAGATCCGGTGGTACTGTAGGGAAAGTTCTCGATACAAATAAATAACTAAAATCTTATTAAATATATTTTTAAAAACTATATTGGCATTTACACTTAATTTAAACTAAATTGTATTTTTTTCATCATATTTTTTATCTTTTTCTGAAAAGTTTTTTGTTTTTTCTGAAAAAGTCAATAAAAATTAATATTCAAGGGGGTGTTTGGTGAAGTAGTTTGAGTTGGGATTTTTAAGTTTAAATAGTAAATTTTTTTAAATTTTCAGAAAAGACAAAAAAATTTTTGGGAAAAAGACAAAAACTTTTTGGGAAAAAGATAAAAAAAAAGTTTGAGTTGAGGAGTTTGGATGGTTATGCCAAACTGCCCCTTAAAAATCTTAACTCAACTCAAACTCAACTCATTCACCAAACACCCCGTAACGTTGTTGTTTTCTAGACCCTGAGTACCGGAGAATTTAGATCTGTTGTGCATCTGGAATACAAAAGTTACTATTTACATTGATTAATGGAAAAATTAGATCTTCATTTATGATGGTGAGTACTAGGCCGCGTTAAATTTCTAATTTACATTAATTTATGGCTTTAGCAAATTCTTTCCTGAATAATTAATTTGGATTTCTTTTGAACGTAGACATCCCACATCTACTTGAATACATAACGAAAGAAAACTATTTTGGGTACAACTACAAACTAATGTCAAGATTTTGCACCCTTTTTTTATCCGATTATGCATAATTAATTGGTAGGAAAAAGGAAAAAATCGGTGTCTACTAGTTTAAAGAAAATTTATCTAAAAAGAATTTATAAATAAAAAGTAAAAGCAAATATATCAAAGGATTAAAATATTAAGAATAAACCAATACCAATAAGAATATTCTTCCGTTAGGCGGTACAACCCGCGTAGGAGATCAGCACAACTAAGAGAATAGCATGGTATAACCCGCTAGAGAGAAAGAAAGGGAGAGCTAGAGAGAGAAACGAAGAATTCTTCCATTCGGAGATCCGGTGATACTGTAGGGAAAGTTCTCGATACAAATAAATAACTAAAATCTTATTAAATATATTTTTTAAAAATATATATTAAATATTTATATTAAAAAATCTTTTATTTTATTTTTTTCTCTCCTCACTCTCACTTCATATTCTCTTTTTCTCCTCTCTTTCCCTTCCCTCGAGCAAAAAAAATCTAAAAAATCCAAAAAATACTCAATCCCACTCACCTCTCTCTCTCTCTCTCCCCCTCCCTTCCGTAAGGCTATGTTTGGTAGGGGCGATGAAGAGGAGGAGGGACGAAGAAAGTTAGAGGAATGAAGAGAATTGAATGAATCTCTCATATTATTTGATAAGAAGGAGCGAGAGTTAAAAAAAAATAAATAATAGTTTTTAAGTTAATTATTATATTATCTATTTTAAAATTCTTTTAAAAAAATTAAGGATAAAATTATATTTTTAATTAAAAATGAATAGGAAAGCATGCATCATTCCATCAATAAAAAAATATATTAGAATAGGCCTAAAGGGAGAGATTCTCCCTCCACCTCTTCACTCCCTCCTCATTTCTTACTAACCAAACAATAAAAATGGACTCTCCCTCCACCCCTCTCCGTCCCTCCATTTCTCCTAAAAAACCAAAACCCAACAACGCCCCCACTCACTCTCTCTCTCTCTCTCTCTCTCTCTCTCTCTCTCTCTCTCTCTCTCCTTCCCCTCCCGTGTGTCAGCTGCACAGCAGCCAAAATAAACCTCAAAAAGTTACAAAACACACGTCTCTCTCTCTCTCTCTCCTCCCCTCCCTGTGTATCAGCAGCAAAACAGCCAAAAACAAAACCCCCAGAAAGTTTTCCAAACGCAAGTTTGGTCCGAAACACGTTTTGGACGAAAATAGTAAAAATTATTATATATCCTTTCTATACATTGTATAGATACCCATACATCTTTTCTTCTCATTTCACTAAAAGCAAGCAGGATGACAAGTCCAAAATATTTACTCGTTCGCAAGTCAGAAGTTCTAAATACAAAAGAGATGTTATATATCTTTCTTATATTTCTGCAAATTTTGGTCAGTTGTATGCGTTTCTTATTTCTTCCGTGGATTCCATTCTATTTTTGAAAGAAAATTAATCAGATCAGATGATGGTTTTCATTTTTAAATCCTTGTTAAAAATAATGGTTGTTTTGCTTTTGCTTAAAAAAATAATTGGTGCCACTAGTAAATCATTTTATTGACATTTGTTAGATAAATATTGAAATCGATCAAATATTCATTTGATCAAACCATTTAAAAAGCATTATTAAAAGACATTTATTACATTAAAAAAAAAACTTAAAAAGGTCCCCTTTTTTTTCACGTAGCACCTTTTTTCTTTTTTTTTTTTTGTTCTATTTCAACCAGTTCTATATATATTTTTTCTTTATTTTTGGCTATAATGTTAATTATATTTATCCAATCATAGCTGGGAAAACTTTCACTTGCTTTTTATCAAGGTCATAGCTAAAGCATTATTACTACGTACTAAAATAAATGGGGTTTTTACTGTTTTTTTAACAGTGTTCAACAGTATTTTTTTTGCTTTCCCCGTTGCTGCTACAGTAACAAATAGTGAAATTATTTTTCTGCCCTTCTGCCTGTGCCTGCCGATTACTGTTTCTACATTGAATGGACAACTTTACCCTCTACAGTACTGCACAGTGACTTGTTACAGTGAACGAACAGTGTTTTTACCTTTTCTACAATATAATGACTTCTTTACCCTTTATCACTAACTATTTTTTCCTCCGATACAGTATTATACCGGTTTTACCCTTTATTATTTTAGTCAATTGACAATTTTACCCTTAATTTTTAGTTACTTTTACTATTTGATACAGTGTTGGGATAACTTTATCCTTCTAAAAATATTAATCGACGATTTTACCCTTCGTTTGTAGTTTTTTTTTCTTCGCTACAGTATTATTCCGGTTTTACCCATCTTTTTTAGTTGTTTTTCTTTTTCCTACAGTGTATTTTCAGTTTTATCCCTATTTAGAGTTTGTTTTTTTTCCTTAATATTGTTTTAGCCATTTTTTTTAATGGATGTTAAATTTTAGATATTAGATTCCGATCTATTGTTGTATTGTATTTTTGCTCACTATGTCTTTTTTTAATTTTTAAACAATTTCTTACTTTAAATTTTTTATCTTTATTTCGGAATTTTTTTCCTGGGTTTTTTTTTTGTCTTTTTTATTTCTTTTGTTCTATTTTTTAAAGACCTTTTTTTTGGGACTTTGCATGCATTTTTTGTGTCTTTTTTATTTGTTTTATTTTATATTTAAAAAATCATTTTTTTTTACGTTTTTGCATGTATATAACCTGATAAAAATTTATTTTTTTGTTTTTTTGATTTTTTTAAACAGTAAAAAAGGAGAAAATGGGATATATATTTTATTTTGTTATAATTTTTTTTTGTTAGGGTTAGTTTTTTCCGGTTCTTTTGAATCTAAAGATTTTTGTTTTTTGTTTTATTTTTGTTTTAATTTTTTTTTCTTTAAATGAGTATGACTACATAAATTTTTTTTATTTTTTTGATTTTGTTTTCGTTTTTATTGTTGTTAGTATTATTGTCATTTTGATTTACATCTTCACTATTAGAAGAGATTTTGGGAAGAATTATATTTATTATAATTATAATATTTATCTTAACTAACTGTTTTTATTATATAATACTCAATTTATTTATTTATTTTTTTCTTCCTTTCCCGTGCAACGCACGGGTATTAAACTCGTTTGGATAAAAATAACGTAGATCTAAAAATAAAAGAATACATAAATATTATAACCTAAATATATATATATATATAAATTGTTACTCCAATATTTATCCATAGATAATATTGTTATTTTAACTGTACAATATAGATAAGACGGTTGTAGAAATTGAATAGTTAACCAATCATTAATTGTGTTTAAATTGACAACTTGTTATTAACTTGTTGAAATAATTTTTTTAGGGTTTTTTTTTTAATCTAAGTTAAAGATTTGTTCTTAATTTTTGAATCTTATTTCTAACTTCATTTTCATTCCGAATTTCGTTTATTCCTAAATTTTAAATAACAATTTGTTTATTCCCGATTTCTTTTCTATTTTTTTTATTTTGAAAATCTGTCTGGTTTTTTTTTCTTTGTTTTTTTTTAATCAAAACAAGTCATTTTTGTGGGTGCCACATAATTTTATTACTTAATCTTCCTTTCGTTGGTGACTCCATTATTGAGAAACATTTTTTATGTATTTGATGAAAATTACTGAGAATTCTAAGATTTTTTTTTTTTTTCACGAGTTCAATAGAAGATCGTTAGTTAATAACATATAGCACTTAAAAAACTACCATCCACTCCAGCTCTCGATATGTATGTATATATGTACTAGTTAAAATCACGTGCTTCGCACATGTGAAGCGCATATATACTAAAATTTTTTAATGTATATTTTTATAAATATAAATGTTAAAGTTTTTTATAATTTTGTGTATAACCACTCATAATTATAAAAAAAAAAATAGTAGTTATTGAAAACTCTTCCATACATATATACATGTGCATAAACTGTCCGGCTTCTATTTTGTATCTGCAAGAGCTATAGGGTTTCCGTATCACCCTAATGCAATCCTCAAAGTCCCTTTGATGAATTTCCAAATGTCTTATATATTATCGATAAATTTAGAGGCACCTTATCTGCTTTTTGCTGAATAAAAACATTCTGTTTCTTGCATCTGCACATATAAATACAGAGTTTTTCAACGATATATTGTAAGAATAAATTAAAAAATGTCAATCTGCTATTGATCAATCCTACATACAATACTGCATAAGTTGGTGGTGGTTTTATTTAGCTACATTGCAAGACAAGCTAAATGTAGCTGCTCACACCCTAGCGAAATTTTCCTTTTTAATTTCAATCTCTTATTTGGTTGATATTGGCTGGAGCAGATTCCTAGTCGTATTCACTCCGCCGTAAGTGCTGATATCACTCTTAATATATTATTAATAAAACAACTCTCAAGTCCCCTTTCCCAAAAATAAAAAAAAAAAAAAAAAAACAATTAAACAAACAGACAAACTACCTGCAGTATTAATACTAGTATCATGTGTTATTTTTGGAAAAGCGAAACATATTTTTGATAAAACCACACACACACACTAATGTAGGCACGTATGAAAGCGAAACATATTTTTGGAATATCAGTAGTGTTAACTTTTAACATCGTTTAATGAAAGCATGTATAGTTGCGTACCTCGGCCGGAGACCAACAGGGAGATCAATTGTGTCTAGCACTTCCAAGTAGAAAGAAATATGATCTTTTCCATCATTTTCTACTTCCCCCTTCGCAAATATATAATATATAATATATATATATACACACACACACACACACACCAAGGTTCCTGCCAAATTACAAGTCAAGCTATGTATCATAACATCATGGAAAAGCAAAAACTCTTTTGCAAAGATGGAATTCAACTTTTATTATGTTATTCTTTTTCCTAATTACAGAGTATGAATTTAAATCAAAATTTAACAAGAAACTAAAATAAAAAAAGATTAACGTAAAGAAGGTACTTACCATAGATATAAAGCCCCCTTGTCTTAAGCATATAGTTTATTCTTTTCCCCTTCATTTATGGTTCTTTTGAACTTTGATAATTAATATCGTAGAGAGAAATTAGTGAAAACCTGAAACTTGTACAATGCTTAAGCGTTATATTCATATAACCTTTTAATCTTGTAATGATGTGTTTCCCAAATCTTAAAACTTAACATATGTTCTCATCATAAAGTAATAATTATATCCAATTTGTCACTTTTGTTGATTTATTGAAGGATATAAATAATATGTTGCCTGGTAGGGCTAGCAGGCTGGCGGGGGCCTGAGGGAACTACGACAACAGATATGAGCAAGTGGTTGAGGGTCTTCCGACGACGACGACGACCTCGGAGGTGGAGCTGTGGTCCCGGTGGCTTCCGATGATGGCCTTGGGAGTGGATGGATGTCACAAACCGGCCGATCTTGGGGTGTTGTAATGGCGACCTTGCAAGGAGTGGGGTTCTCGTGACGTCGCTTGCGGAGGGCTAGTGAGTTTGATGTAGGAGTTCTACAACTATTCATCTAAATGTTACATGTGATAATCCAAGCAATACGTGTTTGTTTTTCAAAATTGAGGCCTCCAGTGAACTTATTGCAGTTTTTCTTTTTTTTGGATAGATATACACATACCTAGGTGTACTTTTATTTGTTTTAGATCACGCTAAGATAATTCTTATAGCATAATTTTTTACATATATAATAATAAAATCATGAACTTCCTCACACATATATATACGCTGGAAAAGTCGGTTTGATGTTAATACTCGATAAACGTTTTGGATAACTATACTTCTCTGTTTATACAAATTTATAGATTAGATAGAGTTGGAAAAAAAAAAAAAAAAAAAACCCAATAGAGTAGTATATTACACTTTTAAGTATTTTAAACAAATAATATATTTATGATAAATAATTCGTAAATAAACATCATATTTACTATATCGAAAACAATATCAGTCGTTTTAATTGGTCGGAGATGAATTGTTTTAGAAATGAAATGAAATTGCGTTTGTTTGAATCTAAAGGCTCATCTTATTTTAGAAATGAAATGAGATGAAAAAATAAATTCTTATCTCTTAGAATCAACCATTTTACTTATTTTTATTTCAAACCTATTTTGTACAGTAATATTTTCATATTAAAAAATTTCCCTCATCCGCTTTAAGTTATAAGTATCCAGTATTTTTCAATTTCAACTTCCGTTTGATATGACATCTAAAACTTAAAATTTTCATATTAATTTTTATTTTTTTTAATCAACAAAAATTATAATCAGTTTTTTGAAAAATCAATCCAGTATAAAAATATTCATCTCCAAATAGTGAACTAAATGCACCTCATTTTCGATTAAAGAGTTTTTTTTATGTGCTCATAATTGACACAAAAAAAAAACAAAAAACAAAAAACAAAAAAACAAATCCACATCCATCTCCTATTAAATTCAAGCATTATTATCATTTTAAAGGTAATTTCTTTTATAAATGTATACGTGTTTTAATAAGAATATCCCTTGAATATTGATTTTTGCTTGACATGTGGAAATTTTGTAAAGAAACTTATAACAAGATGTAGAAATTTGCAAACATACGAAAGTTTAGGAAAATAGACTTTACAAATTGAAGTTGGTGACAAGACCCAAAGTTTTTTTTTTTTTTTTTTTTTTGTGAGGGGGGGTAAAAACGTAATTTAAGTTGGACACAAAGGATAGCTTAGACAGCGACATGTCGTTTCATATAATTTTTTGACAAAAACCCTTTTGATTCTTAAACCAGTAGCTTACTGATTCGGAAACGAACTAGCTTCCTCTTTCGCTCTCCGAGTTCCAACCATGGCGGAAAGAGCTGTCATAACCCTAGGCGGCAAGGGAACGTCGCTTTCCTCGTCTTCCGTCTACGCCATTGCCAATTCCCTTGCCAACCTCCGAATCGACTTCTCCGCCGTCGCCAGGCTCGCCTCCTCCGACAACCACCATGCATCCGCCGTGAAATCCGATGGCTTCAACTTCCGCGAGTCATTAACCATTGAAGAGAAGAGAGCCTCCCTCATCGTTCTCCTCAACAACCTCCTCCTCTCCGGCTCCTCTGCCGCCCACCGAGTCGCCGAAGCTTTGAACTCCAGCTGCCAAACCCTGGAAAGCGAATCGCTCGGTTTAGCGGAGGAGGAGATTCTGTACGGAATATTCGCGCTTGTGGACCACAAATCGTCGGCCTTATCGGCCATTTCCGACGCGGTGGCGGCGATTTCGTGCGAGGCCTCTAGAGCTGATGTTTCGGCGCTTAATTTGACTGATTCCGGAGATGGATTCACCGACAAGGATGAAATCGGCGTTGCCGGCGACATGAAAGTGATGCTGAACGGGTCGAAGCGTGTCGGTAAGGTCGAGAGCGAATCGGTGTCAAAAATCCCCAAAATCCACGCTACCCTGAGGAAGCAAGCACGTCTGTAAGAGTTTCTCTTTTTTTTGTTTCATTAAGTAATTAATGATCGGTATCTAATTAGATTTATTTTGCGGAAACACATATTGAGAATGCCTATTGTTCTATTATGTTTGTTGAAATTTGATTGTTTTCTGGAAATGGAACTTTACTTGCTTGCATTATGCATATATGTTTGTGAAATCAAATAAGAAAATACAAGTTTTCACCAGATTATGCACTAGAACTCTAGAACGTACTTTTACATACTAATCTTTCATTCTGCCAAAATTATAATAATAATAAAATAAATAAATAAATAATTTTTTCTTCTCTTTCATGGGTAAGGAATTAAATAATCAATGTGAAATTAGGTATAGCCACTTGGGTGTTTATGTTTCTGTTTTCAGATTTGGAAGAAAACCTTCGGAGGATAATCAACAGTAGCAAGTTACTATTCAGCTTATATACAATTCTCTGGTTTAGAAAGCATTTTGTTATTTTTTTCTTCTTATCCATTTTATTTTGATTCACTGTGTCATTTTTTCTTTTCTTTTCTCTCATGGCACACTAGATTGCATTCTGAGACAAGGGTGCAATTGAACTCCGCCGTCAAAGCTGGCAGCGGCGCTGCAGATAATGTGCGCACTTCGCGATTGTCGTTGGTGTCGGCACTAAGGGACTTGGGAAGGTGTAGTTTTGGGCGTGCCAAGTTGAATTTGGATTCGGTGGATAATGGTGATATCAAATCGATTTTGGTTGGTTTGTTTGAGAATCAATGCCCGAGTTTTGACGGATTGAGAGATCAGTTTAAGGTGGTCTTGGAATTGCTCACTGAAGAGGAAGAGAAATATGGTGAGTTAGCCCATCAAGTGAATTTCTTGTTAGGGCTTGTGTGGAAGATCGTGGCGTGGGAGGCCATCACTGCGTTTGTTGCCGTTGAAGGTGCTGAGTTGAAGGAGAAGTGTCAAGATGGTGCGGTAAATGTAGGGGAGAATGCGAAAGCTGGCAAGAAGAGTGAGAAGAAGAAGATGGTTTTGGGGAAAGGAACTAGTGTTCTAATTCAGGTGATTAAGAGTAGACTAGGGAGTAAAGTAGGTGGTTTCGATGGCTCAGGAGGATTGTTGGAGAAATGGGTGGAGGATCTTTTGTCTTTTTTCGATCCCAAGGACATGGAATTTGATAATTTATTGAGCAAAGTGAAGGACATTGTGGAGAGTAATGAAAGCAGAAGGCTTCCCAAGCTTCCAAAGGTATATAAGCTTTGCTAGAAAATTTTCATTAATTTTCTTAGAACTATTATGAACTGTTAAAACAAATTAAAGGTGTTGGATTTAAATAGCATTTTGAATTTTGGTATATATGTTGAATGTTAGGGAACTCGCGACTTTTCCAAAGAACAAATGACAATAAGAAAGAAAGCGTTTAAAATTGTAGAGGATGTTTTTGAGAAGCATGGTGCCACAGCTTTGGATACTCCGGTTTTCGAATTGAGTGACGTTCTCAAGGGTAAATATGGAGAAGATTCAAAGTTGATTTATGATCTCGCTGATCAGGTAAAGTACACAAACTTTTGTTGGTTGGTTGAAACCACAGTTTTTTGCTGGCTACTATGTTTTTTGTTTTGCTTGTGAAGAACTGCCCCATTCTCTTTTCATTTCATTTTTTTTAATGGCATTTGACGTTAGCCACAGTTTCTTTCTTTCTTCTTTTCCTTGCTTTGGCTGACATATATGTATATTTTTTTTCTTTTGAAACAGGGTGGAGAGCATCTTTCTCTGCGGTATGACTTAACTGTTCCATTTGCCAGGCATATGGCTTCGCAAGGATTAACATCCCTCAAAAGGTACCAAATAGCAAAGGTTTACAGAAGAGACAACCCATCTAAAGGAAGATATCGTGAATTTTATCAGTGTGATTTTGA
Source organism: Ficus hispida (assembly GCA_025413025.1). Taxonomy (NCBI): domain Eukaryota; kingdom Viridiplantae; phylum Streptophyta; class Magnoliopsida; order Rosales; family Moraceae; genus Ficus; species Ficus hispida. The sequence goes on along the minus strand of CM046369.1, from coordinate 819,527 downwards.
TATTGCTGGTCAATACGAGAGGATGGGGCCTGATTTTGAGGTCATTAAGATTTTGACTGAACTACTGGATAAATTGAACCTTGGAGATTATGAGGTAACTACTCTTTAAGAATTTTCTTGTTTCCTATCTCCATTCTTTTGTTCTTTTTTTTTAGATGTATACTCCAATATTCCTGCCCCTTAAAATTATTGTCATAATTTAAAAGCAAGAATGGTGTCAGTGATGGGAAGTTGACACGATATGTTTTGAGTGGTAGAACAAAAATATCCCCTTAACTGGTGTCTGCATTAACTCTGTATCTTTCATCTTGAATAATCTTGATATGAATCAATATGGGTATGCTTATCCTCACCTAGTCTTTTGTTATTCTTACCTTGTTGAGGTGTCAATGCCTTTTGTTTTCTTGTGTCTTGTGCTTAAAATCCTCCTTGAAAGTCTCTCGTGACAACACTCTTTGTAGCTACTGAGAGGAACAAATTTTCTAAAAATAGCGAAAACAAGAAATTCAGTATTGTTTGTTTTTATTTGAAATTTCTATCCAGACATTGTCCTTTATTCTTGTTTCTTTTCTTAGTCTTAGTCACATAATTAAGGCTATATGTAGAATTGTAGACTCATGGCTCAACTCTTAATGTTTTCCCTTTTAGGGAAAAAGGAACAGTAATAGTCTTGATTTGACAATGATGTTGGAGTGTCACTGATGTTCACAGATAAAACTGAATCATCGGAAGTTACTGGATGGAACGCTGGAAATTTGCGGAGTGCCTGCTGAGAAGTTTAGAACTATTTGTTCAAGTATTGACAAGTTAGACAAGCAATCTTTTGAGGAGATTAAAAAGGAAATGGTAAGTAACTCAAACATAGCATGTATTTCCTCATGTCTGTACATAATTATTGGATTATACCATTTTAGTCAGGTGCAAGCGTTCTCATGTTTGAGGATGTCTTATCCTCTTTCCTTATCAACGAAAGGAAGTTTTCCTATTGAAACAAAAATGTTGCTTTTGTTGCCAGTGTTTTATGCCAATGATTGCTAATGGTCTAAAGATGTTTGTTTGGTAGGTGGAGGAGAAGGGCTTAAGCATTGAAACGGCAGATAAAATTGGCACTTTTGTGAAAGAAAGGGGACCTCCTCTGGAATTGTTATGTAAACTTAGACAGGACGGGAGAAAATTCTTGGAAAACAGCTCATCTATTGATGCCTTGAAAGATCTAGAGATCCTATTCAAGGCCTTGGAAGAATCGAAGTGTATCAATAGGGTGACTTTTGACTTGAGTCTTGCCAGAGGTCTTGATTATTATACCGGCGTGATATTTGAAGCTGTTTTCAAAGGAGGCGCGCAGGTGAAATACTTTATAGCACTGTTGGGCTTTCTTTACCGTTAGTTTACTTGCTGTACCTTTAATAAGGCTAGCTAGTTCCTCAGGTTGGTTCGATTGCTGCTGGTGGACGTTATGACAACCTTATAGGCATGTTCGGATCAAAGCAGGTTCCGGCAGTTGGTGTGAGTCTTGGAATCGAGCGAGTATTTGCTATAATGGAACAGCTTCAGAAGGACCAGAACCAGGTGAGGACGACACTTTGATAGGCTTCTACTCGTCCACTACATCAATAAATTATTGGTTGTGTTGAAACTCTGTTTGAAGGTTAAACTCCCCATTAAGTAATTGAAGAAGCTCTTTGTCATTGGTAAAATGCAAACAAGGCCAGAAGAACAAACCCAAAATGGTGGAATAAATTTCATCCATCTCCACTTCTTATTCATCAGTCAAATGATGGAAATCATTGTATTTATGTCATCATTTAATAGACATCAATACCAATAGGCCAAAGAAGTTTGTGTCCATGAAGTGTTAACGTGAAAGCCATAGTCAAATGAAGCATGCTTTTTTCTGGTAGAATTTTGTGGTATGGTACAAAAATTCGTGCGGTTCTGAACTTTAGACCTGGCAAAATGAAATTTGATAAATCTACTGTCAATACAAGTATTTATCGTGATGATAACTTGACTAACCTTGTTTACTCCATCCATGTCATTGTAAGTAAATATCTTGTTTTCTGACCGGAAAAATCGTCTTCGATTAGCAGCAAACGAGGGCAACAAGGACGGATGTCTTGGTGAGTATCTTGGGTGATGATCTAAGTAAAGCTGCAGAGCTAGTAAGCGAGCTTTGGGACGCCGATATGTATGCTGAATTCTCGGTCAATAAAAGGTTGAGTAAGCATTTTGATCGTGCCAAGGAATCGAAGATCCCTTGGATGTTGATCGAAGGAGACCGAGAACGCAAGGAAGGCACGATCAGGATCAAAGATTTCGAGTCTGCCAACGAAGACGTTGTTGTCTCAAGGTCTAGAGTTGTTGAGGAACTCAAAGCACGATTGAATCCTTCAAAATGATATTTACTTCGACCCAGATTTCTTACCCTCGGAGTAACTTCTACATTGGTACAACAGTTGTACTGAATTTTGCTATATACATGCCTTTGTGGGTAATTAATAGCTCATTTGATGACCTGTTTTTTTTTCGTCGATCGACGTGTCCTATTTTTGTACCACAATCACAATGTTGTGTTTTATATAGAATTCCCAAGTCTATTTTCTTGAATAAGTTTGTGATACCCTACCTTTTCAAATGAATTAATGTTGATGGCAGAATATGTTTGAAAAGGAAAATAAAATATATGAAAAAATCCACCATGGGCCATGTTGGGTTTTAAAGATTATCCTTTTCATAAATTTTTAGTTAATGGCCTTGTGTGTTAGGTATCAAGGTTCGTTTTTCATGTAGTATTTATGAATATAAAAGAGGGGTCAGCAATATGTGTGTGTGTACATACACACAACACACACACACACACACACACACACACACACGCATGGGCCGCCATTCGTATGGCTGCACTATACCCTGGAATATAACAGTCGGATTATAGAATTGAAAAACAAAAATAATAAGAATTTAAAAGGATGAAAAAAAAAAAAAAAACAAATGTCTCTACTAAAAAAAAAAAAGCGCAGATAAGTGACAAAGGAATATTACACTCCTTATGAAACAAAGCGGCTGTATTTTTAATTGTAAAGTCGTTTTTCTCGTTGGGGGAAAATAGGGCTTTTCTACTAAATCTTTCAGATGGCAATGAAAATAATTAGTGTCATTTTACTTATTACAAACGGAATAATTTGGTTCAATAATATTTAAGGAATAGGTTTAGTTTTACTCCCATCGCAAACCAAATCTAATAGCTTTTGAGTGTAGAGCTTTGACTCATTAAGAGTACGAAAAAAGGCTTCTTTAAATGGTTATTTATTTTATTAGCATAATAAAATTGTTAATTTGTTTAGAATTTTTTTTTTTTTTTTTTTTGAAAGGAAGAAGCTTTTATAATAGGATCTCTTATTTTTCTTATTATCGATTTTTTAAGTTAAAAATTTATAACACATAATATAAAACTACTCTATTCATTGATCAAATTGCTAGAAAATTAATTTAAAATTAAAATAATTGTTTTTATCCATAATGTAAAAATAAGATATCATAATGTAAAAACACCCATTTGTTTGGCCTCCTTGTGAGGTGTGAGAGTAGTTTGGGGAACATTGGCCACGTACACTCTATTAGCTTTATTCCCCCCCTCAAAAAAAAAAAAAAAAAAGGGTCCTCTCTACTTTATCCTCATTGAACATGGCTTGTTGTCCCCTACCCCAACTTCCTTCCCATTTCATATTTTTGGCGTCTGTGAAGAAAAGGATATCTCATTCTTCTCCCCACGTCAACTTTCACTTCACCTTCTCTCCTCCCTCTATAATTTTCTTCTTTTTTAAGTGAATCTTTACAATTCTATTCAATTATATATGCCCTAATTCTATTGGTTCTTCTTCTTTTTTTAATGTTAAACCGTCTTCCACAATTTCTTCTCTACCGTTTTTCTTTTTTTTTTTTTCCTGAAATTTCTTCTAAACATTTAACACCCCAAAAATATTGCCTCATTCCCTACTCCTAATGGTTGTTCTTCTTAAAAGTTCAACCACTTGTACTTTTAGACTCCTACAAATTTTTCTCAACATTTTACACAATATGAGTTGCCATGCGACTAGTTAATTTGGAATGACAAAATTATCAAAAAAAAAAAAAAAGGAAATTTATAAAAGTAAAGTACAAGAAAAAAGTTCACACTACAAAATTATGAAAACGAAATTTTTACTGATAGTATCATAATAAATTAAACAACATATGTAATAATTTTAACATAACCTAATAATTTATAACTAAAAAACCTTTATTTAAGAAGTTTTTAAATATGTAATCGAAATTTTTAAAAATGAGTTAAAATATCATTTTTTTCTAAAATGATTAATTAATTTTCTTAAATAGTCAATCAGTGATTGATCACGTACTAGTGACTTATAGGACTTACGGTCAATCAATCACTGATTGATCATTAGTCAATCATCAATTTTCATAATCAATTATTAATTGACAATTAGTCAATCATTGATTGATCAAATCTGAAAAATGACAAACATTCATTATACTAAATTAAAAAAAAAAATTTGGGTCATCTATTAGATTAGGTGATTAAAAAAGATCATCTAATGGTTCAAAATTATTGTCTCCAATTGATAAGATATCAAAATTTTCTTTACCTATTCACCAAAATTTTCCCTCTTTTTTTTTTTCCCCTTCTTTTGACAGTTTCATTCGGTAAGAATAAATTGTTGTAATTGTATTGCCTTTGGCCAGGAGATTTAAACAACAATTTATTGCCTTTGGCTAGAAGATTTAAACAGCAATTTTTAACTTTTTTTTTTTTTTTTTTTTTTTTGGGAAAAAGGTCAGAAAAATGAGTTTGACATAAATTTTGGGTTTAAAGAGCAATAATAATAAAAATAAATAAATAAATAGCTGGCCTTTTGTGTTGTGGTCTATGGTTAATACCAATAAAAACGACCTTTTTCCCTCTTCTATCATTCTCTCTTTCTTGTTTACTGGAGAACCGAAAGAACCAGACTTCCCATTTTCTAGATTCCATTTCTTTCAATTTAGGGTTAGGGTTTCGTTTCTGCAGCCACTTTGATCCTCCAATGGAAGGCGAGAAAGCCGAATTCAACGACTGGGAGGTCCTCCCCCACAACTCCGACGACTCCAACTCTTCCGAGTTGGTGACTGAGAACCCGAGGAACATCAACAATTTCGACGATGGAATCGACGGCGATTCCGAGGGAATGATCCGCTCCGACTACTTCTCGCTCGACAATCAGCAGCGATTGGCTGATGTCATCGAGGAAGAGAATGGCTCCGTCGAGTCCGACAACCCTAGCTGGATCGATCCCGCCCCTGAGACTCGCTTCCCCACGATTCACCCCGGCGAGTTCTGGCCCGATTCCGCCAGCGATCGCTCCGATGATCGCAAATTGAGCGACTCCGAGGCCAAGAAAGAGCTAGGCCAGGCGGAATTTGAAGGAATTGGGGAAATTCCAGCCCTGAATTTGGATGGAGGGACCAACCATTCGATTGCCGAGCCGGAGAGCGGTGCGATCGAAGAAGTGAAGAAGAAGAATGAATCGGAAGGAGAGAAGAGGATGGTGGTGTGGTGGAAGGTTCCGTTGGAGGTGTTGAAGTACTGTGCTTTTAGGGTGAGTCCTGTTTGGACCGTCTCCGTGGCGGCGGCGATGTTGGGGATTGTGATATTGGGAAGGCGATTGTACAAGATGAAGCGCAAGACTCAGAGTTTGCAGCTCAAGGTTACCATGGACGACAAGGTCAGTTCTTTGGTAGTTGAATAAGTTCTTCTGTTTTTCTGTGTTTTGTTGTCTTTATTAATTTTTGTGAAGACTGTTTAATTTAAGTAATTGGTTTCCTTGTATTGTTTTTGGAATTGCATAAGATTATGATTTAGGAATGTTTAATTTTTCCTTTTCATATTTCTATCAAAACTCATGTCTTAGACTTTTAGGCATTGTTTGGTAGGTGGGAGAAAAGGAAAAAGGGATGGGATTTGGAAGATCAATAGATACATTTTAAGACGGACGGTTGCTTGGTAGGAGAGACTATAGGCGAGAATGGATTGGGAGAGAGATTTAAAATCTTCCACGGTAACCCAAGTTTGATATAAATTTTGATGCTTCTAAAGTTGTAAGGATTGGAAGATGGAAATTGTGCCAAACACGAGAAGAAGAAAGGACTTTTCCTTCCTGCCTTTTTTCTTACCTAGGTTATATATTCCCCCAACAACCAAACACAGCGTTAGGTTTAATGGGGGAAGTGTTTGTGTGGATTGTTTAATTTACAGTTTCAAGTGAAAACTTATTTCATCTCATCTGAGTTGTTGCGTGAAATGTGCTCAAAATGATCGTAAGCCTAGTTTGATAGTGGTAATGCAGAAATCATGGGATGTTTATATGTGATAGTGGTTATGAATTTCCTCTTTGTGGAATTTGTTTTATGCTATTATACGCCTATTACAATAACTAGTTTCTGAGATGGCCCTTTTTATTTGTTTTACTCAATTGTTCTACAGAAGGTATCTCAGTTCATGAGTCGTGCTGCACGGCTGAATGAAGCATTTTCAGTGGTGAGACGAGTCCCTATTGTTCGACCTGCGCTCCCAGCCCCAGGCGTGTCTCCATGGCCCGTTATGAGTTTGCGATGAAGAATTCTTCATATGGAAATAGATAGAGAAAAAAAGAAAGAAAAGAAGGTGTTGTGTTTATGAGCCATCATCAAGCATATCTAAGATAAGATTTATGTTTTTACTGCCTCCCCTTCCGCTTTGTATCCATATAAACATTTGTATTTGCTTTGTACGTGTACTTACTTGTTTTGAAGTTGCCAAGAAGCTTTTCCATCCCTATGCTGTGTGTATAAAATGCAGACAATAATTTATCTTTGGTGTATTAGTTTTCTTTTTCTTTTTCATTTTCTTTTTCTTTTTTCTCTATGTTGCAGTGTCAAATTGGAAGTTTGAATATACATAATACATGTGTTGATGTGAGATTTTTCAACTTGAGTTGCTCTTTCTATGGGCTGAAAAATCAAGCGACGATCGCCAAATTTCATTCTTTGAATATGCATTGTATTTGGGAACAAGTTTTGGACTTTTAATGTATAGTGAAGTGAGTTTGTCAACGGTCACAGCCATTTTGGAATTGTTTGTCGTCATTGCGCACTCAACAAACAGTGTACTTTTGTGTGATTTCCATCGCCGACAGTCCAAATACATGCGATACTATATTCTGAATTAAGCCCATGTGCTTTCACTCAAGCCAAAATTGTTACTCTTCACTTCTAACAAAGCCGCGTACTAACTATACCGTGAAGTCCTAAGGTGGCACTAGTTTAAATGCACAGAACATGGCTTTGGAACCAGAAGATACTAAACAGAAATTTGTGTTTGGACCAACCAAAGAAATTACATATAATTGAGAAAATGGTCATGCTACAACCCTCAAGCCTCCATTTGACTACTGAGGTGAGTGATTTTCTCTTACAATCTTTTTCGTCATAGCAAATTGCAACGGTTAAAAGTGTGGGCATAGCTGTCATATTGATGTTGAACCTCATTTGTTGAAGAGAATTATCAAGGTGTCCGTCTCGTTAACATTTTGTCACTGTATAGGCAATGTTAAGTACTCACCTCTTGAGATGAAACACGCCAAACTTGTGCTGTTCTAAGGAGATATCAAAGGCATAGGCATGTCATAAAAGGTGGGTTTCCATCTTTTCATTTGTAGATCCTCTTTAGAGGGATTATGATGTATTTCAAACTTATGAAAGATGCATTCCTAACAAGACTGAACATGACACCAACGTTGCAATCTGATGTGACAAAGGAGTGCACCATTGGCGAAGTACATGCTTTCTGTTATTAAATTTGTCAAAGCTCGTTTAGTTTGTGCACAATTGTTAAAAGAGTTCTAATACATGGAGAATTTGTCTTCATTTACAAAAGGAAAAGACAGAACAGAACAGAGCAAAATCTGTGGGCGTAAAGCAAAATTAGGCCATCTCCATGACAAAAATTAGTCAAGGAGACCCCGAACCTTGTAATTGAAAATCATGAGGTTTGGACCCCTTGTTCAGCCACCACTAATAGGCGGTATAATGGCCAACTCATCTTTGTCTTTAACAATCGCAGAGTCGGCTGTGTATTCCTCATTCAGAGCAACAACCATGCAACTGCTGATCTCTTGTAATCCCGGATACACAGCCATAAGCTTGCTTAAGCAGTCGCGAGCCGTGCTACCAGAAGGAACCTCCAATGGTGTGTCGGTTATGCCAGTAAGATCCCGAGCTCTGGCGAAGAACAAGACCTTTATTTTAACACTAGAGCCCTCATTTTCCTTGTCTGAGCGGCCGAGAATATCACCACTAGTTTCTCCTTCCATAAGATCTGCACTAGGTACAGAACACCTGCTCGGTTAGTCACAGCATCAATGGATATGCAACAATGAACAATTTTTTTCTTCTTCTTCTTTTTTTTTTTTAATGGAACAGAATTAAAAAAATATATATATCAACATTACAGATCGAGTCAAGTTGTTCTTCTATGTTACGGTATCTCGACCATTAAGATTTCAGATTAACATTAGACTCCTAAAGTATCCAAACCAATCCAATGAAAATTTCGCAATTCAAAACTAAACCTTTCCATTAGAGTTCTACCTAATTATAATGCTCATCCCAAGTTTTTTGTTAACAACACAAATCCGACAGAAACGGATGCAAAAGACACTTCCAATCCTCAGCTTCATTGCATCAAAGAGTAAAAATCCAAACAAAGGAGTACTGGTCAACAACCTAGTTAAATTCATGTCCAAAAATTGCCGACTGAATTGGGTTTATAGTCCTTGTTCAAAATACTGAAAATTAGATGGTTAAAAAGGAAATCAAGCTTGGTTCAGCTAATTAAGCGACCATTTTTTTCAATAACGTCGACAATCCTAATTAATTAAGGTTTTTAAGGTCGTAAATTTGTCTGCAATTTTGAATTAAAAGTAGCTACGGCACAACTGATAAAAAGCCCTGCGTTCATATCCAATTTTATTCTATCAATAACCAATCTCTTGTTTTCAACCCGAAATAAAATAAAAAAGATTAAAAATATGAATAAGAAAAATTCCCTGGAGATTTAACGAGAGAAATCATTGAGAGAGAGAGATAGAGAGAAAGAACTAACCGGATAAAGGGAAGGTACACGACGGCGCTTGCAGGGTCAGCCGCAACGGCGTCGTTTGGGGTTTCTAGTCTATCAAACCCCCTTTTCTTCTTCTTCTTATCCCCCACTTCACGATGCTCTGTATATGTATATACGTAAAAATGTCATAAATTCTCCGAATTTTATCACTTGTCTCGTAATACCCTTTAAATTATAAAATATACTTGTTATATCTGTTAAATTTTAACATGGGTCAAGTTATCATTAATTGTTTTTAAGTTTTTTTATTATTTTTAATGTCAGATTGTCTCACAAACTTTACATTTATGTCAAAATACCAATGATATTTGTATTTATATTAAAATACTTATTGATCTTTAATATTTACGTTAAAGTGGTTTATGATCTTTAATATTTATGTCAAACTGAGTATTCTATCTTATTTTATTTATCAAATATTATATAATTATTTAAAAATTATTAACCTTTTTATAATAGGTTATAAAAAAAAATTTCAACTAAAAGAAAATGTATCTTTTTTTTTAATTTTGTTTATTTTAATTTAAATTTACATTCATTTTGATTTTCTTAAACAAAAATGATTACACAACTTATGTTCACTATTTTATTGTCCTAATATTTTAATTTTTAGTTTAATCACGATTCATAATACTATACCAATATATGTAAATTAATCATTTTTAAATTAAAAAATATAATTAAAAATGTATATCAGAATAAATTTACAATATTTATTCTCATCATAAATTTAAGCAAACACATAAATGAAATTCATTGTAATTATGATTTCAAATTATATAGGTCAAGTAAACAATGTATTTGAAATCCAATTTCTGCATCTAAGTCCTACCAACTATGGTAACACATAAGTAAATTCATGAGCCAAATAAACTTGAATTAAAACAAGTAAAATAAAAAAAGTATAAATCCATGACCTAAATAAACTTGAATTAAAACAAGTAAAATAAAACAATATGTTAAAAAATATGCATATTACTTTATTATAATAATATTTTTTTCTTTGTTCTAAAAAGTTAATCATTATCAGGTAATTATAAAATATTAAATAATAAAAATAAGGTAATTTAATATAAATATTAAAAATCAGGGACACTTTGATTCAAAAATAAAGTTTAACAGATATTTTGACATTAAAGATAATAAAAAATTAATAAAAATTAACTAAAAAGATAACTTGACACACATATTAAAATTCATGGTGTAATAAGTACGTTTTATAATGGGACATAGTGAAACTTAGGGGTGTCAATTCCTGTCTCGTGTCGTGTTCGTGTCGTGTTTGAGTCGTGTCGAATTTTTTTTACCACAACCCGCGACACGACCCGTGACACGAACACGACACGACGACACGACACGAACACGACACGAACTCGTAACGGGATGACACGAACACGACACGAACTTGACCCGCGACACGAACTTGACCCGCGACACGAAACTGACCCGCGACACGAAACTGACCCGCTACACGACCTTGACCCGAAATTGACCCGAAATTGACACGAAATTTGACACGAACTTGACACGAAACTGACCCGCTACACGACCTTGACCCGAAATTGACCCGAAATTTGACACGAACTTGACCCGAAATTGACACGAAACTGACCCGCGACACGAAACTGACCTGCTACACGACCTTGACTCGAAATTGACCCGAAATTGACACGAAATTTGACACGAACTTGACACGAACTTGACCCGAAATTGACCCGAACTTGACACGAAAAGTGACACGAAATTGACACGAATTTTTGCGGTCTACACGAACACGACACGAATTTTTTCGTGTCAAATTTTCCCAATCCGGACACGACCCGCCCCCAATTTTTCTCAACCCGAACCCGTCAAATTCGTGTCGTGTTCGTGTCGTGTCGTCGTGTCGCGACCCGTATTGCCACCCCTAGTGAAACTAATGATAAAATTTAGGTTGAATTTATGACATTATTGATATGTGCTATTTGATATATATATATATATATATAGGATAAATTATATATTGAACTAGACACCTAATAAATGGATAAAAGTCCAAAAATATTCAGTTTTTTAAACCAGAAATATAATAAATCTTTTCATTAAAGGGACCACATTGATTTCACAAATAGCAGGAAAGATAACACTCATGATTTTCTTCATCTCTTCCGAGGTTCAATTAGCTTAAACAGAGAACAACACTCAAACATAAAACTTAGATAAACACATCTAGAAGCTCAACTTTTGGTCCGCAAGATCAGTGGCTAGACTTAAGCCGCTTTACACGGTTTCAAGGGAGCGCCACACAGACAATCATTCCCCACGAACGCACTCGCCGGAGACTTGGTCGCCGGAATCGCTCCACACAGATGATTATAACTGACGTTCAATTTCTCGACCGTCGCAACAGCCGCCGGCACCTTCCCGAACACCAAATTCCTCGACAAATCCAACTCCTTCAGCGTACTTGCAATCCTCAATTTCCCCAAATCGAACTTCAATTTGTTCCCCGAAGCCCGGAAGCTCACCAAACACTCTGTCTTGTTCAGTAAAGCAGTTGGATCTCCCGAGATCTCGTTCTCCGACAGGTCGATGAAGTCGTAGAAGTAGGTCTCCGATGGCTTAAAGTCCTCGAATTTCATCTTGATTCCACATTTCGCGAGCTTTAGGGAGAATATAATCGGCGAAGTGGTCACCCATTGGGGAATTGTCTTCAGATGGAAGTTGTTGTAGGAGAGATCTAGCGATTCGATGCCTTTCACGTACAATTGAGGAAAAGGATCGACGAGTTTGTTGTGGGAGAGGTCGAGGTTGAAGATCTTCGTCAGATTGGCGAAGGTTGTCGGGACTGTTCCGGATAATTTGTTGTGCGAGAGGTCCAGAGTGTCTAGTTTCTTGAATTTCCGGAGAAAATCCGGGATTGTCCCGGTGAGCAAGTTGTTCCCTAGCTCGAGATACGATAGCGTCGGATATAGGGTTGAGATGGAGTTGGGGATTTCTCCGGTGAACTTGTTGTAAGAGAGTGCAAGGGTTCGAAGGTTCCAGAATGTTCCGAAGAAGTTCGGTATGGCACCGGAGAGCTGATTCCGGTCCAGGGCGAGTAAAGTGAGGTTCTTGAGGTTTTGGATTCCGGGGGGTACGGATCCGGTGAGGAGATTCCCACCGAGATTGAGCTGTGTCAACTGAGTTAACTTGGATATCGAACTCGGGATCGACCCAGTAAAGCGATTCCCGGATAGGCCAAGGGCGTCGAGTCGGGTTAGATTCCCGATTGTTTCGGGTATTCGACCCGATAGCTTGTTGTTGTCGATGTAAACGTATGATATGTTGGGCAACCCGAAAAGAATATCCGGGAACGGACCCGAGATGTTTCGGAGGTTTTGGAGGTAGAGTCCGTCTAGGTATGTGAGCTTGGATAGGGCGGGTGAGATCGTGCCGGTTAAAAAGCTGTTGGGCGTGTCGGCTTGACTGCCGAGAGATAGGCGAGTGACCCGGTTGTCGTCGCAGGTGATGCCAGCCCATGCACAGCAGTCGGTGCCCCGCTTCCACGAGGCGAGCATGCCAGATGGGTCGGCGGTGATGCCCGATTTGAAACCTAGTAGACCCGATTCATCGTCCACGTGGCAGGCGGCGGAGGTTACTTTCATGCAAAGGGGGTTCAGAATCAGTGTAGTTAGGATGATGAGGAGGAGGCGAAAGATATGGTGTTGTGGAGAATGGGGAGAGAGTGATAGGGTTCTCATTTTTTTATGGGTTTTGGATAATGAAATTGATGGAAGGATTACGATTATATATATATATATAGAGAGAGAGAGAGTGTCTACAGTACATGGACTTTGTGTGATGACCTAAGCACAAAGCTATGGGTCTTCCTTCTTACTTTGACTAAAAGATGGGTTGAAAAAATTGGAGTGAGAAAGACATTAAACAAAATCATTAAAAATTGAAACAATACAATAGTCTGATCAATAAAATAATTTGGGTACAACAAAGAGGAATCGATAAGTTAAAAAAAAATTGACCAACATAAACTTATCAAAAACAAAATTGACCAAAATAAAAGGTGGTGGGAGTTAATGATGACCACATGGTGGCGCGGGTCAAGCCCGTCGGCTGGGCACCAACCAATGGCTTATGTTTGATAGCTTGTTGTGGCTTATGGCTGTGTTTGGTTAAAAGGATGAATAGAATGAAAGATAAAGAATATAAAAGATAAAGAGGATTATATGAATTTTTTATCTTATTTAATGGGATGAGAGAAAGTTAAAAAAAAAATGGATGATAGTTACTTATTTATTTTCTATATTGACTATTTTATATAACTTGTTAATAACTTCTTTAAAGAAAAAATAAACTTTAGACAAATAAAATTGATGGATTGATTGAATCTTTCCACAGATGAAATGATTCAATTTAATGAGTTTGGAGGGAGATAACATCCTTTCTATCTATTTTCTCACTCTTGTCTTCCTTTCAACCAAACAAGGAATTATATATCTTCCTCTACCTCTCTCTCCAATCAAACATACCTTTACAGTGAGTATAGCTAGAGACGGAGGAAGAGACAAGTTCATATTATGCAATGCAAAATATATCGTTTGGTAGCTGCAAGCAATCAATGCAAGCGAGGACATTTCTGAGAGTTGATTTTTCATTTATTTTTGGGCTGGGAGAATAAACTTTAGACAAATAAAATTGATGGATTAATTGAATCTTTCCACAGATGAAATGATTCAATTTAATGAGTTTGGAGGGAGATAACATCCTTTCTATCTATTTTCTCACTCTTGTCTTCCTTTCAACCAAACAAGGAATTATATATCTTCCTCTACCTCTCTCTCCAATCAAACATACCTTTACAGTGAGTATAGCTAGAGACGGAGGAAGAGACAAGTTCATATTATGCAATGCAAAATATATCGTTTGGTAGCTGCAAGCAATCAATGCAAGCGAGGACATTTCTGAGAGTTGATTTTTCATTTATTTTTGGGCTGGGAGAATAAACTTTAGACAAATAAAATTGATGGATTGATTGAATCTTTCCACAGATGAAATGATTCAATTTAATGAGTTTGGAGGGAGATAACATCCTTTCTATCTATTTTCTCACTCTTGTCTTCCTTTCAACCAAACAAGGAATTATATATCTTCCTCTACCTCTCTCTCCAATCAAACATACCTTTACAGTGAGTATAGCTAGAGACGGAGGAAGAGACAAGTTCATATTATGCAATGCAAAATATATCGTTTGGTAGCTGCAAGCAATCAATGCAAGCGAGGACATTTCTGAGAGTTGATTTTTCATTTATTTTTGGGCTGGGAGAATAAACTTTAGATAAATAAAATTGATGGATTGATTGAATCTTTCCACAGATGAAATGATTCAATTTAATGAGTTTGGAGGGAGATAACATCCTTTCTATCTATTTTCTCACTCTTGTCTTCCTTTCAACCAAACAAGGAATTATATATCTTCCTCTACCTCTCTCTCCAATCAAACATACCTTTACAGTGAGTATAGCTAGAGACGGAGGAAGAGACAAGTTCATATTATGCAATGCAAAATATATCGTTTGGTAGCTGCAAGCAATCAATGCAAGCGAGGACATTTCTGAGAGTTGATTTTTCATTTATTTTTGGGCTGGGAGAATAAACTTTAGACAAATAAAATTGATGGATTGATTGAATCTTTCCACAGATGAAATGATTCAATTTAATGAGTTTGGAGGGAGATAACATCCTTTCTATCTATTTTCTCACTCTTGTCTTCCTTTCAACCAAACAAGGAATTATATATCTTCCTCTACCTCTCTCTCCAATCAAACATACCTTTACAGTGAGTATAGCTAGAGACGGAGGAAGAGACAAGTTCATATTATGCAATGCAAAATATATCGTTTGGTAGCTGCAAGCAATCAATGCAAGCGAGGACATTTCTGAGAGTTGATTTTTCATTTATTTTTGGGCTGGGAGAATAAACTTTAGACAAATAAAATTGATGGATTAATTGAATCTTTCCACAGATGAAATGATTCAATTTAATGAGTTTGGAGGAGATAACATCCTTTCTATCTATTTTCTCACTCTTGTCTTCCTTTCAACCAAACAAGGAATTATATATCTTCCTCTACCTCTCTCTCCAATCAAACATACCTTTACAGTGAGTATAGCTAGAGACGGAGGAAGAGACAAGTTCATATTATGCAATGCAAAATATATCATTTGGTAGCTGCAAGCAATCAATGCAAGCGAGGACATTTCTGAGAGTTGATTTTTCATTTATTTTTGGGCTGGGAGAATAAATTACTGATCTAATACCTAATCGTTGTGGTGGCACTCTTTTTGAGTTGTACCTTTTAGAGATTTTTCTTCATCTAACATCTTCTTTCTTTCTTTTCTACCCAAAAAAAATATATATATATATATATATATATTTATCTTCTTTCTTTCTACTAGAAGCAAAAAATTTGAAAAGTGAAAGACGTCATTTTTCTTCAATTTTTCCCCTTGTCATCACTGCCTAGTAGGGATTTTAAGTTATTACACTATATTGGCTTTTGAAAAGGCAGGAAAAAAAAAAAAAACTCTATTAGTTGATTCTCACCCCTTGTCTCTACATAAAGTGAGAAATGGGATTTTTGGATAAACAAAAGAAGCTTTTGGTTGGATTTTTAAGAAATGCCCTAAAAAGAGTACATTTCTACAATATTGCTTTATGGTTCGGATTTTTTTTTCCCCCTAAATAAAAAGTGGTTTCAGGGGGAAAAATCCAAACTATGGGGTAAAAATCATAAACAGATGCACTAAATAAGTTATTCTGACAATTTTCTCTTTCGGCTATCTTACAATGGGCTTTCTATTGTGAGAGTGGTCCTAAGCCCGTGGGGGACACGGCCCAACAAAAAGCAAAAAAGAAAAATAAAATTATGGGAGAAAAAAGTAAATAAAATTATGAGAGAAAATAATTAAACTAAATAACACGTCTTAAAATTAAAAAAAATTTAAATATATTTAAAATAATAAATAGATTTATCAAGTAAATGATTTATTTACGTCAAATTTATTAATAAATTATTTATTTATGTCATATAATTATTTTGTTTATATAGTAAATTTTTTATTTACCTAATTATTTACTACAAATATTTTATAAACATATTATTTACTTTAATTATTTTTGTAAAATTGTTTTTTACCACAGTTTCCCTTATTTGACACCTCTACCACCATCACACGTAGTTGGCCCCAAATGTGCTGAGTCATCCCACTTTTTTTTTTTTTTGCTTTTTTTTTTTTTTTTTTTTTCATGAGGGCTTGGTTTGAAGCTAAGTTATCCCATTTGTACAACAAATAAATAAATAAAGTTTATTGATATGCTTCTGTTTTTTTTTTTTTTTTTCATATCTCGATTTAATAAATTTTAAACTTTCAAAAAATTTAATAAAATTTATTATTAATGACTGATACCTAATTAAACAGCATTATTTTTAATAACAATAGCGTTTTAAAATATATTCTTTACACACCACATCATTAAATTAAAATATGAATATATTATTTTGAACGCTCAATCCTAATCAATGACAGTAGAGAAAGAATGGTGCTTCCAGCAACAATGAAACTCTTTTTTTTTTTTTTTTTCTTTAAACTTCATTTATTGCATTTGTTTTAGTTGAAAATACAATCATGATTTTATTATCGTCCGATCAGAGCCACTTGTAGAAAAAGAAAGAAATGTGAGAGTGAGTGATGAGAGAGACAGAGAAGCATTTTTGTCAGTGATTCGGCCCACCACCAAGCCTAGAGCCTTCAAATTCCATCTATGAATTCGCCTTTGCCTTATGAGTTCGCCTTTGGATTATGAGTTTTGTAGGGTGGTTCATGACATTCACCGAGGATGAGAACTATCAGATTGAAATTGAATAAGGTTGGGTTGTCGTCGGTCGTGAGGCGTTTTCAAGTGCGTCGATCCTTAACTAGGCCAACCTTTTACAACTTTTGGTATGTGAGAGGAGACGAGCTATTACAGTGGTTGATATATCGACTTTTCTTACCATTAAAGATGCGTGTTTGTCAACTATTTTCTTTTTATACTGTTTTTCTTCCATTGTGTTGATGAGTCTTGTTCTCCTTGATGTTTTGGCTTGTGAATTTCACAAATGAAAGTTTATAGAAATAGTGGCTCTTACTCTCAATTAATTTAGTTATTTAATTTGTTTACTTAGTTTTGAGTTATATATATATATATATATATATATATATAAGATCTTTTTTTGTGGTTTTTTGTGTTATCTTGATGCTCTGAGTTTTTGATAGGATGTTTTCATTAATTATAAAATATAGATGATTGGTTAAAGAGTTATATGTGTATTCGATATTTAGTGTACATTTTTTGATGTCTTTTATATATGAAGCCCAATCCACAAATTATCTCCTTTAGTAAAACTAATATAATAATTATCTATCGTTGTGGAGTTTTTTTTTGCAATAAAAGATATTGTGTGTGATTTGATCATTGCATTGCATTGTGTTTCAAAAAAAAATTTTGAAATATAAGGCTAAAGATACAAAACAATTGAAAAATATATTTTTCCTAAAAATAAAAAAATAAAATGTGTTTTTTGAAGTAAACGAGAGAGAGGGGAAAAAAAAAAAAAAAGGTTGCTGGGAACCGAAAAAACAAGAGTAACGTTTATTTAATTTTAGACTTTCCCTCTTAAAGAAAATTATAAAAAAAAAAAAAAAAAAAAAAGAATAATCCAATTGAAAGCAGCAAACGAACAAAGTACAAACGAACACACAAAGTCTTTAGCCAAAAAAAAAAAAACTGAAGACACGAAGACAAACATAATTGTAGGAAAGACAAAACATTAAATCGACAAAAAGAAGGAAGGGAAAAAAAAAAAGAAAAAATAACACACAGACAAACATAACTGTAGGAAAGACAAACATTAATGAAAATAACAAGAGGAAACTTGAGACTTGGGAAAGAGAAAGGTGTGGAGGTGGGAAGCAGCAGAGCAGTTGTCGATAGAAACAAAGAAGAAAACCACAAGATTTATGGCTTTATGCTTGACACGGTTGCAACGGAGCGCCACACAGACAATCATTCCCCACAAACGCACTCGGAGGAAACTTGGTCGCCGGAATCGGTCCACATAGATGATTATGACTCACGTTCAATTTCTCCACCCTCGCAACACCCGCCGGCACCTTCCCGAGCACCGAATTCCTCGACAAATCCAACTCCTTCAGCGTACCCGCAATCCTCAATTTCCCCATATCGAACCTCAATTTGTTCCCCGAAGCCTTGAAACCCACCAAGTACTTCGTCTTGTTCAGTAAAGCAGTCGGATCTCCCGAGATGTCGTTCTCCGACAGGTCAATGAAGTCGTAGAAGTAGGTCTCCGACGGCTTAAAGTCCTCGAATTTCATCTTGATTCCGCATTTCGCTAGCCTTAGGTTGAACATGATCGGCGAAGTGGCCACCCATTCGGGAATTGTCTTCAGATGGAACCTGTTGTACGAGAGATCGAGGGATTTGATGCTTTTCACGTACAACTGCGGAAACGGATCGACGAGCTTGTTGTGTTCGACTTGGAGTTTGAAGATCTCCGTCGGATTGGCAAAGGAGTTCGGAACTGTTCCGGAGAGCTTGTTGTTTGCGAGGATGAGAGTGTCTAGTTTCTTGAATTTCCCGAGAAAATCAGGTATTTTCCCGGTGAGAAAGTTGTTCCCTAGCTTGAGAAAGGTTAGCGTCGGATACAGGGTTGAGATGGAGTCGGGGATTTCTCCAGTGAATTTGTTGATGGAGAATCTGAGGATTTGAAGCTTCGAGAATGCTCCGAAGAATTTCGGTATAGGCCCGTAAAGTTGGTTCCGATCGAGACCGAGGAAAGTGAGATTCTTGAGGTTTTGGATGCCTGGTGGTGTGGATCCGTTGAGGAGATTCCCGCCAAGATCGAGCTGAGTCAACTTACTCAACTTGGATATTGAACCTGGGATTGGCCCGGTGAACCGTTTCCCGAAAAGACTAAGTGCTCTGAGTCGGGTTAAATTCCCTATGGTTTTGGGTATCCGACCCGATAGCTTGTTGTCCTTGATGTACACGTATTCGATGCTGGGTGACCCGAAGAGAATATCCGGGAAAGGTCCCGAGAGGTTTTGGAGCTTTTGGAGGTAGAGTCCTTCTAGGAATTTGAGCTTGGTTAGGGCGGGTGAAATGTTACCGGATAAGTAGCTGTTGGGTTTGCCGGGTTGGCCCGAAAGAGACAGGTTAGTAACCCGGTTGTTTGCCCGGCATATTACGCCCGCCCATGTGCAGCAGTCCGTGCCCTGCTTCCATGAGGCAAGCAAGCCGGATGGGTCGGCGGTGATGCCCGATTTGAAACCAAGTAGACCCAATTCGTCATCAACGTGGCAAGCGGCGGAGGTGACTCTCATGCACAGGTGGATGCACAGGCGGGTGAGTGCAGTGAGGAGGAGGAGGAGGATGAGATGACACTGAGGAGGAGAGAGTGGAAGGTCTCTCATTGTTTGGGTGATGGTTTTGGATGATAGAATTGTAGGAATGTGGTAACATGAGTTCGGGAGATACAAAATATATAGACATAGTTGATGAGGGGCTTTGTACAATGATATATTATTGCCCGAATTTATTGTCGGCTTTTTCTATTAACATTTTCCAAAGTAGGTATATACAACGAATTCAATTTTGTATATTGTTATTCTTTTTATTTACAACTATCTTCATATTAATCGAATAAAATATGATAATTTAACATTGGTATCATAACTAGAATTGATATTTCTAGTAGTGTTCCATGACAATAATAAAGCAAGTAGGTGCATATAATGAGTCTTTTCTTAAGCGACATAAATGATTAAATGGTCCTCGATTGGCTCTTTTAAGTTGCACTCACAAATAATTATGGAATTATCAAAAAGTTGGACTAAACAAAACGATTATATTATCATCTATTTATTGTTGTTTTGAAACGATAGCGCACGTTATTATTTTCCAATGCATTTATCAATCATTTCAAATTTTTTTTAATAAAAACAAAGCATTATTATTTTTTTTATTTTTCAAACTTAGAGATAGAGGATTCAAATTCTTTACCTTTTGATAGAGTTAGATGTAGAATTATTGTTAACCTATGCTTACTAGCACTAAAAAAAAAATACATTATTAGCACTAACCTCATAGAGAT
Source organism: Ficus hispida (assembly GCA_025413025.1). Classification (NCBI taxonomy): domain Eukaryota; kingdom Viridiplantae; phylum Streptophyta; class Magnoliopsida; order Rosales; family Moraceae; genus Ficus; species Ficus hispida. Next base: position 799,139 of record CM046369.1, on the reverse strand, counting down.
TTTATCTTATTCATTTATAAGAGTTGTTGTTTATCCATTTATTTTGGGGGGCTTTTTTTTTCCTGGAACATTTTTTTTTGGGTTTGGAGCACAAAGTACTGATACAATCATTATTTTGTATCATTTGGAAGTACTGCTAACATATGCTTATTAATACCCAAAAAAATGCATTATTAGACACCAACCTAATAGAGATTTTATCTTATTCATTTACGAGAGTCGTTGTTTGTCCATTTATGTTGGGGGGTTTTTTTTTTTTGGCTGGAACATTTAATTTGGGTTTGGAGCACAAAGTAATGATACAATCAATCAATTATTATCGTTTGAAGGGCACTTCACAACATTATTAGTACCTGCGCAGCAGAGATTTTTCCTAATTCTTCATTTTTCTTCATTTCCTCCCCTTATAATCAGCACCTAGTAGGGATTTTAATTTATAAAATTCAATTGGGGGTTTTTTTTTTTCTTTTTTTTGTTTTTGTTTTTGAAAAAACGGCATCAATTGACAACCCACAATTTACTTTTCTCACTCTTTTTCTTAAATTATCCATCAGTTAAAATTTAAATATTTATTTTTTACTTTCTATTATTATTCCACAATAATTCATATAATTTAATTATTTTTTTAATCCTTTTTACATCCACCAACCAACAAATAACCCCATTTTTTAAACCAATCTCTTTTTTTTTTCCTTCCTCATTTACTGTTTTTCTTATTTTTTGACTTCTTATTTTTTCAAAAGAATTTCAATGATTCGTTGTTTTTTTTTTTGTTGAAATAAGATTTTATGAAATTAATAAAGTCGTAGTTTTATATTTATTTTTTATGTTTTTTTAATTTCGTAGATATATATACACATATATATATGTATATCAATGTCGTTGTTATATATATGTATTGTAAGTTATTGTCAGCAATTTTCTTGTGAAAATAGTTATTATAAAAAATATAGTTGATTGAGAAAAGACAAAATTACAAGATATAAGAAGAAGAAGAAGTGATTGTTTTAAAAAATAGGGGTTATTTATTTATTGATGAGTATAAAAAGGATGAAGAGTATAATTAAATTGTAAGGATTTTTTTTCATAATAATAATAGGACTTTAACAAGTAATACTGAATATCTAAATTTTTAATTGGTGGATAATTTAAGAAAAAGATGAAGAAAATAGACAGAGAAATGCCAATAAATGTTCCATTAAATAAATTATGAAAACAATCATAAAATGGATCTTTGTATTTTTTTTTATCCTCTCTTAATTTTTTTTAGACTTTTGATCGTCCATATTTATCTAATTAAAGGTCAAAAAATGATTATTATAATTGAGACGGTAATTAAAAGAAGTGATTTTTAAGGTTCAATCTTGCAAATCACCATAAAAACAATAATAATAATAATAAAACTATATTATTTAATTCTGACCCCATGCCCCCGTTGTCGGTGCTGGATAATTGGGCTACTGTCATAGGTTGGGCATTCTGTATGAAGGTGACCCTGAGCCGTGGGGCCAAATGGCCCAGTAAAAAGAGGGAAAAAAAAAAAAAAGGAAAGAAAAAGAAAAAAAAAAAAATATATATATATATATATATATAAAATATATTATTGATACCTCTGTAACCATCACAGCTAGTTGGCACTGGGCCCCACGGGTGCCTTAGTCGTCTTGATAAATTGATTTCCAACTGTTCTTAACAAAAGAAAAAAAAAAAAAGATTTGCAAGGGAGGTGACTAGGAAATATTATGTTCATATAATAAAGAAGAAATTGTGAAAATAAATTTTTTAATGGGCATATTTAGAATTTTTATATAACTTAATTATTGACTTGGATTAATTTAACAAAATTAAAAGTTGAAATGACCAAAAAAGATAGAATGCGTTTATGGGGACTAAACGGTATGATTATTAATAAAAAAAAGGCTAACCAGAGTAACAATTACCAAAAACAATAATTAAAAAAATAAAACCATCCATTTTATGAAGAGAAGATAGAAATTGAATATAAAATTAAAATCTCAAGATACATAATGCTAAAATTCAAAATATATGACATATTATTTTAACAAAATTTGAGACTGGATATAAAATACTAACATTTTATTAAATCAATCAGCTCGATTGGAGATAAGAAACTGTCACACCAACTATCAGATCACTAAGGTCTCGTTGGATCTTAAATCGTCGGAGATTGTCGGGCTAGATCTGATCCTCCGACTCCATCCCCGATGAAATCATTGAACCATTGATCATCTTTACTAGTTATGATGACAACGGCGGCAGAAATTTCACATAAAAAAACCCTAATGTATGAGAGATATGAGAGAAAAAGGAGATAAAGACTTTTTTTTTTTTTTTTGGTATTGAGATTCTATCTAGTACGCATGGAATTTTGTATCAAACTTGTTTGTTATGTATTTTTTTAATATATATCATTTCCTAAAATATCAAAAAATGAAATATTTGACTTTAAAACAAATATCCATATTTTTCATATATTTATCTTGAAATTTCGATCTGGAATTTTTTAAAACTTGAAATACTAATATTTTGCATCAAAATTGATATTTTCATATTTGTTAATAACAGATTAAAATAAAAAGATAACATTTATTAATTTTTGAGAACTACACTGACACCTATGTATTTTGTCTAATTACAGAGTCACTCATTTGAACCTCTACTCAATGCGGAAGCGAGAATACCACTTCATTATTCGAATTAACAAATAGTAAGACATTAAAAACCCATATAAAAGATAAAAATATCATCATAATTATACACAAAACTACATAAAAAAAAAAACCAGTTACACATAAAAAGAGTCATTCACAATATAATGATTTATACTGTCGGGAGAAATTTAATTGTCGAAGTTGAGCTGTTGTAAGACCTCCTAGGTGTGTGACAACCATGCGCTGTCACGAACTATCACGACCACCCGTGCAATTGGGAAAGAATCCCCGAGAATGCCTGCTCCCTATCCACCTCACGCGGCCTTTCATTGTCTTGCCTCTAGCGCACAACCGATAAAGCCAAATCTCAATGAAACTCGCCACAAAGACCCACGACCAAATGATCCTAATCCCACACTACACTAATAGAATATTCGTACCTAGCGTCCCATCTTCGTCTTGCATTTTCTCACAACACCGATCCTCCTTTCATAGGCTTGCCTCTACTAAGGCCCTCATTATGTGTCCCTCATATCCATTCCTAGGTTAGGAAATCAGAGACAAATCACATGCCACAAGCCACTGCCAAGTTCAACTCCAAAAGAGAAAAATGATCTAAAAATCCTTAGCCCTCGTATTAAGGAGAGAAACACTTTTTATTTTTTTATATGTTAACCCATAGTTTTTTACTTTTGAAAATGTAACCCTTTAGTTATAAAAAAAAAAAAAAAAAAGAAATTTGCAAATCGCACGACCAGAAAGGTTTGAGTTGCACAAAACTCAAGTGCATACTACCGCATACAGCCACTCTCTCACTCTTCCCTAACAAACAGATATTAAAAAAGAAAAAATAAAAAAGATGCCAATGAACAGTGGGAGGGGCAGGAGGTTCTTGCAGCCTTGAGGGCAAGGCCGCATCGTTGCAACCAAATTGTGACAGCATCGCAACCCACTCCCTCCCGGGTCCCGACCTTGCAACCTTTGTCACCGACGGTGTCTCAATCATGGCTTCCAAGTCACAAGCGCAACCTTGCAACCTTCATTGCCGATGGTCTCCATCCTCTGCCTAGATCACGACCAACGTTGGAAGACCCAAGCCCTCACCCATTCCTGAGCTCGTCGTCGTCTCCGTCTCCGTCGATGGCCTCCTCTACGGAGCCTATCAGATATGGCAATCGTGCCAGCGATGGTGACAAATGCGACTGCTCTGGCACCGTTGGTTGTGTCGAGGTGCAATTACGATTCTGATATGGAGTTTGTGTGGAGATTCGGAACAGGATTTGCTTGATTTCGAAGTTCGGGGACATAAGTCGCTGTTGATGGCACGAGTTGAGAGATGGCCGGCGGGACGAGGTTATTGTGCCTGTTGGTTAAAAACGAAAATGAAGATGACGAATGAAGTTATTTGATTTTTTTTTTTTTTTGCTTTTTTGTTCACTATGTTTCTGAGTTTCTGTCCATGTAAACAACTCAAAAGATTGTTGCTCAAAAGTTTAAGTTTGTAGTTCAAATAAATATTGCAGAGTTTAATGGTGGTTTTACTTGTTACTGGAAAATTTTTTTTTGGCTATTTTGTCCCCGGTGTTTCTGACTTTTTTTTATTCATTTATTTTTCAAACAGAAGAATCGTAGAGGAGATCTTTTTTTTTTTTTTTTTTTTTTTTTTTCTGGGGTTTCTTTTGCTCTTAAAAAAATTTCCATGATTAAACGCAAGACTTTGGTCAAATCAAATAGCTTTTCTGAGCTCGAAGATCATATAAATTAGAACTCTTTAGAATCCTTAAATTGTCAATCTTACCTTAGGCCCTTACTTAGTGAAAATGGGCGTGCAAGGGATGGGGAGTGACCGCGAAGAAGAGAAAAAGAGAAGAGAGAGGGAAGAGGGGAGAGGAGAGAGATGAGATTTAAAAAGAGAGAGAGAGAGAGAGAAGATTTAGTAGAATCAATCTTAAATTTGGATTAAATTATAGCCATTGATGTTAAAAAGTAGTTTAATAATGATCCTTGAATGGAGCACAATGGGTACCACGTACTCTATCTGGTAAAAAAAAAAAAAAAAAAAATTTGCAAAATCCACTTGAAAGCGGCAAAGGAACAAACTTAACACAAACACAGACACACGTTACTGTAAGGGGAAAAAAAAACTACTAAAATAGGGTCAAGAAAAAAACGGAGAGAGAGAGAGAGAGAGAGAGAGAGAGAGAGGGGAGAGAGGTGCGGAGGTCGGAAGCAGCAGAGCAGTTGTTGATCTGACAAAGAAATTGACTCCCAATTTTCCCCTTCTTCTTATTCTTCTTCTTCTTTTTCTTCTTCTTCTTCACCTTCTCTCCTTCCTCATCTTCAACATAAACCCTAGAATTCCCAATCCCAATCCCACGCCCATATCACATATACACACACAGAGTGATATTCATCAACTGAATTGAATTGCCCGCATTCCGATTCAAGCATTCGATCAAGGATGTCGCTCAACATGAAATCCATTACCCAAGCCCTAGCCAAGACCGCTGCCGTGATCGAGAAGACCGTCCAGACCACCGTCCAGGAGGTGGCCGGCCCCAGGCCTCTCCAGGACTACGACCTCCTCGACCAGATCGGCTCCGCTGGTCCTGGCCTCGCCTGGAAGCTCTACTCCGCCAAGGCGGCGCGTGACTCCTCCCGCGCCCACAACCAGTACCCCAACGTCTGCGTCTGGCTCCTCGACAAGAAGGCCCTCTCCGAGACCCGCGCACGCGCCGGGCTTTCCAAGGCCGCCGAGGACGCGTTTCTGGATGTTGTTAGGGCCGACGCCGCGCGCCTCGTGCGGCTCCGCCACCCCGGCGTGGTCCACGTGGTCCAGGCGCTGGACGAGAACAAGAACGCCATGGCTATGGTGACTGAGCCGTTGTTTGCCTCTGTTGCGAATGCGCTTGGGAATGTGGAGAACATTGCCAAGCTTCCTAATGAGCTCAAGGGCATGGTACGTTAATTTGAACGTTGATTTGATTATGTTTTTCTATGTGAAATTCGAATTTGAATTGAATCATAGTCAAAATGCACATTTCATTTGTGATTAGCTAGTTTAGATGGTGATTAGAATCTGAAAAACATTCTGAAAGATGACGTTTTTAATGTTGTTGATGGAAAAAGACTTGGTTCTTCAAATGATAACAATAACAGATGATAAAGAGTGTTATAACAGCCAAGGAAAATTATGGACTCGTGTTACTGATTTGAGTACTTTTATGGCTTTCTATTCACAAAATCATGGCTCTAGCATTGCGTTTTATATATTCAAGAATGTTATTGTTTAGCAACGGTATTTGTTTAAGCCCGAAGTTGTAGGCGATATTTTCTTTTGGAGTTTATAACATATTGAAAGTGGTTGCTTTGCAGGAAATGGGATTGTTGGAGGTGAAGCATGGTTTGCTCCAGATAGCAGAATCCTTGGAGTTTCTCCATAATAATGCACGGCTTATACATCGAGCAATAGCACCTGAGGTTAGAACTCGTTCAACTTTTTTCCAGATCATTTTAGAAATGAAAACTATAAGTTGAATACCTTTATGCTATAAATGGAGGTTTGCATACATACCAGTAAATATGCGTGTTGACATGTTGGAGATAAGAAATTTTTGTTGCCTTGATGCCATTTTCTGTTAAAAATCAGTTGCATTTGCTTAAGCTGCTCGTAACTGCAACCAAGTTATGCAGTTTTTACGTACCACCTTATTTTCTGTGCGATATCATGTTATTTGTAATGAAATAAAAAGCTATGACCTATGAGATATTGTAGTCTTTTCCCTTGAATCTTGGGGATGGATTTGTTGTTCTTTATGCTTTCAGAATGTTCTTATTACATCAAGTGGAGCTTGGAAGCTTGCTGGATTTGGGTTTGCAGTTTCCACAGATCAGACCACAGCTGACACAACTAATTTGCCGTCTTTCCATTATGCGGTTAGTGGACCTCCAATCTGATTTGTGAATATGAATTTTCAATTTAGACTTACCTACATTCCATACTGTTGATAGGTTCATATTCTCTGATTCCTATGAACAGATTCTTTATTTCCATTTTTGTATAGACATAACGATTTTTATTTTCTTCAATCGAGGCTAGCTGAATAATCATCTAATATTTTTTTTTCTTAATGTTTAAGATTATGTCTCTTTTCTCTTATTTCAAGCATTTTATTTTTTCGGCATCAACTTTGGAGTTTCCTTATGCTATGAAATTATATTAAGTTTATTAAATATAGCTCCACGTTTTTGTGGCCTTTATTTTGTTTTTGTTGATTTTCAACTCTTTGTTGCTTAATTCCCATCTAAGCTCTGCATCTAAAATGAGGCTTTTGTTGCTATTTTGATATGACATGACAAAAATTTAACAGGAATATGATGTTGAGGATTCTGTACTGCCACTTCAGCCATCTTTAAACTACACTGCTCCAGAACTTGTTAGAAGTAAATCAGCTTCAGCTGGATGTCCATCTGATATTTTCAGTTTTGGATGCCTTGCTTATCACTTGATCGCTCACAAATCTTTATTTGACTGCCACAATAATGTCAAAATGGTGAGCTAATATCTATATTGTAGCTAATTTGCTAGATTGTAGCTGTTGTTTCTCTTGTATGTGCCTCTTGTGTTGGATTGAATGAGAGCTACTGTTATTGCAAATCTGTCATTGCAATTTGGTGGTTTTCATGATTGAACTAGAGATTTATCTGACGTTATACTAATTTAACTTCTCAGCAACATTTCTTCATCCTTTGTTTACTGGCTAATTTGTAAACGTAAAATGCGTTTTTGCAGATAGACTTATCTTTATTTTATGTGTGGCTCATTATTAATGTCAATTCTTTTGTTCCTTTTCTGTAGTACATGAACACCTTAACTTACTTATCCAGTGAAACATTCTCCTGCATACCATCGGAGTTGGTTCCTGACTTGCAAAGGATGCTCTCTGCAAACGAGTTTTCCAGGCCAACTGCAATTGATTTTACAGGTCAAAATGTCAACATTGTTGAACGTCTCTCTCTCCTTGCATATATACATGCATTTCTCTCAGTTGGTAATGGAGTCATCGCCAGGCTGATTATGAAACATTACAACTGAGAATTTTACTCTCTTGTTATTTTTCTTGTCATGGTCATATTAGTACTTATGTGCTGGAATTTAGGTGGTAGAATGTGTTATTTGAGATCAGAAAAACATGATATTAATTCTATCTCAATTGATCTGTGCAGGTTCTCCGTTTTTTCGTAATGATACTAGGTTGCGTGCTCTTCGCTTCCTCGACCATATGCTTGTATGCATTTGTGTAGTTTGAGTAATGTACATCCTTTTTGGGGTGGTCAACCCATAGAGCAGAATATGCTAAAGTAAAAAATAGAATAATGACATTTTTTGGTGACAAGTCTTCATTGCTTGCAGGAAAGAGATAACATGCAGAAGTCTGAGTTTTTGAAAGCATTATCAGATATGTGGAAGGATTTTGATTCTCGTGTATTGCGGTATAAGGTTGGACTTCTTTCGTATCATTTTGTTTTCTTATTTTTTTAGAATACGGTTAACACTCTTAAATATTTGTTGATTAAAGCATCAGTGATCGAGGACAGAAAAAAGTACATATATTTTTATGTATATAGTCAGGTAAAACTCTTCAGTGACGAGCGAGTGCAAAAAATTGCAAGAACGAACTTGTTGTCTGATAATACTTTTTAACCCTTTTAGTTATTGGGGTTTCAAATTTGTTGACCTGAATGCACACAATACCAATATTTTGATCATGGTTCTCTATCAAATTTTGAGAATCAGTGAACTTTTTCAACTTTACTTCCATGATTTATTGTGCAGGTACTTCCGCCTCTTTGTGCAGAACTCAGGAATTTGGTTATGCAACCCATGATTCTACCCATGGTTCTCACCATAGCAGAGGCTCAGGTACTAATTGCTTAATTGCTGACTAACATAAGCAATTAGCTGTCACAGCACTGTAATACTGTGAAATGCAGTTTGGTTTTAGATCTCATAATTGGTGTTAAAAGATTGGAGGTTCATTCTTGAATGATGTTTTATAACCACTGTAGGAAAAAAATGATTTTGAGCTATCAACACTACCGGCTCTCGTTCCTGTTCTGAGTACTGCAGCGGGTGAAACACTGTTGCTGCTTGTTAAGCATGCAGAACTTATAATCAACAAGGTAATGGAAACATTACGATCTTCTTCTTCTCATCCTCTGTTCGTTCACCTTTCTTCTATTATGTTCTTATTCTGTTTTTCATTGATGTAGACTAGTCAGGAGCACTTGATGTCGCATGTCCTGCCGATGATTGTTCGGGCTTATGATGACAATGATCCTCGCATACAGGAGGAAGTTCTAAGAAAGTCTGCTTTCCTTGCTAAGCAACTGGATGTTCAGGTGACTGTTATTTACATTCTGCTGGAAGTTTCTACCCTCAGTATTCATCCTTTTGACTGACCAGTATTTGGTGGAGCTGCTAGTTCTACTCTGATGTTATATTTCTTATTCTCCAGCTAGTAAAACAAGCAATATTACCCCGTGTGCATGGATTAGCTCTTAAAACAACAGTTGCAGCGGTATGTTTGTCTATTAAATATCCTGGCCATTTTAACTGTTGCTTGTTGTCTTGTTATCAGCATCACCGGTGCTTGCATCTTAGATTACTTGACATGTTCCCCTCAATAACCTACTAGATATTATCAAAGTTGTGATTTTTTTAGGCGACATTCGAAGTGAAAATATGTTGTATTATTGGTTCAAGTGGTTGTTGGTTATCTGAACTTTAAGGTAGAGCTGAGTTGGTTGGCTCAAGTGAAAGCCGGATTATTCTCTCAAGTCTTGTGACTAGTTCAAATGTTTTCCTAATGTATTCTTTGCATGAACTACTGTGGGTGGCTTCACCTAAATGTAAGTGTTTAATTTGAGCTTCCTTCCTTTGGCAGGTGAGAGTTAATGCATTGTTATGTTTGGGAGATTTGGTTTCCACGCTTGATAAACATGCTACTCTGGAGGTCTTGCAAACCATTCAGCGTTGTACAGCAGTTGACCGTTCTGCTCCTACCCTTATGTGCACTCTTGGTGTTGCAAACTCGATTCTTAAGCAGGTGACAGTTCCAACCATGATGCAATCTTCAAGTGTACTCGTGTCTCGTTGATTTTTTATCATTGACCAAAATTTCCATGTGAATCCCTCTTGTACAGTATGGAGTAGAATTTACTGCAGAGCATGTACTTCCATTGCTCATGCCTCTTCTCACTGCCCAACAGCTAAACGTTCAGCAGTTTGCTAAATATATGTTGTTTGTCAAGGATATCCTCAGGTAACAATATGTGCTGCACCCAAGAAATCTTTTCCGACTTCTTAGTCCTTTGCTTCGGATGTTAATTGCTCAAATTTTGCTTCATGGCAGGAAGATAGAAGAAAAACGAGGAGTTACTGTGACTGATTCTGGAATTCCAGAGGTTAAACCATCTCCTGTTGCAAATGGGCTTCAGTCCCAAGCCTCAAGCAGACCTACTGGAAACACTACTTCCACGGCGAAGAAAACTCCTGCTTGGGATGAAGATTGGGGTCCCACTAGAAAACAATTTGCCCCTTCTGTCCAAAATTCTACAAATAGCATCACCAACTCCACTCAGCCTATTGGAATTGATTCGGTTTTTTCAAATTCTTCACAACTGCCACAATCCTTGCTGATTCCCACGGTTGTTAATCATCAACCGGCCTCATCATGCCCTCCAGTTGATATAGAGTGGCCTCCTCGCCAGTCGTCTGGAGCTACCCCACAAATTGGTGATTCTGAGAAGCAATTGAACACAGGAACTTCGTCCAATTCAAATTTCGATGATATAGATCCTTTTGCTGATTGGCCTCCTCGGCCTAGTGGCTCAGCAGGTGGTATTGGGATTTCTAATAATGGCATAGCTGGGCAGTCAATGACCAAATATGGTTCCAGTTCAATCTCAAATCCATCAAACAGCTTGAATTTCCAGAGCAACAATAACACTAGTTGGGCCTTTGACACTCAAAGTTATATGGAGCCAATGAGACAGAATCAAGGCAATTCCATGTCTACTGGTAGTTTAGGGAGTCTTGGTTCGCAGAATTCTCTGGGGTTTTTGAAACAGAATCAAGGAATAGCTGCATCAAATACTTATGCTGAGAAGAAAGCGGCAGATATTGGGTCCATTTTTGCTTCTGGCAAGAACGAACAGACGGCACCTAGGCTCGCTCCTCCACCGTCAACTGCCGTGGGCAGGGGAAGAGGAAGAGGAAGGGGGATTGCCGCAGCCTCTAGGTCTAGCGAAGTCAAATCACCATCAGAACAGCCCCCACTTTTAGATCTCCTATAAAAGGTTGAATGTACCATCTTATCATTTGTAAAGCGAACAAAGGAAACAGAGAAAAAGAGATTTCAGATCGACCCTTGCGCAGAGCGATCGATCTGGTCGGAGTTTGATTTTGTAAAATATATTGGAGACATCAGTTCATACTTTGTACTTTGTATTCCTGGGCAACTGCAGCAACTCCGGGGTTGGCAAAGATTTGTTTGTGAAAATGGTTTTGGGGTGCTTCTTTTGTATCCTTGTTGTGACGGGTGGGTCTCATACAGTTTTGCACAATTGCATTATTATTCTTTTTTTTTTCTCTCTTTTAAACTTCATGTCTAAATTAGAGTACAATTTTGATGTTTTTTAAGACATATATTTGTAAAATTGTATTCTTGGGAACAGTCCTAGTTGCCACAACTGGGCATAGAAATAATAAAAAGTTTGAAGTACTTGGCTAATTGCTCCTTGAAATGATATTCAACAGGTTCAAAAGTTTTGAGTTTTGGATTTTTTGCTTTTTAAGGGGCAAAATTTGCATGGCTGTGTTTCCTAAGTTGTACACTTTCAAATAGCTGTATATTCCTCTCTCTTGCAAAAAACGCAAATGCAAGATTATAACAGAAACACAGGAAGTGCTTTGCTAAAAAAAAAAAAAAAAAAAAAATGCATAATCAAGAAAGACCACTTGCATTCTGTTGTACTAAAATGATACAAAATGAAAATTGCATCTTTGTTCCAGAATTTATTATTTATCCTGGTCTCAAACACCACTCTGTTTCTAAGCTCACTTTAATATTATCTTTATCGTAATTTCTAATGTAGTCCTATAAAGCAGAACTAAATGGCGTTCGGAACACCAGTAATTAGATATGACTATTCATCCATGTAAATGTGGGTTGGTGGGATGACGCATGTTCAAGGGCAGTCATCTTCCTGGACTGTTGAGAAATAATGGCGGCCGTCAACGGATTCTGCGACAAAACAATGTCGTAGCCATCACTGTAGTTTTCCATGCCTTGTGCCATTATTTGCCAAACCAAACCACCACCAATCCCTCCTCCACTTCTTGCCAACTCATAGATGTTGGCGTAAACGGTGTTCAAGAAGATGTCCCTCGCGCTCTCGCTGTATCCCGGGTCTTTCTTCGATTTCCCAAATTCAGAGAAAACCAGAGGCTTCTTCAGTATTGTCCTGGAGTCTGTCCAATGACTGGTCAACCACCTCTGCACAAACGCCATCTGAGCTTTGTCGTTCTGTCCTGGCAACCTGGGAAAGAGATTTTCAAGTCCAGCCACCATGTAAAAAATGTAAGATATTTGTTAAGTGGGGACTTAATTATACAAGTTGACGCAGTTAATTACCAGAGGTCAGGATATGCATGGATGGTTGTGAAGTCGATTTCTTTTATCTGATTGTTGGCGACAAAATCTGTGCCGACTTTGTAACCAGGATTGTACTGCGTTCTGTCTGGAATGGAGTCTCCATAGAAACCCTCCATGCCTATCTCCACCAGATGCTTGTTGTCCACCGATTTCACATAGGTTGCCATCTCTTGAACCCATCCCTGTACAACATCGTTACGTCGACCACACTTAATCAAATCAATTGCATCCGTAAATCGGTGGAATTCTATGACCATTTAAAGAAAGTACGTCATTTATCATGATTGGCGATGCAATCATAACAATCCATCATGTGACATTCCTCTTACAGGACATGCATATGTGATGATGTATCATTAACGGTGATGCATAACCGTACTCGTATTATATTTACTGTGATTAAGTTTGAAGAACAAAGGCTCAGCAGGCTCACATTGACAGTCTTGCCGGAGGAATCAGCTTGGCAGCGAGGCTCATTCATGAGTTCCCAAGCCATGATGGTGGAGTCATCTTTGTAAGCAATTCGAGTGAATGTGTTGATCCTTGTTAACACTTTCTGCAACACAGAAGTAACAAGAACTTATGAAAAAATTTGACAACTTATTATTATTGTTAATATTATTATTTGTCTTAATTATCCGGAAAAAAAAAAAAAAAAAAAAAGAGTACCTTGACATGGTTTTTGTAGTAGGCCTTGACAGCAGAATTGGTGTAAAAGTCATCGTCACTAGTAATCTGCACGCCGGCACTTCTAGCCCACTTTACGTACTGAGCCTTCCCTCCATATTCTTTGTAGTTGTTGCTTAAACTCAATATTAGCTTCACCCGATATTTTCTTGCCTCTGATATCACAAAATCTAGTCCCTGAAAAATCATAAATTATCTAATGTTTGTCACATTAATTTCCCCAAAAAAACAAAATCAGTTTCCTATTTGTAGCATTTAATAGACATGTCACGTATTAAGTGATAACGTGTGTAGATAATTAGATAGAAAAGAAACCTGAAAGACAGCCTCATTATAAACTCCCGGTGACATTTGGAGGGCTTGATCACCTCCGTCGCTGAACGCCCACGTCCTGCAGACAGTGAGGCCCGCCGCGGCGGCATCCCTAAAGACGTCGGAGATCTTGGACCTCTGACTCGGCTGTGACGCCACGGTCATCATCCAGAAGGAGTTGAATCCATTGAAGAGGAATGGAGAGCCATCCACAATGAACTCAGTGCCTCTTGTTGCAACAAACCCCGAACAACCACTACTTGGGCCTCACAAAACAGTCCCACAACAAGGAGACTTAGTACTCCACAAACACTAGTACTTTTCATTGTGTTAGGTAGTGAGGAAATTTTTAGATGAAGAATGTTGTTTGGTAGGTGAGAAACTTGGTGTGGGGATTTGGGCTTAATTTATAGGGAAGAAAGAGAGAAAATTTATGAGATGTAACATAAATTCTTGAAGGTGAAGACATGTGAAAGAAATTCGGTTACCAAAGAAAAAAGGTGGAAAAATGAAAGTTGGCTATAACTGAAAGATGGTTGGATTGCATGTGGGTAGTTTGTTTGATGACATGGACCAAATTCCAATGCAACACTTACAGTAACACTTGATCACAGTTCTCACACTTATATTTAATTTAGGAGTTTCAGATATTACCAACTTACGCCTGTCTACTTGTGATACATACATACACATATATATACACACATATCATACTTCGGATTTCTATATGTAATATATATTTGTGATTTCGTTAGATTCGATTAATAATTATAGTACATAAAAAATAACATGCATTATAGACAGTTTTTAATATGGATTTGATAGCTGAAAATGGATCGTTACCATAGTACATTTTTTTAGGTCCTATTGTTGTAATAAATCCTATTATACGTATATATATACACACACACACTTGTATATGCAGATCGGTTATTGATCTAAAACCACATATATATCTATGTGTGTGTTTGATAAGTTAAATAATCCCGAGGTTGCGGCAGGATATTAGTGATAATTTAATGTTCATTTTAATATTGAGTTAGTCTGAATCCCTCATTTTTCAAATTTAAAAAATCTGAATCCCTCATTTTTCAAATTTAAAAAATAAAAACAAACAGCTGTAGCTTTCCAAGGGGAGGGGGAAAAAGGTTACAAAATATATGGATAATTAATTGCCATTAATCATCTCAATTCAAAGCTAGCCAAAGTTTAATGTGGAGATTAATTAGTAACATTTTGTCGAATCTGATTGGGCACAAATGTAAGAACTGATATACAGCACAACATTAAAAGAGAAAGGAAATACTTGAAAATATTGGCAAACTTTTGTATGCTATTAATTAATATATGAATCTGTTGCGCAACACTTTTGTAATAAGACGCATATATTATGGATCAAATATATATAGATATAGATATGCATATGTATACGTAACGGAGACGATGATGGTAGGTTATCAATAACTATGTGTTCTCATTGCAGAAATTGGGGGAGAGAATTTAACAAATGAAATGAAATTGTGTGACTCATAAACTGAATGTGTTTCAGGAAATTAATACATGGTGATGACCAAATCATGTGGGCAGTTGTTTAAGCTATAGCTGATGTTTTGCTTTGGTAACTAAAATGAAATAAAATAATTAATTAAAAAAAAAAAGTTGACGTTAACTACCACCACCATGCACGCACTCTTACATATATATACCCACATGAAATCTGAAAAGCACATACACACTCGGAAAAAATAACAATAATAAATTATACTAAATGTCGTATGACATATGATGATAATTACGGTGTCATAAATAGGAACATATACTTGTATATATAAACCGAAGCATTTACTTTAGAAATTAGTCCTTTATATAATATATGTTATAGTGTGATATTCATTCTCTGTAAGAATGAATTTGAAAATGCTTTATGTGTCAAGTCTACTATAAATAAAAAGTAAAAAAATTATTAATACACAAAATAAATATTATGCATTCTACTTCTATACTTTGAGATCATTAAAGACTTATAACTAATTCAATGCACACAATATATATATATATATATATATGGAAGAGTTATATATATATATATATATATATATATATATATAAAAGAATATGAGAAGGAGATGAATGTGCGGTAGTTGCAAGATTGCATCATCAGGTCTGAAATCATGTGGGAATGAAATCTATTTTTGCGGACACGAAAAAAAGGAAGGGAAAAGTGGGCGGTGAGTGAGGCTGCAGACTTTGCACAACAAAAATACGAACAATTGGTTATGGATTTGGATATGGGTTTGGAGTGGTGTGAGTCATGTCAGTTGCAGTTGCAGATCCTTAAAAAAAAGACAGACATTTACCAAATTGCCAATTTTAGATTATTAGTGTTGTAAACTTGTATATTAGGACAGAGTTTGAAGATTGTCTGTCCATCTGGTTTGTCTGTCAATAACTGAAACTACAGACTTAACATGGGTCCGAAACTAACAGAGAAAAAAAAAAAAAAAAAAAAAAGCCACTTAATTTTTATTTAGTTTTCCTATTCTTGACATCATGCGTCCCTCTACTCTAACTAAAACCTAACGGAAAGCTCTTTTCACCCCATTTCCTGTTGGCTGTCTCTCGATCGCTTGTTCACACCGTGATAGCTCTGTGGGCATTGGCCCATCTAGCTATGTTATGGACCATCATACAATATTTGGGCCCAGTTTTACTGGCTAGCCCAGTAATTAATGCGGTGCTATCGTCTGGCCCAGTACAACATTTCTTCTACAGCTGAGGAATGATATGTGCCCACCAAATTTATCCTCTCCTAGTTTTCGTGTCTTGATGATGTGTATGTTACATTCTTATTCTTCTGACTCTAATGTAAATGGAGACATTCATTTATCCCAAAAAAAAAAAAAAGGGAATATAAATGGGGACATTTGATTGGAGACAATAGATTAAAATCTCCAAAAAAAAAAAAAAAAAAGGACATTTCTTTTGCTTATTATTTTTAAATAATTTTCCTGCATACATTGTGATTGCCTTAAAAACTTTTTACGAACTAGAGCTAGGTAACTAATTTTGTTTCTGCTCTAGCAGCAAGCATGATCTAGCGGTAGCAGTAATTCCTTATCCGACGCCCTTTTTAGAGTTTAAATCTCTTGCAAGGCTTAAGTCCAACAAAAAAAAAAAAAAAAAAAAAAAAAAGGCGTTTTTACATGTACGGTACTTGGAGGAGTCAGAAGATATGAATAGATTACAGACCAAGAAATAAGCAAAACTCGAAAACTTAGACAAACAAAAAAGGGAGGAAAAACATGTAATAAACAAGATGAATGACAGGGTGGCATTCATGAAATGCTGAAATAATTCAAACACGTAGCAGTAATGAACAAGTACAAGAAAGCTGCATGAATGGATGTGCCATGGCTATAATTTCAAGTTTCAATCATTGTTCATAGATAGTACTTATAAGGCATCGATCATGTATTAAAATTAATTAGTATATTATATAAACATGGAGTAAATAGCAAGCTTTGCAATTATTATTGCAAGCTTAGGATAATTTATAAAAACTAGAATTCAATGCATCAAAAGACGTAAAATTATCTCATTTTAGCATTGGAAGTTATTGTTACTTCAAATGCAGGATAATAGTATCTTTAGGTGCATATATACCGAGAACTTTCAAAGCCTTCAAACTGAAACAAGGAACTGACAAAACATATTCTCCTTTGGTTATAGGGCCTGGCAGAATTAAATAATAAAATTATATATGTTTGATAATGATTACCCATATATAATATATATCACTAGCTATCTTTATGCTTGGAGAACTACTAGTAGGATTTTTTGACTACCTTGTTTGACGGCCTCCTAGCTAGGGTTAAAAGAAGAAGTGGTTATGTTGATTATTTTGTTGGTATTTTTGTAGGAATTAAATTAGAGAAACAAGATAGCCAAACTAAATGATCTTGTTGGTGCATGTGTCTCGCATGATCCAAGATTATCGGGGCCTGCGCATATTATATATATATATAGTTTCAAAATCCAAGAGATTTCACTTTCAATAATGATATTAATCAATGTGCACAGTATTTTTTACTTGTTGTCTACTCCACTATTAATATTCTCAATTTCTTCCTCCGAATAGAGTTCTGATTTCAATAACATCCTTAATATCGAAAGGGAATTCATTTTAATTTGCTAATTTTATTCTACTCTTCGATGAACGTATACGTAGCACTATATTCACCCCATTTAGTGTATATGTAAGTAGTTTGTTTAGTTGGTGCTTAATGTTATATTAATATTTAGCACCATATATATATATATATATATATATATATTTTTTGTTTTGTTTTACACCCTTAAGTAACAAAAGTTAAAAAGATAAGTTGTAATTTTTTGGTCGTTAGGGGAATAAAGACTTCTTTTTGACGCGGGGTTTCTTATTCTAAGATTTTCAAAACATATTTGTAATATGTAGCCCAGTTACTTACTTTGATCAGCTATAGCTTGTGGGAGTAGTTGCATTTGCATGTCTTTTTAAGCCTCAAGAGTCAATGCCTGTTCTCTGACCTTTATGAATAACATATATATATATATATATATATATATATATATATTTACTTTACATATAAGAGATGTACTTTAATAGTTATAACACATTTCTAGTGGCAGTAGTTAGGTTTTATTTTTTGTACGAATAGTTCATAATTGATGTTGACTTTTATATGCATACGGACATATACATGATTAATCATAGCATGGTAAAACGAAAGAAGAAACAAAATTTATGTAGACAGGATAGATAGAATCAAGAAAAGAATAGAAACACTGAGACAGAAAAATTGAGCAAAAAAAGAAAAATAAAACCAAGAACAAGAACTCATGATAAGAAAACTAAAAACTCAATATTTATTAATCAACTCCCTCCATATCAAATTACAATCACTCTACTACTTATAGAGATATATAAACTAATAAAAAGTTAATCTTAATTCTAAATATTCTACATAATACTAAGAAATAAACATAAGCTTACATGTAAAATTAAAGATTCTTTTGAATAAATGTAGAGGACATATAGAATTAAAGATGAAAGATAAAAGATATCCTAATAAATAACTTTGAAAATTTAAATTGAAAATCATGTAGTTTAAATTCAAAAATTCTGATATTAATTCGTCTGTCATGGTATAACAAATGAGATTATATAATATATATATATATATATATATATATAGCTTCGTTTAGTATGTAGCTTAGCAAATGGAGACTAATAAAGTTGCTCAAGATTTTTACTAGTTCACGTACATTTCTAGTAATTGGCGGTTTGCAAGTAAAGAACCAAAAGTACTTATGGTAATATAATATCCAATTATCAATACTTCTATTGTTTTCAAGTGAGTAATATCAAATGTAAGAATCTATCTTTTAAAATTATTGAGGGGGGACATGAAGATAATTTTCTTCTAAAAAACCAAATCAACATGCCATCATATACCTTGTTTTTGAGACCTGTCCCCAAAGAAAATAAATCCAATATACTTCTAGTAAAGAATTAAAGAGAGGCAACTTAGTCCTAAAGCATGGGAAGAAAGTAGATAAAGCTGCACGAGGGTTATCCCAAGAAAACAGAATCATTTATGAAAAATTAAAATTAACATTAAAAAAAAAAAAAAAAAAAAGGCAACACTTTATCCATTAACACACTCCATTGGTCATGATCATGTCAAACATCTTTAATTTAACTTTTAAATTGGAGGGAGCCGATTTCATAATTAGCGCCATTAGCGCCTCCACTTTTCCCCTACAAGTTTGACCAAAAAAAAAAAAAAAAGGACGCAATTTTGGCAAATTCCATGAAAAATAGTGCCTCTTGTTTTGCGGTTCTTTAATGTTATTGTTGCAGTTTGAAGTTGTCCTGAATTGACCCCAAATTAGGGAAAGGCAGGAGTTTGCTTAATTTTACCCATTTGACGAGGCGTTAATTTTGTATAATGTGGTGGTCGGGCGTGAACCAAACATATGGGCTAAACAGTTTAACAGTACTACTATTCCATGAGTCACTCACATGTGTTGCTAATTTGCAATTAATTTAGCCTAATTTGTTTATTCTTAATTATTATGCTAATCAATTAGTGTTATGATGTTTATCCTTTTTTTTTTTCCCCTTCTTTTTTCAATATTTTCAATATGAAGCTTCTGAGCACCCATTTTATTTATTTAAAAGAAAAACTTCACATTTGAAATTTAAGATCTTGAATCCCTTTTTTCCATCTGTATAGCTAGCGCCAATGACATTGTAATGATAGTTATTGTCTTAATAAATAAAAAGGTTTAGTCTTGAGAGGCCTAGCTAATTGATTTGTAGTTGCGGAGCTTCAAACTAGATGATAATTTTTATTTGGAAACAATTTTGTTGGGGGGCTGTACGTAGGTCATTAGGGACTCTAGAAAAGAAGATGAGACTGAGAAAAAAAAAAAAAAAAAAAACAAGCATGATCTTGATGAAGGAATAGGTAAAATTCCACTTAAAACTAGAAGATAGAAAATCTCAAATCTGATTAGGATAATTCTTTCTTTCATTTTCAGGAAAATCTCAAATTTGATTGGTCAAAGCATGGCTAAAAATTTCATATTGTCTGGTTTCTGATTCCATTTTGGTCAGGCAACTTTTGAATTTTTAAGTATATACCTATTAGTTCCTACCCTTCTGAATGGCCCCATTAAACCCAAGGAAATGCTATTAGCCGCATTATAGTGCGTGATATATGCATCCATAGTGTGTAGCGCGCGTTTACTTTTTGTTGTTGTTATTATTATTTTTTTGGGCCGGAAACCATTATGCTTTTTGATTGACCAAATTTGAAACAAATCACTTTTGATAGGGCTCGGCTAATTGGAGAGAAGCCGGCTCAAAAAATTAATTTAAAAAAAAAAACAAGAAGAAGAAGAAGAAACCTTATTTAGGAGGCCGTTGATAGTTGCTACCATGTGAGTGAGAAATTGGAATTGTCAGTTTATAGTTAAGTGGACCTATCTAGGTGCACATGATATATGTAGATGAAGCATGGATAATTGATTTTTCCATTAATTGTATACGATAGTACAATAAAATTTTCTTATATTGGTTGCAGGCTTTTAACTTTTCCATAAATCCATTTTCTTATAACTTTTAATGTTGAGGTCTAGAATTTGATTGATTTTTTTTTTTTTTTACCAATATTAAAAGCAGATTACTGTATATGGAATCAAATTATTTCTTTTATGTTCTCTATCATGTGATAGTTTTTATTTTTTGACTGAAATGAGATAGTTGTTTATGTTAACGTAGATATATAGACGTGCTAAAGCTACTAAAAAAGATGAGTCCTTGTACTTTTTAATAATGAAGAAAAAAAAATTTACAATTTAATTACTTTTCCGGTCGGACCGGTCCCACCGGATGAGTTTGGTTTTAAATGAGTTATTTGTGCATGGGATTTGTCCTTTTGGTGAATATGAACCCTAACTAAATAGTGAGTAAACATAGTTAGAAAAGAAGGTTGAAAGCAACAAATTCAAAGGCCAAACTGGGGGATTATTAAATTCCCCAAGAATAGAAAGACTGACAAATATCAATAATTCTACCTTAACAAGAATGACTTTGGAATTGGAACTCTTTTTTTTTTTTTTTTTTTTTGGTTAAAAGCCTAAATTTGCGCTCTACGCAGTGAATGGTGTTGGAATTATTGATCATAATTTTAATTACTCAAGAGTCTCGTCGCCTTGGCTATTTAAAGGAGTTGCAAACTCCCTCCAAACCAATTAAACAAAACCCACATTAATAATAACATTAATTTGGTACTTACTAATTGCTTTTTCTGAATTGCTTTTTCTGAGAAGTAGTAGTTAATAATGTACCCAATTAGGGAAATGAGATCAATTTTCCCGGGGATCTTGCTTTGCGTCTCTGTGTTTTTGGTGGGCAATGTGGAAGCCAACAATCCCAATTACAGAGATGCATTGGCAAAGTCTATTCTCTTCTTTCAGGGACAGAGGTCCGGGAGGCTTCCCAACTCCCAACAATTAACATGGCGTTCTAGCTCCGGCCTTTTTGATGGTCGTCTTGCTCATGTACGTGTGCTTATTCTTTTCTTTTCTTTTTTTTTTTTTTTTTTTTACTTGATTTATCTATTTGAATATGAGGATGAGGAATTCGAACTCAAGTTATCAACTTTTATTAAAGCGAGTGTGGAGTATATACGTTCACTTAGTGAAATTTCCTGGTTTTTCTTTTTATATTATTATTATTTTTTCTTTAGTTGTTGCTATGAGCCTCCATTAAAGTCTACACATGCACTTATTTCCTTGGGAATTTCTCTTCCTTGAAACTGACCTGCTTTTTGTTCGTGCTAAGGCAGGTCGATACTAAACTGACATGCATCTTTCCTTTATCAACCTTGTTACGTGATTCTTGAGTTGAGTTCGAGTCAGGATATCGTATCATAACTCATTTAATCATCTCTATGCATTCCCATTCATTGTATAGTATATATCATGGTGACATTGTTGAATTTTGGGTATTTAGCATTGATGCCCCTTAACTTGTCATCTTTTGGTAACCTACCTCCCAAACTTCTTATATTGACAATTCATCCCCTCAACTTGCAAAACTGTTGCCATATACATACCCCCATGAATTAATTTTCTGTTAAACTAGTTTTGAAAAACTTATGTCCCATTTCTAACAAAAAATTTTGAAATCTTAATGCAAAATTTCTAATCTCAAACATTTTATTTAATGTAAAGTTAACTAAAATAAATACATTACAATAACTTAGTAAGTTCAGTAAGTAAATTACCAAAATTAAAAATTAAGAGGATAAGTTATCGAAGGATAATAACTTTAGGGGCATTAATGTTAAATACCCAATTTCTGTACATTATATTCTTTCAGCTCGTGTTTGAAAAGAATAAGCGGGCATGATATCTCAGCTGCGTATATTTCTTAGACGAACAATTATAATATGTCACCTAATCAAAAATTTGGCTGTACTTTATAATCATTCCGTGCTCTTTCTTGTTATCCTCTTTTTATCTTTTTTGTGCCTATAGTGTTATCCTCGTTTATATTTTGATCCGTTTTCATACGTAATTATCATTTATTACTTTCAGAAAGTAATTATGAAAATAATAATTATGCTCTACTTGCATTTTACGACATGAAGTACTTGGGATCAAAGGTTCTAAAAGTCAAAAGAATGTGGCCAAAACTCCTTTAAAAAAAGAAAAAAAGAAAAAGTCCTTGTCTTGCGTACTATCCTATTTGCACTGTGTAATATGTAGTTTTTCTTTTCAATTATTTTCAAAGTTATTTATTTTAATTATAATTATCTTTTATAACCATGCATACCCGTCTTTTGAAGGTTGGGTCTTTTTTGTTAAGGGGTGGGTAATTGAAGTCTCATAGAGATCAATTGAACAAGAATATATATATATATAGTTAATGAAATAAATAAGACTAAACACAGTACGCAAATCCAGATTGAATTGTGTAAAATGTTATATATTTAGGTGGATTTAACTGGAGGGTACTATGACGCTGGAGACAATGTCAAATTCAATCTGCCAATGGCATTCTCAACCACAATGTTGTCATGGGGCACACTTGAATACGGCAAGCGCATGGGCCCCCAATTGCAAAGCGCGCGGGCGGCGATCCGTTGGGCCACCGACTACCTCCTCAAGTGCGCACGGGCTACCCCCGGTAGGCTCTATGTTGGGGTTGGAGACCCTAATGTGGACCACAAGTGTTGGGAGAGGCCCGAGGACATGGACACGGCCCGGTCCGTTTATTGGGTCTCGCCCGGGAACCCCGGCTCCGACGTAGCCGGGGAGACGGCGGCGGCATTGGCGGCGGCCTCCTTGGTTTTCAGGAAGGTGGACCCCAATTACTCAAGGTTGCTATTGGCCACTGCAAAGAAGGTCATCCAATTTGCAATCCAATACAGAGGGTCCTATAGTGACTCTCTTGGCTCTGCTGTTTGCCCTTTTTACTGCTCCTATTCCGGTTACAAGGTAATAATTAGTAATGGTAATATGCAAGTTATTGGTCCTTTCCTTTGTGTGTGTACCATACTACTCAAATAATGTTTTTTTTTTTTTTTTTTTTTTTCCATATTCTAATAGCATATGAGTTTTATGAATATAGATGAAACTCATAATATTTGTGTTGCACTAACCAAATGTAGGATGAACTGCTATGGGGAGCTGCATGGCTATTTAGAGCAACAAATGAAGTTTATTACTTGAATTTATTGAAATCTTTGGGAGCTAGCGACTCAACAGACATCTTCAGCTGGGACAATAAATATGCCGGTTCTTATGTTCTTTTATCAAGGGTAAATAATCATAATATTTTTTTAAAAAAATATATATATATTTATATATCTTTGCCTAAACTACTAAATAAGAGCTAATTACCAGGGTGTTTAAGGAAATGATTTTGGTTTTGATTTGCAGAGGGCATTGGTGAACAAAGACAAGAACTTCGAGCAGTTCAAACAACAAGCTCAACAATTTATGTGCCGGATTTTGCCCAACTCTCCCTATTCAAGCACCCAATATACACAAGGTAAACTAACCTAGTCTCCACGTAATATATGGATATGGAACTAATTAAGGAATAAAATGAATTCTTAATTATGAAAAGTAATAATACGATTAAATATTGCAGGAGGGCTCATGTACAAGCTACCTTCAAGTAATCTGCAATATGTGACTGCCATAACATTCTTGCTTTCCACCTATTCCAAGTACATGTCAGCCACACGGCAAACTTTCAACTGTGGCAACCTCTTTGTCACTCCTATCACCTTAAGAAGCCTTGCTAAGAGACAGGTCCCCATCCATGTATCCTCCACTTAAAATTACCGAGAATTCTTTAATAGTGTACTCGAAATAAAAATATTACTATTATTATAATTCTGATATGATCTAGTGATTCTAAATGGTACGGTTCCTAATTTTATTTACTCTTGTGACTATTAGGTGGACTACATACTAGGGGTGAATCCACTGAAGATGTCGTACATGGTAGGGTATGGGCCATACTATCCCAAAAGGATTCACCATAGAGGATCCTCATTGCCCTCATTGGCAAAACATCCACAGTCCTTTGGTTGTGAAGGAGGTTTCCAGCCGTTCTTCTACTCGGCGAACCCAAACCCTAATATCTTAGTAGGAGCCGTTGTGGGAGGACCGAATCAGAATGATGGCTATTCAGATGATCGTACTGACTACAGCCACTCCGAACCCGCGACCTACATTAACGCTGCCATTGTTGGACCATTAGCATACTTTGCTGGGAGCTCCTGAACTTAGATGGATGGAAACTTCTTTTGGGGGGTTTAAAAAAAAAGTTAAAATTAAAACTTTACTTTAGGGGTTTACTAATTGTAAATAAGCAACTTACTATGCTTGTCCCCTGAATGTGGGGTTTGCACCGCACCAAAAAAAAAAAAAAAAAAAAAAGGTTAGAAAGTGGTGTTATTGTCGTTGTTAGAACAATTTCGTAATCTAAGAATCTAGTTTGGTGATGCAACACTTGAAGGCATTAACATATTGCAACAAGATAAAACGAACATATTGCAAATGATACTTTACATCTAAGATTTGAAAAAACAAAACAAAACAAAAAAAAAATAATAATAATAAGAAAGAAAAAAAATACTGATTATATATATTTATTTTGATAAATGATTCTCAAATGAGGAAGGTTGCAGGTTTGATCCAGTCTTTCATTTAAAAAGAAAAAGTAATGACATTGTCAAAGGAGGGATTATCACTAGAAAATTACAACATTAATGACTGCACCAACCAAGATTGTTAACAAGGTGAAAGGAATGATATGCCGAGGTAACATAATTATAGGACTTGGCAACAAGGGGATTATATGACACTTCTACTTCCTCCTGCTTAGTACGTAATTTACGGATTTGATTTAACATACAAACTAAGAGGGGGATTGAGCACTGCTCCAGTTAACACAACAAACTTAGAGACGTCGTCGATGATTGTAAACATGAATGGAAGGTCAAGCCACAAAACTGGGTTTTGGATGCACATACGCCACTGCAAAACGACATGCCAGCCAGCTAGACTGACTGGAGGAGCCTCTGTCCCTTCTTCATTGACTTCAATACAAGGCTTGTGAAGAATGAAACCAACAGACACTTTTGTCATTACTATAACCCTCTTTGTGAAATCAGCACCCATTGGATCAAAAGGCAGCGTCAATCCTTTTTCTTGCAACAACTTCACAGCTTCAAAAATTATACAATATGGTTATCCTCCTTCGATATCCACACCTCAGATAGTTCCTCAGACTGGAGATAAAAGCGGTTAGGTTGTAGCAATTTTGTGTCCAAGTTGAATTTTTCTATGAGATCTTTTAGTTCATTTTTCTTGTATGAGGGAGAAAGATGTAGATAGAAAATTGTTTGTCACTCATGTGTTGGCGTACCTCAGATGGGAGCTTGACAAGCTTGAAATCCTCAAATGAATCATGCTAGTGGGACTTATGACCCAACTGGTGGTCATGAAAGGATCTTTGATAGTTTCTCCATTCAGAAGGTGAAAATCATAGTGTTGAGTCCAAGAAGCGTCGAAAGCACGTTCCCAGGCTCTTTTGAAGTACAATACATTCGCGAGATGCAGTGGCGGTTCGAGTTTTAATTTTTGTGGCACAATCTCTTTGATGGGCCCTTTTGTCTCCTTCTCCGCCCATGAGTTTACCTCCTCCTTGTCTCACTCAGCCTGTATGCAAAGGATGACGATGGTTAGATTAAATTGAACATAAGAACAACAAATCAGCATAAATATTCAACTATACTAACACAGACGTTTGTATGAATAATGTGACAAGTGCGTGAGTAGAAATTAAAATAGATGCACGAAAACTAATAAAAAACAAGAGGGAAAAAGAGTACACCTGATTACACTAGTCAACATTTTGTACTCTTGCTTGTAGCCAGCATCAGTAACATGTTGGAAAGACGGTATCAGAGGAAAGCGATGATCAACCCAGATGGCTTTTGATGAAAGAAAGGAGTGGGCCTCGTGCATCACTCTTCTTTGGCAATGAAGTTGACGGCAGTTGCCTCTGCCTTGCACATTCAAACGTTGGTCTTATTTGATGCTTTATAACGTTGTTGTCCACTTTTCTAGTTATAGCGTCGTGTGGCGTTCATCATCATTGGAGGCAGCAACAAGAGACATCATGGTTGAAGACTTGGAGTTGAGATCATCAGTGTCTTTGGAGGTGAGAACCTGCAGGAACTGCTCCAATGTTGTCCCTGCAGATCCCAATGCCAGCTTGTTGAGCACCATTCTGATCGTCAATGGAGACAGCACCACGTTCTTTGCAACATCACTTCCTTCTATATTTCCTCGAGCGTCACCCAGGCTGCCACGCTCATGGAAAAACTCATGTCTTATTTGCTTTTGATTAAGAGTGTATTGGATTTAAGAGATATAGACACTGCTGATACATACTATATAGCCATTTTCCTGCGTGAGTTTCAAGCTGACTTCTTTTGACGCCGCGTAACTGTGATTATAGGTTTCTAGTACACTGTTAATGGTTTTCCCCACTTTTTTCTTTTTAATTTTTCCCCCATCTACCAGCTTATCAATTGTTGCATTGAGGATCCTTACCTTTTTCTTTTGAGGGGAAAAAAACCTTAATACTTGCCTAAAACATCTACACTTGGTGGGTTTATACACACACACACAGGGATACACTATACATACACCAATCGTATATGAAAATTTATCATGTCTACAAATCATTTGGTTGTTTCAAGATTTATGTGTCCTCACCTAAGAGGATAATTCAAAAATGTTTCCAAAGTCAAGATTAAAAGTTGTTAATATGTAAACAAGACAAAGCCTCTCTGGATTCCACCCAAAAAACTCAACAAGAAAAGGGTAGTCTCTGGATGAGCTTTCCTTGCACGACAATGAACATGTGACATTGCGGTAGCTATAAGCCTACAACCAGCCAAAAAGTTCAGCATTTACCCCAAAAAAAAAAAAAAAGAAAGGTTGTTTACACAGTTCGATTTTAAACCCAACGGGATTAAATGCCCAACCTGCTTATATGCCACCATACCAAATAAATACGGCACAAATCAAGCATAACGCTCTTAGTCATTCTTAAAGAGCAGTCATACAAATCATTCTCACAACTTCAGTCAAATAAAGATATCTTTTTTATTTATATGGCCTTTCTACAGTAGGATCTTATACAGGTGGTAACCCTTAAATATAATCAAAATCACATAAACTTAAAATGTATGCAAAACACACAGTTTCTTGTTTTAGATAAAGATATAATGGCTTAAAAACATAAAAACCAATAATGGCAAGCACTAGGATAAAATAAAAAGGCAGTTGATGAGTAACAAATTTAAACTACTTTGTCAAGAACTCTGAACTAGTACAGATGGAAGCTTGAACTTGGAAGTACAACAAATTATGCACACATACATAGGTAGACAACCAAAAACAGCATCCAAATGACAAACTAGCTTGTGATGCGACTCACAACAATCAGCATTCTTAGACTCTCTTTTACACCAATACTTGGCGGCACCATAGTGTTAAACACCACATACTAATAGAAAGTTGGTCCCACAAACCGCACACTAATAAAAAGTTTGACTCATCTGTGAGACTCACTTTCTATTAATGTGTGATTCTGGACACATTTAGTGAGTGCTCCATGGCATTGCTCTTCACACCCATGCCAGCAAACCACTATAAATAATCACTAAACAGAGTTATCAAGGTGAGAATTTGGTCTCCAACGAAGTCAGAGTAGCATTAGTAAGAAGGGTAGGAAATTGGGTCACTTTCAAAGCGGCGTGACCTAGAACGATCGATGCTATCCAATGTTGCACCAAAAACCCGTCGACTATATTCAAAATTCTTACCATCGTAATGTGATCCATACCCATTAGAATGATTATTTACACCAGGGGGAGGAGGCACTGAATATGAAGAGAGAGAAACTTCAGTAACTTTGAAATTAAACAGCAGTGACAAGTCTGACGTTTGAATAATAACTTAATTTAATTATCAAAAGAGAAGAACAGAAATGACCTTGGGAATAATTTACTGGGTGAGATGAAAATCTGGACGATGTTGATGTCCTTTCCGTTTCGTTAATAGGAATGGGATGAGATCTCGGTTTGTGAGGAGCATTTGATGTGGGAGTAATTGCAGAGTTCGCATTAAGCTTGTCTTGTCCTGAAATCTGTTAATGCAAGACAATGAACAAGTTATCCAAATCCAAACTAACCAATATACCCGAAATCCACTATAGCATGAGCAGATGTCCCTTTGAGTCATTCAAAAACTACAAATCTCAATTGTTACTCCAAAATCCAAATGATAAGAATTTTATGATGCTATGTACAATGATTGGGCACAGGACACCAGACTCACTATAAAGTTGCTAGAAAGTGCAGAAAAGACCGAGTATACATACCGCAATTTTAAGAGTCCGATTGTAGAGAGTGACAAGACCAGAAAAAAGCTTCACAGCATAGTCAGCAATCTCCTCTGTTTCGTATTCTGCAAAGGCATAACCTTTGGGTTTTTCAGTTTCCTTGTCACGAGGAATGTACAAATCAACCACCCGCCCTGCTTGGATCAGAATATCATACAGCACCCTATCACTCACCCTCTCATCCAAATTGCCTGTTCAGTATGGCCGCCACATTACCAAAGTGAGGACACAATCAAAGAAGTTTCACATAAAAGCAACATTCCAGATAAGATAATACTGTTGGACTATCAAATCTATCTCTCACATGTCCGCCTTCCATTTCAAGGAAGAGGAAAGACAATTAATTTATTTAAATATAAATATAAACGTAACAAAAAAATCCTATATATTAATGTACATACGTATATATTTTCTCCATAATTTTTCATCCAATCAAAACAGGGTAACGATCCCCACACACCACCCCCCCGCACCCCATCCCACCCCACCCAAAAAAAAAATAATAATAAAAAAGGTAGCGATTTTAGGGACATGGAATAGACCAAAAAAAGACAAATCAAAGAAGCTTGTTGCAGGCTCGAATTAACCATAGAAACGTTGTTTTAATTATTTAGGAAAAAACGTTGTTGTAAACAAAAAGTCAAATTTCCTCTTCCAACATGATGTCTTTGTTGCAAAAAAATAAATTAATAAATAAATTAAAGAAAAGAAAAGCAGAAATTAGACAAAAAGTCTGGACTCCAAGACTACGTCAAACTCTCGGAATCATAATAAACGATAACTAGAGAATACGGGAAAAATATTGAAGCTTTATTTCGCCTTACAATCGGAAAGAGAAACATCTACGAAAAATTTAAGAATAATAGATAGAAAAATTGAGCTTCTTTCTTTGAGCTGAATCAAATTTTAAAAGAAAACGAAGTCTCCCCAAATTAAAAGCAAATATATGTTATATAGATGTAATATTTTCTCGAGAATCAAACAAATTCTAGAAACTCCATTAAAGAGAGCTAGATGTTCTTTGGAAAAATACTTCACTTGGGAATGTGAGTGAAAGGCAGAACTAGAAGCTAAAGAAGCGAAAGGATTGAAGAAACAAGTGGAAACTGACCTATGTAAACAGTGGAATTGGAGCTCCCTGACATTGTTGGAAACCCTAGCTCGAAACGACGCCGTTCGAAGGGAAGGAGGAGGTCGTCTTCTTCTTCTTCTTCTTCTTCTTCGTTGTTATTCTGTTCGAAGAATGAGTAATAAGTTAGGATGTGACCAAATATAACAAATCCACAGTGACGTCGTTCTCTTTATATACGAGAACATTTGACTTTTGACTTTTTTAGTATAAAAACACGAAACGACATGAAAAACAAAAACGACGCCTTATTATGATAAGAGTTGAAGCTTTTTCCTCCACGCAGGGAAAAAAAAAAAGAAAGAAAAAAAAGCTGAAGCTTCCCATTTTTCAGCGAAAATTATTGATGTTTTATGGAAGGAAAAAAAAAAAAAAAAAAAAGAGCATTGTTTTACCCCCAAAAAAAAAAAAGTACAACAATAAATGTAACCCCATAAATTCCAAATCATGGATAAAGAAAGAGAGATAATGGAACGCCCAATAATAATCAAACTTCTTTTCAAAATAATAATTATCAAAATTAAAAAAGCCTAAATAATCCTATTAGATAAACAAGAATCTTAAACTAATCCTAATCCTAATAGAAAAATATGACACATAAAAAAAAAATAGGGATATGTGAATAAATGACATTTTTTTCCTTAAGAATAACTCTATATCCTATGTTCAAATTTCTAATTACTCCTATTTTGTACTCATCACGTATCATACAATTTGGCACCAAAAAAGAAAGAAAGAAAGAAATAAATAAATAAATAGATGACTCAATTCCTTATTATTTTCTTAAAAAGAGCTATACTTTTTTTTGAAATAATAATAATAGAAACAATACTCTTGGCTCTGTTAAAGGATACTCTTTTTTTTAAACGCAAATAAAGGATACTTTGTTTCCAAGCCAATGCAATACCTTCATATAGATATATTCAACCACCAAAAAAAAAAAGTAGTAACAATTTGTAAAAAATGAAGAAAAATGCCCATTAATCCTCCAATAATACAATTAATTCAACTTTGAAGTCTTAACGTCATCATTTAATAGCCTACTAGCAAACGCCTTCCCAAAGCTTCCAAATTCTCTCTGTTTTCCTAATCCATACATCCAATCTCCACTTGCAACCACGTCCTGTAGGAACCAAGCTATCAAAGAGCGCAATAGTACGAAACACGTTATGAAAATGATATTGGAAGAATCATAGAATTATGCTAATATATATATATATAGATACATATATATATATATATATAAATGTTGAGAGAGGGTAATTAGAGTTAAAAAACTCTAATACATCCCAACTAAATTAACATCTACTTGAGACCCGATCACACTAAACCCTCGGCTCTATTTATTCAAAAGAAGAAAAATTCATATAAAATTCAGTAATAGAAAATAAATTTTGCTAAAAAAAGGCTTTACAATAGAACAACATGAAAGCTCAAAATATATGAAATCATGGGATAGAAAGCCACAAGATCTACTCCAAAGTCCAAACAGAAGGCCTCATTAAAACCTTGCATGGAAAAAACCCGGTGGGAAAAAAAATCCATGAAAGGTAAAAGAGTGCAATATGATCTTGTGCCGAAACTTCCCCATATACAAAGCAAACACAATCAACTCTGCAGAAGAACTACTCCTGACACAGACTTGATGCGGCAACAACAAGATATCCATGGAGGCCGATCTGTTTAAACCAACAAGGAGGAAAACCTGACACCACCACCAATGACGGACACTCAGAGGAACTATTTTGAACCATTGCAATATATCTCAACTCGGAATACTTTGCCACCAACAAAACTCTGAAGCAAGACTAGCAAGATACCAGCTTATCTTAAAAACATATCACATTATTATACAGATCATAATTGCTTCAACAATAAGTGCCATATAATCATATCATTACAGAGTAATAAGCAAATACCATAGGGTCTGTGCGCGGATATCCTTGCTGGCCCGACATCTTCTAATCATCAACAAACCCAAATACTTATGCATATATAGTCTGAGCACCCACTCATTATCACCAATATACCATATTAACATCACAAGAGAAATCAAACCAAAAGCTCTCAAATACAAATCTAAATTCACACATCCAAATAACAATACTAAAGTGTAGTGAAAAACCATCCAACAGAGTTGCACTGCAAATAGGAATCGCAGATGTTATTTCGGAACTGGCATCTCCTCGTTGATCTGGAATTAAAAAAAGAGGCATTATAAGTTAAAGCAGCATTTATAGTACATTAAACAATTTTGCTGTCGCATTAAATCCATGAAGGAACATAAGCCGACACGATTGTAGTCTGACAGCACTTTTTTAGCATTTTTTCAATGGAGTACAGTCATGCTTTTTATACAATTAAAATCGAAAATCGAAGCAAATAGAACTAGTTCTGATCACAAACGTGTTTCCTTGAGATTGAGATATTTTGTTCCAAGAAAGCCTTACAAACAGAGGACTTAATATACACAGGAAAAAACAAGTGAATATGATATTTTGGTTTGGGGGGGGGGGGGGGGGGGGGGGGGGCGGGGGGTGTGGGGGGGTGGGTGGTGTGTGGAGTCAAGGAAAAAAATTTTACAGGTTACCGGATAAACAAAAGTAAGAGGACCAAAATGATTCACTGCATCATATAATTTCTTTTAATTTCCTAAACATGTCTACCTTTTTACAGAAATATTTTGTAGATGTGCGGATGAAAACTTGTTGAATTGTCAATCTATATCCTCATTTCTCATTCATTTCAGTCGTACTAAAAGGCACTTTAAATTTTGGATTAAGTGGCATGCATTATTTGGTTATATACATGACCAAAAAAAAAAAATAGCAGTATCCTGTAGGATATGATGTGGGCAGAATTAGATTTAACTGATTCAATTATGGAACTGTATGCACAAAGTCTGTGTGTGTATATTAACCGAAAAAGGTGTAGGCTCATTAGAAAAGAAGCAGTACCAGACATTAAATATGTAAAGGTGGTAACACTATACAGAATAAGCACATTTAATGCAATAAGGGAGATGAATTCTTTAGATATGGCACTCATCAGATTAGATGAAGCAACTGCTATCACAAACAAACAGATCAATGTGACATAAAATGGAAGGTTTTTCAAGAGATCAAAAAGAAAAGAAAAAAAAATCACATGGATTATAAGTTAATTACCGATGCTCATCAATTGAGATCCACACTTTGTTCTATGCTGAAGAACTGCTGCTGCCTGCTTCACTTTGATGCCTCTGCTCGGGCTGTCCAATGTGTTTATGGGGGACATGGGCTATCTTCGGCCAATCTTCTCCACTTTCTCTTCGGCACCTCTCCAGAAGTCGAGGATTATAATGAATTGAGAGGTGCTGGAGTGCAGTGAGACACTTGATACCTTCAGGCAAGGATGTGATGTTTTCACAGCCTGAAATCGTCAATGATCTCAGTGAAACAAGTTTCTCAATCCACCCAGGCAAACCTTGTATGCCAGGACAGTTCCCAATTTCAAGACTATGCAGTGTGTTGAGGTTTTGTAAACCCTCTGGTAGAGAAGACAAATTGTCACAGGCTATGATTATTAAACTTCGAAGGCTAGAGAGGTGTTCGACACCCTGGGGCAATGCACTAAGCTTTGAACAAAACATAATATTCAGATGCACAAGGGAGGTGAGATACTGCAGGCCAATTGGCAAAGATTTCAGGTTGTTGCAATTCTCAATGGACAAAGTTTGGAGGTTTCTGAATCCTTCAGTCCCGATACTGGGCAAACACTCCAAACTCGTACAATTACTAATCTCCAATGACTCCAAAGAAGTGAGTTTGTGCAAACCCACTGGCAAATAGAAAAGATCTTCACACCACCGGATCGTCAATGATTTCAGACTAGCAAGGTTTTCCATTTCTTCAGGTAGTTTAGAAAGTTGAGAGCAAGATTTTATCTCAAGAGAGGAAAGATGAAGGTTGTTTCCAGGGAACGGACTAGGGAAGTCAAATAAATCATTGATTCCCTCAATGACAAGAGTTTCTAAGGAGGTTAGCCCCCGAAAGGAATGAACAAGAGTTGCCTTACAATGACGGAGCTCCAAATGTTTGATGTTCTTCGGATGAACTGGAATCTCAATTAGCTGTGGACATCCGCTGAGGATGAGTTTTGTCAATTTTGGGAAAGTGACTGAAACGTTTGACCCTAATCGAGTGGATGAAACAACTGCACTTGACCATTCTTCCAAATTAGGGAGATCGATGAGTGTTAGCTCCTTGAGGCCGATAAATTCCCCCTGCGACCCAAAGAATTCCCTGTCAATAGACCTCAAAGCATGCATTTCCTGAGGTAAAAGGCTACTAAGATATGGAAGATCCCCGAGGACAGGAAGATGTTTAATGTTTTTGAAACCAATCAAGTGAATGACGTTCAAATCAGCAGGAAAACCACAAGAAGGAATCTCGACCCCTGGGTATCCCGTAATAACCAATCTCTGAAGTTTGCTGTGCAGAACGAGGTTACTGAAAATATCCTTTGCCAACAACGGATCAGGTGGAGGTCCAGCTTGCTGAGATGATGATCCTGGTGAGTGAGTTTGTTTTCTTTCTTTGAATTTGGTGATAACAGATTCCTCATCTGGATTTATGCTTGAACGATGGTCATCATCCCCCCAGAACAATCCCAATGACCGGAGGTTCTGCATCCTGTTCAACCTCGCTTCCCTTGCATGGTTCGCATCACGAACATTCTCTAGCCGTGTAATCTTTAAACTCCCCCGGAGTTGAAAATTTGCCAAAAGCTTTATGTCTTCAGACTTTTCTACAACAAACAATGACAATCTTTCGATTTGGTAATCACCAGGAGAATAATAATCAGACTCCGTTCGTTCTTGGCACATTGTGGTTAATGCATCACACCCACTATTGTTGAGATATTTGAGTCGTCGCATCCATGTTAATTGCAACCGTACAAGATTGTAGCAGTGAGAGAGATATAAACTCTGTAGACGAGAAAGACCTTGTATCTCACGAGGCAACTCCCGAATCAAAGTATATGATAAGTCAAGAAACTTTAAGTGTACCAGTCTGGAAAGGGGCTTTCCTTCCAAAACAGTAACTCCGCTCCCACTCAAGTCCAACGCAAACAGATACTGAAAAGTTGAAAGCAATTTTCCGAGGTCCACATGGAAATTACCTCCTGAAAACAAGAAGAAAGTCAGCAGACCTTTTGCTTCATATAACTCGTCTGGAACCGTAGGCGAGTTAAAATTACAGACAACAGAGGAGTGGCGAATTTTCACGAACTCTCTTGGAGCAGAAAAGAAGTCACGTTTCAGTATGGCGTACTCTGATTTGGCAATGGATCTTGCAAGATTGTAAATGACATCGTGCATTTTGTATTCAATGACAACTCCACTGCCACCTTGCTTTTCCTCTTCAAAGAAAGACATCCAGAGAAGATCGTTGAAGTAGTTCCTACCGGTATCCTCTACCGTGTCCTGTCTTTGTAATTGTGAACTATTAAGCCTTGTGCCATCCACAAGTGGATTAATTTCTCTTTGTTGATTGAATAACCTTGAGGAAATATTGAGCAGAATACAAAACAACGCTTGAGATGTCGAGGCAGGCGAGAGTAACTTAACCTCAGAGCGGGTAGTATTCCGCTTTCAGCTTCTTCATCCAAATTCCACAGTTCATGATCTCGTATGTACGACCACTCACTTCTATTTCTCTTGAAGCGCAATAGACTGCCGAGAGATTTTGCTGCCAGAGCTACACCACCACATTTTCTTACAATTTCTTGTCCTATAAGCCGAAGAATTGGGTACTTGTCTTCCTCTCCTGGTTCAAAAGCCAGTTGCTTGAACAAACCCCAGCAGTGATCTTCAGACAAGCCCCTCAAAGAATATCGAAGATATGGAGAGACTTTCATTGCAACTGCAAGTTTTTTATTTTGGGTTGTGATTAGAATTCTGCTCCCATATTTTGCACTTGTACCTCCAAAAAGTGGTCTTAATCTGTCCCAGTCATCCTTTTTGTCTGTCCAGACATCATCTAAAACGATGAAGTATCTCCTGTCCTTTAACGACCGTTCTACTGCCGAGTGTAGAGCAGACAAATTCGAGAGACAACATGAATCATTTGTAACAGATTCAACGACAGCAGTCAATATCTTTTTGGGGTCAAAGTGGTGAGAGACAAAAACCCAAACCTTAATATCAAAATGCTGTGTTATCTTTTGATCATTGAATGCCAACTGAGCGAGCGTTGTCTTTCCAATCGCAGTCATGCCTTCAATTATAACACACGGAACATCTTCTCCATCTTGTATACTATGATTAGCAGCTACTTCAAATGAATCAGACAACACGAGGAGGTTGACTATGTTTTCTTTGTCCTGTTCTCTTCCATGGACTTCAGATTCCTTAACAGGATAGCTGGTTTCTCTTCCAGCCCAAGACTTGTAAACCGGAAGCCGATATGCCCCAGTATTCATCTCGAGGAGCAGCTTATCCACAACTCTTTCAAGTTCAGAAAGCACGAATCTGATCTTTTCGGCGTTTTTCATGCAAAAGGATTGGGAGTCACGTGTCTCGAAGTCGAGAAGCAGGTAGAGTGCATCATAAGCAAAGTCTTTAAGACTCGACAACCAAATCCTCGCGGCTGCATCACTTGCCAGCTGCTCTTCTGCATCTTCAATGACAAACTGAACCATATCTAACGTCTTCCGCAGCTTCTTGATGTTGTCCGCTACGCCTACACCCAATATATTTCCCATCATTTGTACCCCAGGAGTAGATAACTTGTCAAGGACCACCTGCAAAACTGGAGATATAAACAACTCTGCCATTTTTGTATCTAGTGCCTGGATATTCAGAGGATGATTGGCTAGTCCAGGAAGGGAGATCAAGCCTACAAAACAGTTTCTAAAGCATATCAGGGGAGTTTGGCATAACCATCCAAACTTCCCAACTCAAACTTTTTTTTGTCTTTTTCTCAAAAAATTTTTATCTTTTTCCTAAAAAATTTTTTATCTTTTCTGAAAATTCAAAAAAATTTACTATTTAAACTTAAAAATCTCAACTCAAACTACTCCACCAAACACCCACTTAAGTTTTCTTTCTTTCTTTTTTCTTTTCCTTTTTGGGCTAGAAAACAGCAAGCGACTGCTTAAACATGAAGGAAGGGAAAAAAAAAAAAAAGAAAAAGTGAAACGGAAGAAGACGAAGGTAAGAAGATGAAGGAATCAGCCTAGGGTTTCTGAAAACAGTGATGCTACTCTTACATTTCTTTACTTTTACTACTTTTTTTTTTTTTTTTTTTTCAATCGTTTCCTCTCACGTTTCTATATCAAATATCAAATAAAAAAAATACCGGCCCATTTTAGTTCTCCCACTTCAATCAAATTTTTGTAAGAAGGTATTTTGTACGTAAGTTTGAGTTAAGATTTTTAAATTTAAATAATAAATTACGTTGATTTTTTAGAAAAGATAAAAAAAAATTTAGGAAAAAGATAAATTTTTAAGGAAAAAAATAAAAAAAAAAAATTGAAAATATTGATTTGAGCTTGTGAACCAAACAAACCTTAAAAAGTTTGTCTTTTTTTTTTTTTAAACAAACTAATTTTATTGGAGAAAACTGTACTAGAACTTCAATGAGGAACACTATCAGTAGTGATTCATCTAATGATTAAAATTGATTGTGTGAGTAAATAAACGATTATGATCTAATATGTATCTAATATTAATATAATCTCATATACACACAATCCTTTATTTTATTTCAAATTCAAAAAAAATTTATTTTTTTTATTTGATCCTAAAAAAAAAAAGATCTAATCTTGAAAAAGAAAGTATGCTTCAATCTGTTATGAAGCCACTCCCTTGCGCGACCTCCAGCGAAGCCCCCTTGACCCCTTAATCTCTGTTCGACAGACGAGCCCCCCCCCCCCCCCCCTCCCCCCTTGCAATCTCTGACAAAGCCCCTCGATCTCGGTTTGACAGGCGGACACACCAACCCCCCCCCCCCTCCCCAGCCCCAAAACCCTTCTCCCTCCCCTTGACCTGGAGGCGATCCTTCTTGGGAGCAAGATTTGCAGGTCTACATGTCAAGCTCTCGTTGGCAGCTTCTCCAGAGACCAAGTGTGGGTAACGGCTAGGGGTATTTTCTGGGTTTTGGTTGAATTTTGAGGGTTTTTTTTTCATTTTAGAAAAAGGCTTTATATATAAAAAATTTTATTCAGTGTACAAGTGCGTATTAAAAGTTGTGTGTTCCTCTATATTTCTATTGCTAGATTTTATCTTAACGGTTTATAAAACGGTAACTACAGTAGTGCCTCTCAATGAGACTCTACCATAGTCATTCTCAATTTTATTATTCATATCTCTAAATCTCTTTCAAAAACACAAATTAAAAAAAAATTATAACTTTGGTTTTTCAAGTCAAAATAAGAGAAAGTAAATAATATCTATATTATTATTTTTTTTTTCTTAACATATTTTAAATTTTTATATTTTTTAACTTCAAAAAATTTAATTTTAACCATACGCACAACTAAAAAGTTCAAGCACTTACTTTTTTTTTTCAATCAAAACAAATTTACAATCAAACCGGGTTGAGACATTGTTTGAATTGTATGTTCAAACTCATAATATATATATTAAATATAAATTTTTGTTAGAAAATCATTGTAGAAAAAATATTAAAGAGGAGTTTAAAATAAGATGTAAAACTGGTGCTGAGATTATACGACACGCGGCACATTGAACTACCTAATTGGTACTCCAATAATAATTTTTAACTACTTGGTTTTTTTTTTTTTTTTTTTTTGTTGATAATTTAATGATCTAAGCTAAGCTAAGCTAAGCTGTCCTCATTTACGTTCTGTCTAACGGTTGAATTTCAATTCATCGACCTCAAGTCGTGAAAGGGATTAAAGAAAATAACAAAGAAAGTTAAAAAAAAGTCACGAGTACATACTATCCTACAATACTCCATTACTGCAT
The DNA here is from genome assembly GCA_025413025.1 of Ficus hispida. Taxonomy (NCBI): domain Eukaryota; kingdom Viridiplantae; phylum Streptophyta; class Magnoliopsida; order Rosales; family Moraceae; genus Ficus; species Ficus hispida. Next base: position 760,096 of record CM046369.1, on the reverse strand, counting down.
GGCAGCTGGAATATTGAATATTCCAACAAAATCAATATATTAGCAAAAACTAAAAGCGATTTGAGCGAAAAAACAAACCAAGTTTTTAAAAAAAAAAACAAAAAACAAAAAACAAAAAACAAACAAACAAACCAAAAAAGAAAAGGAAAAGATGAATAATTTCTGTTTCAATAATTTTCACGGAAAGTAACTTATCAAAATAATAATAATAATAACGGAAAGTATCACCGAAATTCCTAGGGACTTTTGATCAAAGTTCCGTTAGATATTTTCATTTTTTTTCCTATATTGACCGAAAGCCTCACAAAGTGAGAAAAAGTTAAAAAGAGAAATAATTTCTGCTCCAATAATTTCCACAAGAAGTATAGCCGAAATTCTCCCATAAGAAATTTTCATGAAATTTCCAAAGTCTTTTCTAGGTTTGAATTCATAAGTGAAAATAGTTAATTTATTGTTTAAACTGAGGATCCAAAAGGACCACAAAATCTCCATCTTTTTAACTAAGTTGTGCCCCAAAAAAAAAAAAAAAAAAGTACCACGAAATGAGGGGGGTGAAAATGAAAAAGGGGATAGTTTCTGTTCTAAAGAATCATCAGCCTGAAAAAGTGGAGACAGTTTGAGGAACGGATTTTCCAGTGAGCAATGGCATACAATTGTTTTGCATGGGTTGTGTTTTCTGCAAAAGAAGGGGAGCATGGTTGTCCCCAGCTGGAGAAATGCAGCACTTTTACTTGCAGTAAATAATACACACACTAATACTATTAAGTCATGTCGTAAGATCAAGTTCATTCAATTGTGATACATATCAAATACGGTGGATGGCCGGCTTTTGTTCCCACTGACCATTCCACGGTTTTTGTTGTTAAAAATGATCGCCATTTGACGATGATTTCCAGTTTTCACAACAACCGTCAGCTAAATGTTGTTTATGCCCTTTGTTGCGTTGCTTTGCGTTTCAAGTGCATTTTAGAAGACGCTTAAAAAACCTCTGGATTTTACATCATGGTTTTTAAACCTCGCTCTCCTTTCCCATTTTTTGTACTACTCTGAGCTTAACTAGAAGTCTTGAACCGAATTGTTCTTTAGAAAGGCACAAATACTAGATACAAGTTATTCTTTGGTAATGCTATTGTTCTTTTCTGACCCAAAATTTTTTTTTCCCCCCAATTTCGATCGTCATTTGTTTAGAAACAACTTCGCAAGGCCTCCAATACTCTGTTTTCCGACAACGTCCAATTGATCGTGTAGATTATTATGCAAATCAAAAGTACTTGGAGAAGATTTGAGTAAAAAAAAAAAAAATTTTTTTTTTTTTTTTGCCTTTTTTGTTCTCATCACTTAATTCCTGTAAAGAAAAAAAAAATTATGGCAAAGTGGTACATATTCAAGAACAAAAGAGCCTGGAAAACAAGTAGGCATGGCAACCCTGGACAGTATCAAGCAGAGGAGCAACCTGGCAAGCATCTTCAACCGGACGATCCATCCATCTGATCACGATTTCCTCGGCAACCGGCGCAATCCGATGCTGCAGCACGGCAGCACCCAAGGGTCCCAGCAAGTTAAGCCTGGTAGCAGCGGATATCACATCTCTCATTGTAATGAACATGTAACCCCTCTGAGCAGTTGCACTATCCATCCCAAGCAGCCCACAAACCACACCAAACACAGGAGCATGATGGAAATTACATGACCCCCCCAAACATGACTCCCTCATCACCTTGATGGAAGGCACGGTCTCCGCAAACACGGCGGCCGCCACCCTCATGAGGGCTGCGCCTTGCGTAACCGAGGCCTTGCGGGCAATCTCATTCGACAGTGTGGCGTCCAACGCCTTGTCTAGCTTGCGCCATGTTGCGGCGTCGGGTGAAGTGGCTGCGGTGTAGACGTAGGGAAGGAGTAGGCTTCCAGTGTTGTGTAGGAGGTGGATTGTGAATGTTTGGAGGTCTTCAGGGGATGAGATCAGGTGGGATTGGATCGATGACTCAAGACCGAGCGAGTGGGCGAATCCGCCGGTTGGAAGGATGGAATCTAGTAACTGCCATTGGCTCCATTGAAGAATGCAAGGCTCTACTGTTGGTGTTGCTGCTTTCTCCCTCTCCTTGTCTGTTTCCATTTGCTTATATTTCGTCTACAAATTCCAATCAGTGACATACTAAAATGCTTCCATAGACAGTCTTCTTTACCAGGAAGGAAAAATAAAATAAAATAAATACATAAAAGCATTGAAAGCATATAGAGCAGCTCGGTAACAAAAATAGAGATATCTTATTAGTAATTCAAGTTTATGAACGTCAAACTTAATCGAATCATATCAACAATAAAAAATACTTAAAAAGTCATAAAATTCTGATAAATATTAGACGATTCAAACTCTCATCTTTTCCACAACCTATCAAAGAATTCTCACCCAAAAATATCAAACTTGTATGTGGCAAGAATTTTTTTTCACTTTTTTTTCCCGTTAAAATAATTCTAATCATTTTTGTTTTTCCTGTTCTAATTGTTATATCGAGAGACAACTCAAAAACAGGATAATTAGATTAATACGAAAAAAAAAAAAAGGACATAGATATAATCTGAGGAAATAGAAACGTTGATAAGTTTATAGGATTATCCATGTACGAGGAAAAGTAATCTTCTAAACAGAGAAATGAAAGTAATATGTACATATTTTTAGGAACTCGTAATATTTGGAACAAGGAAAAAAAAAATATAAAGGGATTAATTCCGAATTTATCTTATTTTTGAGCTTTTATTCCCAAATTAGCTCCACTTTTTCACAGTATTGAAGCGAAAACTAACTTTTATATATGATTAAAAGGAAAGAAAGTAAATTTAATAAATCCACCTCGTCAAAATTATGAATAAAAAAAATATAAAAATAAAAATGAAGAGGGCATTTACCTCTTGAGAGAATCGGCGTTAGAGCGGCAGGCAAATGGCTCTAAAACAGAGTCAGAGTCAGAGTCAGAGTCGGAGGTTTGGAAACAAAACATAATAAAAAGTCAACTTTCAAAGAAGGAAAGAAGAAGAGGAACAAGAAGAGAAGGGTCTTTTTTATTTTTATTTTTTAATAAAAAGAATTTAATTAATTAAAGGAAAATTAACTTGGGGAGGGATGGAGTCGGCGAAGTTGAACACGTGGTGACAGGTTGGTGGGCAGTGTAATTTGTTGCGTTCCACGTAAGTGTTTGAAATCTGGGCCAATCCTGCCTTCCCACGTCATTTCCACCGACTGTCCTTCTGGATCCTATTGGAAAAAGCTTCACTCATTTTTATATAATAATTTCATCTCCATTTTCATTTTGAATTTCATGGGCTTCTCCAACCATTGCCCCTTTTTAATTTCCCTTTTCACTTTTTTTCTTTAATTTTTTTTTAAACTGAAGTTGTGATTGTGTGACACAAAAACATCCCTCATTTATTGGTAATTATGGATTCGTTGTAGTATAGTTGGCAATAGGACATTACTCATGCTAAAATATTGATGTTGTATAATTTATCAAGGTAGTACCATCATACTTGTTGTTATTATTATTATTATTATATATATATATAAACTCATCATGTTTGCACAACATTATATTGGAAAAAGTTCGTGGTAAAGTCTATTTTATATATTATTTTAGTAAAGTTTATTTTTAAATCGTTAAGATGTAATCGAACGGTTAAAATGTTTGTTTGTGTATAATAATTATAATACATATTACCTTTTATTAATATAAATTAATAAATAAAAATTTAATTTTAATTTTTTTAAAAAAAAAACTAGTTTATAGGGGGCTAGGGGCTCGTCGTCGACTTCCGAGGGGGATGGGGGTGCGGAAACAGACTAGGTCGATGCGGGGGGGAAGGGGGGATCTAGTCAGGGGGTCCGTCGTCGGTGTCGGAGGGGGGGGGGGGACTGGGTTAATGCCAACACGAGGGGGGAGGTAGGTAGATCTAGGTGGGGGGGGGGGCAAATCTGGTCGGGGGGAGAGAGAGTCCATTACCGACATCAGGGGAGAAGGATTGGGTACAATGCCGACACGGGGGGGAAGGGGTGAGGCAGGGCAGATATGGCTTGGGGGGAGGGGGTCTGTCACAGTATCGGGGAAGGGGTTGGTTTTTTTTTTATTTTATTTATTAATCTATACTAATATGAGGTAAGGTATATTATAGTTATTACACATAAATAATATTTTAACTGTTTGATTACATCTTATAATTTAAAAATAAGCTATATTGATATAGTACATAAAAGGGGTTTTACCACAGACATTTCACATCATATTAACATACCACATAATTGACCTTTATTTAAAAGCCAAAAAAAAAAAAAAAAAAAAAGGAGACAAAAAGAGGTGAACACAAGTGAAGTGGGTAGGTACTAACTAGTAAACCGAAAAATAAAGATTGAAAAAAAAAAAATATATATATATATATATATCTCTCTCTCTTTCAAATCAAATTCTAAATTCAAATCATTATGGTGAAAGTAAGGGATGAGAATTGTATTGGTTTAAATAAAAAAAAATTTTAAAAAATTTTAAAAAAAAATAATTCCAGTGGCAATTTACTTTTAGGATTTTGGAATTCTAAGGAGGTTATGTCCATATTAGTTGGAATCATTTTTAATAAGTTTGTCCGTCTTCAAATGGAAGATTTCCAATTTCAATTTTAGAATTAAGGGGAAAACAATTCCATAATTTAAAATGAAGATACCTAAAGCAACCACACAAGTATAGAATATATTCCTAATTATTTTTATTTCCTAAGCAACAATTTACCACTTTTGCATATTTTGATACAAGAAGAAATTTTTTTCCCCTTAATAGATAGAATCAAATATGATGTTTTTATTAACAAGATATATATATATATATATATATATATATGAATATATTAATTAGCAAGTGTATGAAACCATTCCCCGGTTTTGGGCGTGTGGCCTCTAAAAAGTGAAAACTGGAAGCTAAAACCAAAACCAAAACCAAAACCAAAACCAAAAAACAAAAACAGAGAGGGCAGTAAAAACAGAGCCACAGGGCTCTTCAATTCAATAAACCCCTAGCATTCAAATCTCTCTCTCTCTCTCTCTCTCTCTCTAAACACAAAAACAGAGAGAGAGAGAAAGCAAACATTCGGCGATAGAAAAGCCGTTACAAAATACACAGAAAACCGACACAAACATATTTGGAGAGAGAAGCCAAAAGTAGAAGAAAGAAGAGAATATATATATATATATATGTATATTGTAAAATAGTGACCAACACGCAATTTGTCCTTGTTCTGCGCGCAATTTCCTGATTCGTCTTCTCTCTCATCTCCAAATGCTCTCTTCTTTTCAATTACATTTACATACACAGGTCTGACCTCTGGCCTTTTCTTCCTTTCATTACAACAAACACCACTTCTCTCTCAATCAATTTGTTTTCGAAATTTTTGTTTTCAAATTTTCAAAATCAAGCTCTGATTTTTGGATCCTCAATTTCAAATTTATAATCTTTTGATATCTGGGGTTTTGTTTATTGGCAACAACCAATAAAATTCTGAGTTCTTTCTTTTTGGCTGTGCCTTATACTTGAATTTTACCATCTGATTTTTGGTGAAACAGTCGTTTTTTTTTTAAGCAATTAAGTCCTTTTTTTGGGCTTGGCTGTTATGTTGAATTTCCACTTTTTGTAGATGATACTCTTCTCAGTTTCATTGGGCTGTCTCTAACCAGCTGGTACTTTTCTTTTTTGTTTTTGTTTCTTTTAAATTTCCCACTTTTTCGTTTGGATCATTAGAATTATTACTTTTAAAAGAAAAAAATTCGTGGGTATTTTGCTTCATCTAGAATTTAGTTTTTTTTTTTTTAATTCAAAATGTAAAAGTATTTAGCTGAATCTGCAAGTTATATGCTTTAACTTTTTGATTACTTCAATAATGCCATTTGATTGACTTGGGGGGTGAGATTCAATTATAACAATATAGCTTCTCTTTTAATTCAATATTATTTTCCTCTTGTGGAGTGTGCAATGTATTTATTTGATTTTTTCTTCTTTGGCTTTGTTCAATGGAGCCAAACTAAAAGCAAATTATTGAATTGTTTTGGAATAGTTCAGTAATGCCTTTTGATTGACTTTCGGGGTGGGATTGAATTATAGCAATATAGCTTCTTTTTTATTCAGTACTATCTTCTTGTTATGTTGTGTTGTTTATATATATATATGTTTTCATGTCTGTTTGGCTTTGACCAATGGAAGTAAAAGTAAAAAGAAAGCCTTGAATTGTTTTGCTGGTGCTATTGTTTGCAGGATTGCGTATTTGCAGTTCACGGTGGACTGGATTGATGTGCAATGCAGCGGTCACGTAAAGCTCTTCTTTCCAGAAGAGCTTTGGAGAAGACGATCACCGGAAAGAATCAAATGTATAAGGTCTCGTTGTCTTTGGTTTTTGTTTTGTGGGGGCTTGTGTTCCTCTTCAGTTTATGGATTAGTCGTGGCGACGGTTATAAAGGTAATGTTTGGACTGAATTTTCTTTGTGAGGCACTTAGTTTTTCCAAATGTAATGGTAGAGGCATTTGGACACTGTCCTCTTCTTATGGATTTTGGCGTGTATTGTCTGATCATAGTCTTAGACCAGGTCTTTTTGCAAGTATCAAGTAGGAATGGCGTCTTTCTTTTGTGGAAGATGTGTTTAAAAAAATTTCTGGTGGGTTGTGTCAACATGTGATGATTTTCACCTCTAAATGAAGCAAAGAGGAAAGAAAAGAAAAGAAAAGAAAATGCTCTGGAAAATCTAGGAAGTGATTTAAATTCATGAGACATAAACGTGAATTTATGATTTAAATTCATAAAAGTGATTTAAATTCACTTGTTATTTAATATCTTTTGAGCTTACACGTGCATGAATGCTTCTTATTCGGGTTTGAACTGTCCTTTTTGCAGATTTAGATAAAGCTGTGGTAGCTTCAATAGGCATATCAACATGGGAAGATGCTAAGCTGGAATGTGAAAAGCACTTCGATCCTGTTGACAATTATCCAATTGAAAATGCTAATTCTATTCATTCTTCTGAGGTTCTAAACAAAAATGATGATGCATCAAGCAAATTGAGTGAAGTACAAGACACTGAAGGATACAAAGATCATGTCCCCGCTGAAGGAAGCACAAATGGCACCTTAGTTGCTGGTCGGCAACCTGAGGGGAATAATTCCAGTAGTGCAGGTGTGAAGCTCGATAGTGATGTCCCCAAAACAGACCGTCTGTCTCGTGCTGTTCCAATTGGTCTTGATGAATTCAAGAGCAAAACATATAGTTCCAAAAGTAAATCTGGAAATGGTCAGGCTGGAGGTATAAAGCATAGAGTGGAGCCTGGAGGAAAAGAATATAACTATGCTTCGGCATCAAAGGGAGCTAAGGTCTTGGCTTTTAACAAGGAAGCCAAGGGTGCCTCAAATATCTTAGGTAAAGACAAAGACAAGTATCTCCGAAATCCTTGTTCTGCAGAAGAAAAATTTGTTGTCATAGAACTTTCGGAAGAAACGTTGGTGGATGCAATTGAGATAGCTAATTTTGAGCATTATTCTTCAAATCTAAAAGATTTTGAGCTGCTTGGCAGTTTGGTTTATCCGTCAGATGAATCGGTCAAACTTGGGGAGTTCAAGGCTGCTAATGTTAAGCTAGCACAGAGATTTGTTCTTCCGGAGCCCAAATGGGTGAGATATCTAAAGTTGACTCTTCTCAGCCACTATGGTTCAGAATTCTATTGTACACTGAGTGTTATTGAGGTGTATGGAGTGGATGTCGTTGAGCGAATGCTTGAAGATTTGATATCTGTTGAAGGCAGTGTGCCTGTGTATGAGGGAGCAATTGCTGACCAGAAACCACTTTCGTCCCAGGCAGAGCCCATTGTAGGGTGCAATCTTGATCAAGCGATGGCTAAAGAAACTGGCCCTCAAACCGTATCTGGGAACGATGTGCCTGATCCTATCGAAGAAGTACGTCATCAACAAGCTGGAAGGATGCCTGGGGATACAGTTCTCAAAATACTTATGCAGAAAGTTCGTTCCTTAGATTTGAATTTATCTGTTCTGGAGCGGTACCTCGAGGAACTGACTTCCAGATATGGCAATATCTTCAAAGAAATCGACAAAGATATAGGGGACAAAGACGTACTTTTGGAGAAGATCAGAACAGACATAAGGGATCTCCTTGAGAGCCACAGGATCATTGTATGTGAAACACTTTGCCTTGTAGAATTTTGATCTTCTAATCATAGTGATGAAAGTTAAAAATAACAAATACATATCTAGTTCACATCTAAATTTAGTTTGTTGTCCTTGCAGGCTAAAGATGTTGATGATCTTATTTCTTGGAAGTCCCTCGTCTCCTTGCAGATGGATAATTTGATCCGGGACAATGCCATTCTCAGGTGATTTTTTTTTTAAATGAGTAAAATTCTTATATTTAAAATAGAATTGCTTTGGGGGAATTTGCAAGTTTAAAGTTATCAAGTTGTGAAAATTCATTCTCTACATCATAAAAATAGGAAAAAAGCAAGCTATCTATATCTTCAGTTTATGATCTTTTAAATGCGTCTTCGTATTTTTGGTTGCAGATATGAGGTTGAGAAGGTGCGGGAGAAGCAGATGTCAATAGACAACAAGAGTATCGTAATCTTTATTGTGTGTATGATTTTTTCGTTGTTGGCAGTTTTGAGGCTGTTTATAGATGTTGCGGCTAGTGTTTTTAAGGCATTGAGTGTTGAGGGAACAAACAATTCCAGGAAGAAATTTTGTTGCATGAGCTGCTCTTCCTGGATTTTCTTACTATTGAGTTGTATCCTTACCTTGTTCATTCTGTCAATATAAATTTATATCATTTCTTTCACCGTTCACTCTATAAATAAAAATATCGTATAAAACATTACAATGATCCTGGAATACCACATTTAAAAGTAGTTGGAATCATTGTGAATATGCTTGGTTAATTTATTTTTAGCACATTTTCTTTTCCTTAATGTTTAGTTAAAGTTGAAGGTTGTCCCAAGTAAATCCTTTATACATATTTTTGCAATTTGGATCATTTTGATTTGTTTCATAGATTAAAAAATAGAGAGACCAAGAAGATTTAAGTGCAAGTAACGATTCTCGTCCAGATCTAGGATGCAACTAGAAAATGTAGGAAAATAATGTCATATTATTTATGTGGATAGCAATTGTGAGTTTTATTAATGAGTTCACGAATGATGTATTGGGGTTGGGGGTGTTGGTGTTTGGCAACTGTGAAACATACAAACATGTCATTGAATGCATACATGTCTAACCTGGTGCTTATTGTAGTGTTTGTGGTGCAAATTTTCTATCAGAGTTATAGCTGAAACAAAATCATTTTATACCAAAATCCTTCCACCAATCGATGTATCCCTCTGGTTCCTTAAACTTTTCCCGTGTAACAAACAAGCTCTTAATCATATAAACCACCGATAAGATGTAAGAACTAAGTCAAGCTCATGTAGTTTGATTTTGAATAAGATGAAGAAAAGCCATAGTTGACATTCCATTCCACTCGGTGTTGTTGGGGTTGGGTCAGCCTTGGATGCTTTGTCGTTTGCGTATCACACAAGAAACAAATGACTAATTGCTAAAATGCTTCAAAGCATTAAATTATTATATTTAATTCAAAAGCCCAAGATGAAGATGAACGTCCGTGCACTGTGTACGTGACCGTGACCGTGACGTGGGCACCCCAAACATTGGTTCATTCTTTCTTGTCTTCTCGGATAGATTTATATTTTTCCTAAATTCCTCTAACTATGAAGTAAATTAACGTGGATGTACGTATTTATTTATATTTTTCCGAAGTAAATTATGAGGGGATTTGCCAGTAATTGCTCTCTATTGTAACTATAAAGACCAAATAACAAATAAAATACTTAAAAAAAAAAAATAGAGAGAACACAAAATTCTTTAACACGAATGTACTTATGTCCATGGACTAACAAGAAATACTATGAATGGGTATCTATATAAATACAAGTTATAATATACAAAATCACATAAGTTGTCTAATACTTACAATTACACCTAAAAGAAAGAGATTTCCAAAATTAAATAAATAAATAAGGTAATAATATATAAAATACTAACTTTCCCGTTCAAAATTCCTAACAATAATGTTATATGAAAAAAAAAGTTTTTCATATTGTTTCTACTTTCAAAATCAATACTATGTTTCCCGTAGAAAATTCCTAATGACAATTGTATATAAAATAAGAACTTTCCCTAATAAGAAATACTAACTTTCCCTAATAGTTATTTATCAAAAAAAAAAAATCCCTAATAGTAACCCCTCCCACTGAATATGTATGTATGCATGTATGGATTTATGTATGTATGTATAATATTTTACAAATATTGTTGCATACAGAATCGTAGATGGGGGGCGGGGGGGGTGGGGGGGTGTGGTAACTTTTAGGAAATTTTGATTCACGTTTCCATTTGTTGTAAAGTCAGATGAAATTTTGAGAGCAGATAACTTGAAATTCTTTTTAATTTCCTCAAGAGGATATTTTAGGAAAGTGGAAAAGCACTTGTTTCACACAGTGCTCGATTGGACAACTTAGTCTCTGAAGGCTTATATTAATAGGGAGAAGCTTATGGCCTTCCCTTCCCAAGTCACTTGCCGTTTCATAACTCTCAAGGACTCTTTTTTTTTTTTTTTTTTCTTTTTTTGGGTGTGTGAGAAAATATGGTGGAGGGTGTTCTTAATTAGGTAAATAATTAAGACATGGATTTGGAAAGTGCAGAAACTTTGGAAAAAGGAGCTAAAACTTGGATCTAAGTAAGAAAATTTTCAACTTACTATTTTATTTGACACATTGCATATTGCATATTGCATGCTACAGAAACATATGACTCCCATGAGGAGCAAGGAATATCAATCATTTGAAGGAATGAATCCCATCTCCCGAAAAATCCCCCACACTCGTTTTTTATTAGAAGATTAGTTTTGTCAAGGAAGAGAGAGTCTCATTAGCAGTGAAAGCTATGTTGCCTTCCAAGAAGCCTTCTTCTTCTTCTTCTTCTTCTTCTTCTTCTTCTTCTTCTTCTTCTCTCTCTTCATACCTGTCCTCTTCAATATTTTTGGTTCCATTGGTTGTCGTACCTTTGTTTATGGTCTTGATCTTTACTCCTTCACTGCTTCCCCAACGCTCTATTTCGTTGTCATGGAGATTTGGCAACGCCTTGAGTTACTTGTCTTCACCTCCAGTTTCCTCGACACATGCTCCGAACCTTGAACTGCATGCAGCACAAGTAGCAGAACCTCCCATTGCAGCTCCTACAACATCTTATGAAACAGCCCTTCACCGGCTTGCTCCTGATCAATCGGTAAGAATAACATGTATGATGATATATCTAGTATCATATGTTGTTAGAAGCTTTCTACAATATAAGCTATCCCTTCTGGGTAGTGCATGTTTCTGAACATTATATCTAATTAAAATAACATCAAATCAAAATGAAAAGGCACGAAAAAATGATTATAAAATCTACTACAGTAGAACAGTACTATGCATGTGTGATAATAGTAGTGAATGTGTAACATAATGTGCAAATATACATGTTGAAACATACAATTTTACCATCTTAATTGTCTTTATCACTGATCTTTTGGTGTTGGGACTATTTTTGTAGGGAGCTGGGAAGGAAGAGAAGGTAGTGAAAAAGAGAGGAAGCAGCAGATTGAATAAACTGGAAACAACTTTGGCAAGAGTCCGGTCTTCTATAAGGGAAGCCGCTAGATCTGTTCGGAATCTAACCTCCCTCCATGAAGACACAGACTATGTTCCTCAAGGCCCAATTTACAGGAACGCCAATGCATTTCACAGGTATATAATCTTATTTCAGTGGTTTCATTTGTACTTGAGCTCGGGGACTAATATTTGTAACTCTGCTTTTAGTAATATTATCAATAATGTTGGTTGCAGGAGTTACTTGGAGATGGAGAAACATTTCAAGATATTTGTATATGAAGAAGGAGAGCCTCCGATATTCCACAACGGTCCGTGCAAGAGCATATATTCTACAGAGGGAAGGTTCATCCACCAAATGGAGAAGGACAACAAGTACAGAACCAGGGACCCCAATGAGGCCCTTGTGTTTTTCCTGCCATTTAGCGTGGTGATGATGGTTCAGTATCTTTACGTGCCAGATTCCCACAGCATGGAATCTATTGGCCGTGCCGTCAGTGACTACGTCAACATCATCTCCAACAAGCATCCTTTTTGGAACCGAAGCCTCGGTGCCGATCATTTCATGCTTTCTTGCCATGATTGGGTAACAACTAATGAACTACCACACGTGTCTCTTCCCCAGAACTCTCATCTATAGCAATATAGGACTTAGTAATCTTAATTTTTGTTACACTTGTATCATAGTATTGATGTCAATGAATTGAACTTTCTTTGCATGAGTTTGCAGGGTCCACGGTCGTCCTCTTTCGTTCCTCATCTGTTCAGCAAGTCCATAAGAGTTCTATGCAACGCCAACACCTCCGAAGGATTCAACCCTTCTAAGGACGTCTCGTTCCCAGAGATCCATCTCCGAACAGGCGAAATAAAAGGACTTATCGGGGGAATCTCCCCAGCTCGCCGGCCCATTCTAGCCTTCTTTGCGGGACGTCTACACGGGCACATAAGGTATCTACTTCTCGAACAATGGAAGGAGAAAGACCAAGATGTGCAAGTCTATGACCAACTCCCCAATGGCGGGTCCTATGATCTAATGCTAAAGAAGAGCAAGTATTGCCTTTGTCCTAGTGGCTATGAAGTGGCTAGTCCTAGAGTAGTGGAAGCCATCTACGCGGAGTGCGTTCCGGTGTTGATCTCGGACGGTTATGTACCACCCTTCAGTGATGTGCTGAATTGGAAGTCATTTTCGGTGCAAGTGAAGGTGGGGGACATACCGAACATAAAGAGAATACTAATGGGGATATCTCAAACACACTACTTGAGAATGCATAGGAGAGTGAAACAGGTGCAAAATCACTTTGTGGCAAATGGACCCCCCAAGAGATTTGATGTCTTTCACATGATTCTTCACTCCATTTGGCTCAGGAGGTTGAATTTCAGACTAGGGGATTAGCGCGTGCCCAACCCCACCCCATCCCCCCCCCCCCCCCCCCCCCCCCCCCTCCTTTTTTTTTCTTTCTTTTTTTTTTTTTTTTAGATTATCATAGAAGTAGTGAATCCCTTTTTTGTCTTTATTTTTCTTCCTTGTTTTTCCTTTTGATCTGTATCTTGATTCTTCTGAAAGCTTTTTTGTCTTTTTTTTCTTCCTTCTTGTTCCTTTTGATCTGTACCTTGATTCTTCTGAAAGCATTCTTACCGGGTTTTGCTTTGCTTCCAATTTAAAAATAAAAAAAATAAAAAAAATATTTAAAAAAAGGGGTTGAAAAAGAGGTACTTGGCATTCTTTTGAGTTTCCAAAGAGTTGTCTTTCACATTTTGCTTCGTGGCTAGTTGCAAGATCTATTTAGCCTTATAATAATACCAAATCTGATTCTCTGTGACCCCCAAAATAGAGTAAACGTTTTTTTTTTAATTTTGATTCTAACAGTTTTGTTCAAGGCAATTTTTTTTTTTTTAAATGACATTCAAGAAAAGAATATTGTAAAAAAAAAAAAAAAAAAACCAAAGAAATAGAGGAACTTGGTTGGTAAAGGAATACCCGAGAAGGTGTGTACAAAAAACTTCACATTCGATCTTATCAAGAGAGGCACAATGAAGGGTGTGACTATACATTTCTCGTCCAGTGTTTATCCTCTATCCTAGGTAATGAAGAACTTAACATTTTTTTTTTCTTTTTTACTTTTTTTTCCTTCTTTTCCTGTCTTCAACTACTTCTATATCATTTAGGGAAACTCCATAGAATTTAGCCCAAAAACAAAAAAAAAAAAAAAAAAAAAAACGCAAGCACCATAGAAGAATTATGTAGCCTTTTATCACCCGATTTAGGTATAAGATTTCATTTTCAGTGGTCCAACCCACCAACCCCCCCCCCCCCCCCCCCCCAAAATAAATTTCTAGCTTAATACACCCAACGTCAAAAAGCAAAATCAAGTTCAAAAAACTTCCAAACGAACTCCAACAACAGCCCCTCTCAGTCAGCTTACCAAAGGCCAGTCTTAGGGCACAAAATAGAAGAGCTCTTTTAACATAATCTCAAATCATAACTTGAACACTGCTTAAATCCCAAAAATGAATATTTAAAAACGACAAATTCCGTGACAATAGGGCACTGTAGCCCTATTTAAAAAACAAAAAACAAAAGATAAACCAAAAAAAAAGGTTTGTAATTTGGAAGAGAGAAATATATTACATGTAGAAATATAACATAATATAATATAATATATATATATATATATCCATCCGCTCAAACATAGATTATCCAAGTATGTTACAGAGCCATCAAAGCCTGAACAACGTACACATAAAAATCAAAATCAATACACCAAAATACATCTATAGCATCCAAAAATTGAACGGAGCAAAGAAAAAGAAAAGAAAATAAAAAATTTCTAGGTAAACAAGAAAAATTGAATAGAGAAATAGATCATAATGGATTTCAAGTATGCCTTGAATCCACATCCTCGTCAAACAGATCATGAGGGCCTGATACCGAGGAACTTTTTTCAAGTCTTTTTATGTACACACTCTTTCTCTCCTCTCCTCTTCTAACGATTCTACCCGAAAAATCATGATGCGGTGCTGTATCTCACCCACCAAGAATGCAGCGAAAACATGAATTGTCAATTGAATATCAGTCACCCATCTAAAAATATCTGTACCCTGAAGAACCGGATTGTGGTGGCGGAGGTGGCAACCGGTTAGGAGTACGACGGCTGCCAGAGTTTGGCCCGGAGTTCACATCGCCGTTCTGTGCTGGATCACTGTTATGTCGACTGTGGCCATTGGATGAGGATCTAGAGTAATCTCCATAGGAATTCTGGTCAACAGGGCCGTTGGCAGCAGCATCAAACGCAGATCTCCAATCATCACCAGATGGAGCACTAGTTCTTGGGCTTGGGCTACTTTCTGCAAGTTGAGGCCATAAAATTCACAAGGCAAGGTTTAGGGGAAATATTTCACCACAATTTAAACACTAATGGTTACTTTTAATATCCAATTTGAAAAGTGAAGACTAATTCAAATGTAAACATCCAATTTAAACGGATCTGTTGGAGATAAAGTAAGAACAGCTTTCAACAACATACCACCACTACCACCACCATTGGACCAGCTGGACGCAGCTGCCGCTCGGTTGTCGTGAATGCTAAGTTGACGAGTTAACTTGGAAAGGAGAGAGGATTGCTTCTGGTAGCGTTCTCTACGACGTTTTACATTTTGGTCCTCTTGAAGTAGCTCTTCAATTTTTGCTGTACTTTGAGCACTACACAAAAGAGACATAATATGACAAAAACATTCTGCGATCAACCAGCATCTACATAGAAACTGGAACTATGAAACACAGAACAAAAAGAATTCCTGATATTATAAACGTTAACAGTAAAAGAGGCAAGAAAAATCCGTTATTACCTGATAGAGCTATATAACTGGTTTAGCATGTCTTCTTTTGCTTTTTCGACTTGACAAAGAACGACTGCCTGCTCAACCAATCAAGCACAAAAGCATATTAAAGAACTTAACATGTCATGAAAGCAATTGATGACAACCTCAGCTTCAATATCTCACAACCATACCTTGGGTACATTAGCAGCCAAACTGTTCAAAACTGCTTCAACATAACCACGAACTTCTTGAGACATCCACCGGAGTTCTTCTTCAGGATCAGCAGGCCTTCGAGCCATGGTATCCTTTAAAAAGGGTAACAAAATAGCACATAATTTCCAGAACTTAGCTATCCAGTACAATGAACACCCACGAACATGAATGGACAAAAATAGTAATAGCTTCCTAGTTCATAAATTACATGTAAATTAACAGGGGAAAATTTAAAAGAGCTATTCAACTACATAAAATAGTAGCAGAAACAGTAGCTCACCAAGGAACCATCCGAGAGACTTTGCCGCATGGTAAGACCACCTTCATTGGATGTTCCTCTTCCTCCTTTGGAAGGTTGAATAACATTTCTGATTTTATTCATCCACTCAACCTTGTCACTCGCACTTTCAGCCTTCAAGACAACAGCACTGTGTGCTGAAAGGAAAAAGGAAACGAAGGCAATAAGCAGAAAACAAACATACAAAAGTTCCAAGATGGCAAGAATCCACTACTAGAACTACTAAACGTCCAAAAGAAAACACAATACCTTTCAAAACAGTTTTATACGGGACCTTGCTAGTAAGTTTAAAGACAAGACTGGTTGCTTTTCCAGAATCTGGTCCATTAGCCTTCTTATCCTTTGAACTCTTTGAAGGAGGAGGTTCCTCTTCATCTGCAGCCTCTTCAATATTACATTCCTGAAAGAGAAAAATTATAAAGGGTGGTTGTTACAGGTATTGACTCACCCATGGACACCAAATGAAAAACCTCAGCTCAGACTACACTCCTAAGAAGGCACATTATGCATTATTAGACTTTCATCATTGTGAATTCATTCCTAGGTGCACCAGAAAACAAGGCTGATATGTTCAACAAATCAACCAAATTGTGCCAGGAGGAAGAAGACATGTGAGATACAAATCAATCAACCAAATTGTGTTGCAGGGGTCTTTCATAGTCTTGAAGCGGTTAACTAAACCAAGGTGTTAGTGTGTTTCCATAACAGAAAATTTTAATCATCAAGTCTTGGTTAAAGAAAATAGATAGGACAACGGTGATAATGTTTCTCCATACCTCCAAGGTGATCACACCACGAAAATGTCTTTCTTCTTGTTTCTTGGTGTAGCCAAGCTGCAAAGTGAAATAGAGTTCCACTAAATAAAAAACATCATGTCTCAAAAAAGAAAAACAAAAACAAAAACAGCAAGAAAATTGAAAAATCTAGTATTACAGTAAATAATACATGTAAACTATACAGATCATGACTCATTTCACCAACTGAAAGGCATTCCGACAGGAAGACATGAAAATTACTATGGGTTTCTAACACCCATTTTATGAAATCAGGCAACATAACTTTGCAACAAACTATGTCACATATGAGACATACATAATTTACAATTAAAAGACAAAAACCAATTAAGAAACCCAACTTTTTTACGGAAAAAGGGTGACGTGGGATGAGGTCAGAGGATCCAATCATGAAAAAAACTGAAAAGTTCATGTATGATAATCAGCAGTGTGTGTGACAGATGCATCTTAGCTTAATAATCAGGCATAAAGAAAACAACTACAGACCTTCCCTGTCTTTTCATTCAAAACAAACCATCGCCTGCTCCATCCATTTGTTTTTGCGCTTTTCTTTAGTAGAAAACCTGTGGATATTAGAAAAATAATTGAGAAGTTTCATAATACACGCAGTATATCTTGGTAGATAAATGCCAATACCCATCCAGAGACCACAAGATAATATGATAACCCCGAAAGCTAGTATTTCTTTTTCTTTACAAACCTGCCGTAATTTCGCCTTCAGGACCCGCCGTCTTCAAACCAGACGACTCAGGTGCATCTTTTTCTGCCTTGTCAGATTTATCCTTCAATGATTTCAAGCTCCCTCCAGTTTGCTGACCACCCGTTTGTGGACTTGTTGCCTAGGACAGGCCAAAAGAATAAATTGATTCGTGAAAATTGAGCACCATGTATACATTCGATGAAATCATCTGGTACAATCGATCAATTTATGCCAGAACAAAATCCTACCCTATTCAGTATTGATTGCTCTGCATCTTGTCCCTTTTTGGATGATCGATTTTTGAGCTCCTCCTCTCTGCGCTGTCTCTCCATTCTGAATTAACAAAGAAGTGATAAAATCAAAAGGCTGCATATGAACATTAGAAAAGGACTCACCACAAACAAGCAAAAGTAAAAAATGTTTCCCATGTCTCCAATCTCAACGAGGAATTTTTCTGTAACCTCCTTTTGTTCAAACTAAAATGGGGCACACTCACATTACCGAGTAAATAAATAGAAGTCAGGCACAACATATCTTACAGGACGGGAGTCACGGGACAATTAAACAACCCAATAAAATTCTTAAGAGCTACCAAACAAACAATCAAGCCATCTCAGGCTAGAAATTTAAGGTCATAATCAATGGTGCAGCAGATCACAGAAACATAAACACGGCTATTGCCTTATAGCATATCAAATTGTCTATAATACCTTCTTTGTACCAAACGAATGAAGTGTTGGGGAGGTACAAAAGCTCGCTCCATGTCTACTAGGGCCACCACCATTTTCTTTGCTTCATTTTTGAACCCATCTAAAGCAGATGTTGCAATGGCCACGACCTAAGTAGCACATGGAAAGAAGATAGCATTATTATAAGTAGAACTACGACAGTGCAATTACAACTACATGCACTAATACGAGAAAAAAATATGAGATGGGGCCTCTACCTCTCTCTTGAAAGGAGGATATCTACCAAGCCCAGGTGTAGCAGCTGCAGCAGCCGAAACAATATCTACCAGGACACGGTGTACCTTTTTAACAATCAGCAGAATCTCCATTAGCTGTAACCATTTACTAGAGATTTGGCATACAACAAACTAAGGAAGGCAAGCTAAGTTTGATACTATAGGTGTTTTTTTTTTAAAACAAGTATATTACTTTTAACTATAATTTATAAAAATCTCTCTTTTTAGATCCATCACCAAGTAGGAAATCACCTTTATTCCAGATGATAAAAGAGTCACCTTTATATAAGTCATAAGAATGAGAAGCTCAATAAAGAGACGGATGGATAGATGGGAGGCTTTTTCCAAAATGGAAGTTTCAAGGATTCAAGTTCTGAAAAAACGAAATATTAACTTTCTAGAATTACCTCATCAACGCAAAGACGTGATGGTTCTTTCGCAAGCTCTAAGACACCTTTTATTAAAGATCTCAAACCCTTTTCAGGGGAAATGAGATATGGCTGATACCCATCTGCTTCTAAAACGATCTGGTATATGAATAACACAAAATGATATTAAGTAAATGGAATTGAAAAAGAAAAATAATAAATAAATAAATAAATAACAAAAAAAAAAAGAGGAATATATTAATGCAATGTGGCAGACAATACATACTCTTTTCACATTGTTTATATCAAAATGTCGATCTAATGGAAGCTGCTTGATTCTATTTGGAAAGTTCCCTTCAAAACTAGCAACAATTTTCCAACCAGAACCCTAAAATAGAAATTTGTTATAGAAAAAGTGGCAACAAAATTAGTCATGTGCACATTTACAAGAAAATTCACATAAATAGACAAGCAGAAAAATAGCATTCAGGGACCTGGCGACTTCCATGCAAAGTATTGAATATTAAAAAGTTAAGGTATTATAATTTACCTCACCACTCGTAATGTGTTGAAGAAACTTGTCCTCAAATTCACGGCAAAGTTCTAAAGCTATTGCTCTGGTGCCCTCAGCAGTTTGCACCATTTGCTCACCAAGCCTAACTAACTCATCCTGGACTATTTGAGACTTACCCTGTAACCTGAAAATTATTAAAGGAAAATGCGAACCAAATTAACAACTATAGGTAATTAATATCACATTTAAGACTTGGCAAAGACAGGAAAGAAAGAATTTAGTCCAAGAAACAGTTCATTAACAAAGTTGTAAACTATCAAAATGTACAAGAAAAATATATATACAGAATTTGTGAAAGAAATTTACCCAGATAGGAGGTTTGGAAGACGGACTTTCATACGTTTGCGAATTTGCTGGGCTAAAGCATCCACCAATGCGATTCTGCCTAGCTTACTTTGAGGAGCTCCAGTCAGGATGGACTTGAGACTTTCACTCTCAGCTCTCCATGCTGTTTCCAATGAACTCTCAGAACCAACAGATCCAGATTGTGCTGAAGCTATTGAAACTGACTGGCCAATTAATGCAACCCAGGGCATGTCGGATGCCCTTGATGGCCCCTGATTTAACAAAAGAGCCTGGACTGCAGCAAGAGCTTTCTGGTCCGAAGCAGCTTGATCTATTTTACTAATTACCCCGATGGTTCTCGTCCCTGTAGTCAAGATTAGACTTTCCCATTAGCCCTCTAAAAAATTTAAACAAGAACATAGAACAGGAAAAGAGGAAGGATAGGTAGAAGTAGAGGGTGTTTTAGGGCATAAACTCTCGGAAAGGGATCCAGGTGTATAAGAATCCTCATACTGAGTAAAGAAAAACCTAAATTTGAAAAAAGAAAAAAGGGAAAAAGAAAAGCCTAAAAAAAATAGTAATTTTACCATCTCCATCAAATTCCTTGGCAACTCTGAGGGCTCGACATGAAGCAACTTCAGGTGCTTGACCAGCAGGGATTATGACCAGCAAAATCGCATCATTGTGCTCTGCATATTCACTTACCTATGTACGAACCATTAGAAATTTACTAAATAAATTACCATGTGCCAAAAGCCATGATGTATTTAGCTCAAATATTAAATAGGCTCTGTCAAAAAAGAGCCCTTTCCAGAAAGCACGTCAAATAAAGTCACGAAAAGAGACTACAATATAACCCATATAATCAACCTTCGAAATTCCTTACCAAAGATTCATCCATTATCCGTTGGTCCAGCCCAGGTAAATCAATCAATTTGAGAGGAGGCGCTGAAAAATTCATAAAAGTGAAGCAGTTAGAAATGGCACATAAGATACAATGAAATCAAGTTAAATAACCAAGAGCAAGACACTGTACGATAAATGCAGCTAACATAAAAAACCACAAAACTAGATATCAAAGAAATTTCATAGTAACTAGCTAGTACAAGCACTTTTAGGTTGCATACATGTTCAAAACGCTTTCAGATTCACGTAAATTCATAAAACCAACCATATGAAGTATTGATCAACAGTGTGAAAGATTAAGATGCACATTACGCATAAATAACTAGTGGATATCACTGCCCATGTCTCAAAGAAAATAACCAAAATAAATCACAAAAATTTCAGCATCTATTCTTATCAACTCATGGAACCAAACAGAAAATTACCATGCCAAAAAGTTGTTAGATTATGTTAAAACTTATTGAAAAGGGGTTCATCATATTAAAACAACTAACTACTGAAATAAGCAAGTAAACTGATGGGCCAAAGGCTTGACTATCAGACTATCAATCACGAACCTGTACTTGTCCGTAGCTTCAAGTATATTTCATCACGGCTCTTGCCTGAAGAGCCCTTACTCAACCTATCCTGCAGGGAGTGGCGCAAAGCACCTGCAACACAACAATAAGGAACAATGATAAGGCAAGTAAAGTGATACGAGAGAAAGAGAGAGTCAGAGAATAAGAATTCACATGCAAGTGAACATATCTAAAATGTAAAAGTGGCCATAACACCCATGATGATTCATTACAATATCCAGCTTGCATTACAAAGACTGATACAGACACTGAAATCTTATCACCTAAGCATATGCCAGTAACTAAGAGGTGACTATAAAGAAATTCCAGTTATAGGAAGAGTTGTGAAAAGAGATCTGTGATACTGAATTATGAAAGCACAAAATATAAAATAAGAAATCATGGTTGCAACAAAACAATGAAGTTGTGTTTACTAACTTGCAGAAACTTGCTGCGATTTGTTGTCAATCTGCAATATAATTGATTTGCTGCTCAGACCACCATCCCACTGTAAATCAATACTTATTGGAGCTCGAGTAGCACCATTTTCACCAGTTGGCTGGACAAACACGAGAAAAGGAACTTATAAGAAAGATAAAAGCTTTATGAGGTTCAAACAGATAGATTGTATTAAACATATGCACTGAAAACTCTCGAATCCAGCTTACCAGAACGGGATGTCCAATTAAACTGTTCAAAACTGCTGATTTACCGGCACCCTGAACATATCGAGCACCAACAGAAACGAAGCATGAGTACATTTAAATAATTAAAGAAAATAACACAAAGCACAAGATATTATTCACTTTCCACATTGCACTTCAGACATATCTTAAAATAGGTCACAAATCGTCAGCTCAAATCTCAATTAAACACTAGTACTTTTCAGAGAAGCCACAACTTTGGCCATCAGCAATTTAGGAAAAAGATGTTAAAAATCGATAACCACAATGTTCTGTAACTTATCCTAATTCCGTGGTCAAAAGACCAGCTCAAAGGTTTATTAAACAGTAAACAAACTAAGTTTCAACATCTAACTTATCTTAGAATACAACGATTTCTGCTTCATGCTACAATCAAACGAAAAATATGAAACTGGAACATCTGAATCGGCACAAGTCCAAGTATGATATATATAAACTCCTCATCTTTGGGAACAATTCTTTGCCTTAGCCCTAAAAATTTCCATTTCTCTCTGCTCCTCAGCCTTCTTCTTAATCAAATAGGCTACAAGCGAAAACCCCAACTGAGAGTTTTAGGCATTGTCAATCTTAACTCTGTGAAAACACTACATCGCTTGAGATCCGGAACAAACACAGATGAGTCAAAGATCTCTCTCGCTCCAAACACATAAATCTAAATCTGACCTAATCCAGAAAGGCCAAAGAAAAAATAAAAATAAAAAAAGGAATCTTGTGCATAAAACCCATTGACCCAAATTAGCAAAAAAGAAATGAAAATGGATCGAATCGAAGTGAAAGAAGGCCGAAAGCACTCACAACATTGCCGAGAGCGACGACATTGAGGAAAGTGGAATCGCGTCGGGAGGAGGTGGAATTCTCGTCGACGTCTTCGTCGGCGAGGAGAGAGGCGGCCTGACGCATCGAATCGGAGAGCTGAGACAACTCTTCGATCGCTTCCATGGCAGAAGAAGAAAGTATCGGAGATCAAAGATCTAAAAATCAGTCACAAATCGGCAGGAAGGGGAAGAAAGTGACCGAAAGATCTAAAATGAATCGAACGGAATCGAATCGAATCAAATCGAAACGAAACCCTAAAGATTGGGGGAAAACGGATGAGATCTCAGCGATTAGAGGTGAATTTTCAAAAAGAAAAGAAGAAAGACAAATGGTGTTTTTTTGTTTTGTAATAACAATAATGCGAAAGAGGAAATGTTGGAGAAGCAGAAGAAAGAACCCCCTTTCTCTCTCTAAAAACTCCCCCCTCTCCCTCTCTCTCTAAAACTCTCTCTTAAAACTCTCTCCCACTTTCTCTCTCTCGTCTCGCGTTTTGAAATGTTTTCGCAACTCTCTCTCCTTTCTTTTTTATTTTGAATTTTTTTGTTGTTTTTTCCTTATTTATTTATTCAGAGGGTTTTTTTTTTTTTTTTTTCTGTTCCCAATTCTTTGTTTCTTTTCAAACTCTATCTTTACTCTGCTTGTTTACATGGAAAGGACTTCTTTCCACTGTTTTCTCTCTGTTTGTTTTTTTTTTTTTTTTTCACCATTTCAGTTTCTTATTTATTTATTTTTTCATTATTCTTTATTTTAAATGAATAAAAAAAACGCGTGTAGTTATTAGTTGTTCATGTCTACACAGAAATTTTTTTCAAGATAATTTTTTTAATCAAAATTATAACATTAATAGTTAATGCCCTCAAAAAGAATTACAACAATAATAGATACAATGTCACAAAAGAAGCATACAAAGATCAATAATTACTAAAATTCGGTAGAATATGTTAAAAAATAAACAAATGGGTGGGTGTTAGATGCAACCTTTTAATAACGTATCTATGTTTGGTTATCCCTTGTTTTCATATTATTTTACAATAGTAACTAATTGCCTGAGATTCGGATTTGTATCATAGTTTTTTTTTTTAAGTATAAAATATCTTAAGCACGTGGTAATCAAGAGGGGCTTGGATTAAAGAGTTTTGGTGCTTTTATGTATGGAGTCAAAGTGGGTCTAAATCTCTACGCAAAAAAAATATTAAGGACATCAATTATAATCCTAATTTTTTGTTTAAATCTAAGTAACATATAGCTAAAGATTTTGCTTCAATTATAAATTGGATGTAATGCAATAGAACTTTTTTTTTTAATCAATTTTTCTCTTTCTATTAGTATATCACATTTGTTACTCATAAAACCTCAATTTTGACTAATAGAATAGAAAACACTAACTCAGTTAGTAAAAAAATATCTCCAATTTACTCGATACTCATTTGGATCATCGTTTTCAGACATGTATATTTATATTATGCAAAAGTTTTTTTTTTATAGCATTTTCTCTTATAAAAAGTAAAATTTACTATTCAAATTTATTTTCAAACCTAGGATTTAAACAGAGACTTTAAAAGTTAAAACACACACAATGTTGCATAGTTCATGAACTGCATAAAAGTCTTAGGACTTGTTTGCATGGGGTATCCATAAACGAAATGGGTGAGAAAAATAATAAAAGAGTGTTTGGTTTAACTTTTTCTATCATTCATTTCATCTTGAAAAGAATGATCACTTCGTTCTCGAACTCGCTTTGTACAGTATTTTTTTTTAGAATCTATTTGAAAGTTTTTTGGAATATTTCCATAATTAACTATTTCAAATACCATTTTTTTTTTTCACATATTCAAAATGAGATGACTTTCCAAATTGATATACAAACAAATTTCAAGTCTTTCAATTTTCAAGAGGAAAATTTATCATTTTAAAGGAGGAAATTTGTTATTCCAAGAACAAACATACAAACGAAGCAGGCCCTTAGGGAAATATTGAATCCTAAACGCATTTCGGTAAAAGATAAAAAAGGGAAAGAAAACCTCCGGTAAAGGATGGCCAGACAAGAGAGACTCCCCTCACTTCTCTCCCTCTTGGTGCGTGGCATATGCAAACCAATTCATACCAGATGCCTTATGTTATCGTTTATCTCTGAAATTTTTATATTTAATGAAAATTTTCGGTTAATAAGATACTATCCAATTTCAAATCCAAGGAACTAAAGCAAGAAAGAAAGAATAAATGTCCTTTGGACGGCGTAACGTTTGTACTGTAAAAAAAGAGTAACAACATGATTTGCTCTTTTGTCATATTCTTAATTTGTGTCTTTTTAAAATATAATTATACACATAATTTTTTTTTTCTTTTTGGCTAAAGTATTTCATTTCTCCTTTGAGTGGATTTGCTTGTGACTCTCAACAAGGACGGTCGGTGACATGGAAATTGAAAATATTAATAAAGAAAAAAAACGGGGATGGGTCGTGGGTTTGAAATATGACCGAATTTGCATCTAGGACGTCAATTTTGAATAAAATTTTTAAATTAAAATTTGTTTATTTTTAAAAAATTAATTATAATTGTTGTTGATTTTTTAGATAAAAATAAAAAATGATATAAAATTTTTTAGTTTGAACTTTGGAATCAATAGATCCACATATTTTTTTGGTGGGTTTTGAAACTTTTTCACCAAGCTAGATGCTTTTTTTTTTTTTTTTTAATTACTAGATTCCTATTCTATACTCTCCTACCTCTTATAGACTCCAACGGTGGCCGTTCCACTTAGCATTGTTTAATCACTAAGGTCGACTTTCATCCCTGCTCGACGGATTCCATGGCGGGTTTTGGAGCCTTTTCACTAGGCTAGATCCCTTTTTTTTTTTTTTAATTACTAGATTCCTATTTCATGCTCTCGTACCTCTTATAGACTCCAAAAAAAGGAAAAGAGGATCATTTTGGTCTTTTGGCTGCTGGCGGTGTTTGCACTCAAAATCACCAATTTTTTTTATTTTTATTTTTTCAAAGATGTTAAGCAAAGAAACAACATATTTTCTTTATTTTATCAGTAAATATGCTACTCATTTTAACTATTTTTAGAAATGGCCTACAAGCTATAGTTTCATTTCTTTCTATGAAAATTTTTAAAATTGAATAAGTTATATTGTAAATATAGTCAAATGATATTCCAAATTTAAAAAAAAAAAAAAGATATGAGTTAAACAATTATAAATCATCCTTTTTTTTTAATTTATATAAAATATATGCAAAACTAATATAAAACATGGTGATAAAAGAGAAGATTATCCAAATTAGCACAATATAAATACACTGGAACGATAAAAGCACCATAAAAACTAAAAAGTAACACTTGAGAAAGATAAAATAAATGTTTTGAAGATCTGATAAAAGCAATTAATGTTTTGGTATTTGGTCGGTCCAACCCAAGGCACCCACACCCCTTGAGGAAAAATAAAATAAAATAAAATAAAATAGAAAAATAGAGAAAGACAAGGTATGCTGATCAACAAAATTCAAGAAAAGCAAACCCTTTTGAAAGTTGAAAGTGCGACTCCAAAAGAATTGTCAAAGTCAGCAGCAGCACCACCACCAAATGACTCACCCAGGCAGCTTCCATTGTCTTCTTTTTTTTTTTTTTTTTTTTTTTTTCCTTTGGTTGTGTGGGGTGGGGGGCTGTAAAGTTTTTGATCGGATTATTTTTGTAGACATAATTTATTGTATGTGATGACACATAAATGATGAAATATCGACAAAAATGATATTTTAATAAGAAATAACAGACTAAAGTAAGAATGAATAAAATTTATTGAGCGAAATGAAAATCATCCTAAAATTCTTTAACCATACATCTGAATAAATAATCAATGGAATTGTAAATGAATAATTTTAGATTATTATTATCATGAAATTTGTAACTTTTGAAGCTTAAGAACGCTGCATGATATCACATTTTTCATAACACTAGATGAAATGAAACTTATGATTTTCATTCCTCTCCGATAACTAGCTAATTACACAAATAAAGATCCTAGTATTCAGTTTATTTGCTTAGTTTTTGTTTGGCAATATACAAGCCCCTGTTTGTTTTGTAGGTTTGAACATATTTAAATTAAGATACCTTGAATGAGAAGTTCAATCTAAATAGGTGTTTTGGGGGGTTTTGATTGATTTTTATTTTATTTATTTTTTGTGTGCTTCTAATGAAGTTTTCATGCACAAGACACTGCCTAAAACTTATTGAAATCAATTTTATTTTTTCACTTGAAAACCAAACTGTAACCAGTGGTTTATAAACGAAACAAACCAACCGACCTCTAGCTGGCGGTTTTTATGATTAAGCTGACCAATATCTACGTAAATATGATCTACCAAAAACTAAAAATTGCATTTCGACCATCATTCTCGGTGAAAAAACGACCGAAGTACACCTCTATCAAATATCATTTCAAATCATAGTTTCAGTTTAGATTTTAAAAAGCATATTCAATCATTGTTTTCAATTCAATTCGGATTCAAAATCACTCGATTTAAATATTATAATTTAAATCAAAATAGTTAAAATTGAAAGCAACAATGTAGATGAGAAGAATTATTTTTCATTTTGCTCCTCAAATTTTATAGTTACTCATAATTACTCTTTAAAATTTTAAAACCCATTTCCACTTTGCCCCAAAGAGAATAGGTCCCCCGCTCCTCCCTCCCCTTTTCCTTCCCTCACCGTTGCCGTCACTTGCATCAATTCCGTCAATTTTGACCAACACAAGTAATGTGTGCGGTTAAACGAGATGGACTTTTAGTTTGCATTTTATGCATAGCTTGGAATTGTTTGACTTTAAAAAAGTAATTAAAATTTATTTTGACCTAAGAAAAAAAAAAGTTAGAAATATTTTAGTTTGAACTGCAGAATCAACCGGAGCACAAATTTGGCAAGTAAAGTGAAGACTTTTTAAAGTTTGGGGAGTAAAGTGGGAACTTGGGTAAAATTTTGGGGTCACAAATAAGAATTCAGAATCCCTAATTTGCCTATTTCTTTGTTTCTCACATGCGAAGTGTTCACCGTGTGCGTAGACTCTCACTCAGTTGCAACAGTCACCTTCTCAGAGCCGCCATCGATTCCTCCCCGCCACTTTTCCCTCTCTCTCTCTATATCGTGAAATTAAAAAAAAAAAAAAAAAAAGGGAGGTATTTTCTCTCTCTAGCTGAGTTTTGATGCTACTTGCTTTATAGTTTGGGAGATTGAGCAGCCAAATTGAGGCTAATTTGATCTCTTTTTTTTCCCCTCTCTCTCTCTCTCTCTCTCTCTCTCTCACTTTTGCTTTCGAAGAATTTGATTTCCGTCATTTGTATTGGCAGGGACAGGAGTAGACAAGAAAAGAAAAGAACAAGTTTTTTTTTCTTCTGTTCCAAACAAAATTGTATGAAACGTGGAAATGGCTGCGAATCTCGCTTCCAGGTGTTTCCGTGGTACAATTCTATTATATTCTCGCTCTCAAGAAACAGTTTGTTTGTTTGTTTGTTTCCTGTCTAGATGATTAGAAATAAAAAAAAAAAAAAAAAAAAAAATCTTATTTCAACCCATGTTTTTGGGTGTTTCGGAATCGATGACCACTCAAAGCGAAGAAATGATTCTTACTAAGTTTTGTTTGTGATTATATCAAATACTTGGTGGTAACGCAGGAAATGGAATTTTCTTTTTTAGAATATGCTTTTGTTGTGATACTAACGTAAATGCTTTGTCTCATATTTTTGCTGGCTCAAGTTGAGTTCTACCATCATCATTGGCATTTTTTTCTGAATGCATGTTGTGGCATATATCCGATGATACTATCTTAATTTTTCATAGGAAAGGAAACGGGGACTCAAATTCAGCTTGTTAATTTGTTTTTAATATTGCCGGCCATTATCTTTCGGTGACTGACTCTCTGTCCTTTTTATTGAATGTGCTTGGAAACGTAACTAGCGGGTCGTTCGTTGATGGCGGGCCTTGGCAACAACTTGCCTGATTTACTAAGCACATCGCGCGAGGTGACACCCTACAATTTTTTGTCCCAGGTTAGTGTTTTAGCTCATAATAGCCCTTAATATCTACGACTTTGTTAATGTAAAATCCTGTCCCTCTTTCTTGTTTCCGTGAAATTTCCATTGGTTTGAAAAAGTCTCACACACTTTTCACACAGAATTGTGAGGTTATTTTTGTTTAGGGTTAGAAAAAGTACCATGCACAATGGAGAAAACGTGGTTACGATTTGGTTGTAATTTAGTACTCTTTCTGACATTCGTCTTGAAAATACTTGTTTATTTCTTACTTTTAAGTATTTTTCTTTTAGTTACATTGTTTTTTTGTATGCCTGTGCTCAATTTTTTTATTGCTTTTGAATCTTTGGTTTGCTTTTCGGGTAAAACTTTAATGCAGGCCGGAGCATGTTGTAGTTGATATCTCTCCAAATTCAGTTTAACAAACTACGGATATGCTTGGTTTGTTCGGAATGCTGATTTATTTTTTGCACCATTGCAGCAGCAGAGGAGTTTTATACAGATGAGGACTGTTCTAAAAGTTGTTGACAACTCCGGGGCGAAGAAAGTGATGTGCATACAAGCTCTGAAGGGGAAGAAAGGGGCAAGATTGGGGGACACAATAGTAGCATCGGTAAAGGAAGCCTACCCCAATGGGAAAGTGAAGAAAGGACAGGTTGTGCATGCAGTTGTTGTTCGTGCTGCGATGCAAAGGGGTCGTTGCGATGGAAGTGAGGTTAAGTTCGATGATAATGCTGTGGTGCTCATCGACAAGCAAGGCCAGCCAAGGGGGACTCGAGTTTTCGGGCCAGTCCCCCATGAGCTAAGGAAGAAAAAGCACGTCAAGATTCTTAGTTTGGCCGGGCATATTGCCTGATATATGAGTGAAGCACGTTGGAATCTGTTTTTCGAGCTGTGCGGTGTTTGAGTTTCAAAGGGTGTTCAAATGGCCTCAATTTTGCCTGAATGAGGCGATGCTCAAAAGCTATTACGTAGAAACCAATTATTAATGTTTGATGATGGAGCTTTTCAAGATTTTGTTGAAACTAAATAATCGTAGCGCATATTGAGTCCTATCAGAGTCGGTTCTAAAACATTTTTACAGATTTTTTGCAAACATTATGAATTTACCTTTCCTTTTTCACTGGGATGTTTATTGTTGGTGGAGTAGCCTGCAAATCCTAAATATGCATTTGTCATTCACTAGTGTGGATGGCTTCCTTCACTTTCACAGGAACGAAGGAAGAAAGAATGTGAAGTGAATTTTTTTGTTATTCATCCATGGTATATTTAGTAGTTCTGTAGGTGAGGAAAATATAAATAGATTTCAACACTTTTTGAAACTAAAGTATATGTTATGACATTTTCAAAAAAAAAAAAAAAAAAAAAAATTTTAAAGTTTGTCTAAAATCCAACATAGAAAATTCCTTTCTTTGGGACAAAAATGAAAAAGGAGATTCTGTTTTGTTTTTAGTTTTTTGGTTAGTGGCATCCATAATATCTATATCAAATTTCGATAAACAATCATAAAAATTCTAATTTTTAAGATGATTGTGATATAAGTCAATGGGTTTTTTTTTTTTTGTTTTTTTGGCATCCTTCCATAATATGTCTAGCAAATTTCGTTAAACAATCATAAAAATTATAATTTAATAGGATTGTGATATTATTCAACGGTTAAAAAAAAAAAAAAGGAAAAACATATATACTACTAGTAGAGTTTGTTTATCCATAGCCTAACGCACAAATTTCCGAAAAGAAATTCAGAAAAGAGAGCTCTCTTTCTTTTTTGTTGGTTCATAATGTTGGGGCCTCGTTGGTCATGAATATATCATGGGCTTGGCATTTAATTAGGCTTTTAATAGTTCACTTTACGGAGGTTTCAGGCTATTAAAAAAAAAAAAAAAAAAATCTAGAAAGGTTTTTTTTGGAGAGTGGTTTGGAAAAATCCCTAGAGCCATATATATCACGCCAACAAGGAGCAACCAAAACACAAGCACCGAAAGAAAGAAAGAAAGAAGGAAGGAAGGAAAGAAAAACTGGTTTTTCTTGAATTGTCATCAATAAACCACCTTACTTTCTCTCAATACACAAACAACAAACAACAAACAACAAACAACAAAAGATGTTTAAGAAGGCAATGGAGCTGAGGTCGCACCAGAGACTGTCTGGTGCGGACCGTAAGAAGCTCAAGAGAACCCTCAAAGACAGGTTCTCCTTTTCTTCCGATTCCCTCCTCGATTCCTTACTCCCTCCCAAGGCACTCTCTCTCTCTCTCTCTCTTTTCTTTCTTCTCTCTTTTTTCAATGTCCCTATTATTATTATTATTATTATTATTATTCATTTTTTATTATATCTCACACACACACACACTGCTCTGCAGGCGGAGATTGTAGTTACCAAGTTTCAGAATCGAGTCCATGTTTATGCAGTTGAATCTGGTTTCCCTCTCTTTTTCGATATCGACGGCCGAGGCACTGACATTTTCCCTACAGGTTGGCATTTTCATTTTTTCAATAATCTTGCAAGTCAGTTATTTAGATGAATTGAGTAGGAAAAGAAAACACCTTTTCCCTTTAATTCGTGATAAGTAAACATGTCCTCTGATTAAAGATTGATTTTTTTTTTTTTTTTTTTTTTTTGAATAGTTCAGCTTTGTGTAATAATGGTGAGTGGGTTTTCCATGTTATGGTTGCAGTATATGCTCTCTGGAAGGTTCCTGATCTGTTGCCTTGTTTCTTGCTCAAGGGGGGCGAGGTCTCTCGTTACGTCATCGGCGGTGCTGATCTCATGTTTCCCGGTATCAGCATTCCTGCCGAAGGCCTCCCTTCGTTTTCTGCCGGCGAGCCATGGGCTGTCAAAGTTCCCGGAAACCCCGCCCCAATTGCTGTAAGCTATTTACGCAAGTTCAATGCTTTCGAGCTTTCCGAAACTGTTTGCTTGATGCAGGACCTTGGGAGAAGAGAGAAATACAAGCAAGGAGAATAGCAATTTTGGAATTTAGGGGGAGGAGAACAATTAGGAGAAATTTGGATTTCGGTCCAAATTGAAACCTCTTGGTCTATTTATAGAGAAATATATGTAGGACAGTGTGACAAGCCTAACCGGGCCTAAATAATCCTACTAGATAACTACATGTCTTGAATTCCTATCTACACATCTTTGCTCCTCATCACTATTTCTTCAAATAGACTTGGCGGTCTTGGTTAAGGAAGTTTTATTGTGTTCTCAAGGTTGGGAGTACCACAATGAGCAGTGCTGAAGCGTTAAAAGCTGGTTTGCGAGGAAAGGCTTTGAAAATTACTCACTCTTACCGTGACTTACTGTGGCAAGTATTTCTGGAACTACCTTAGAGAATGAGTTCCGATTAAAATAGGAATTACTTCTTGATTATTGTTCTTGGGGTACGTTACTGCAGGGAATCAGTTGAAGGTCACTATGTGCCAAATGCAGGATTTCTAGAAGATGTGGTGTTTGCGGATCCTGCCTCATCATTCAGTCAGACTTCGCATTCATCTAATGATGCTATGGATTCTTCACATAACCAACCGAGTGAGACTAGTGGCAAAGAAGTGGAGGACTCTGTTGACCCTGTACCTGATAATGCTGCGGTATCTCAAAGTGAAGCGCGAAATGATACTGCTGAAGGGATAACGTCGAGTGTGGCAGATTTGAAGGTAACAGATGATGCTTCTGTTGAGGAATCAATTGTGGAGGACCAACAACCTTTTTCTGCTGAGGATGTGGACATGCTTTTGGACAAGTGTCTTTTGCAAGCATTGCACACAACCATTAATGACAAAGACTTGCCCATGCCTGGAAGCACACTATGGTAAAATTGTTATGATCCCAGATCCTTTACTTGTTAGATTCTCTCTCTCTCTCTCTCTCTCTATCTATACCAAATTGCGGGCGTAGACGTCTAGTCTTAGAAGATGTGTGAATTTTCTCATCGTTGTTGCTATTTTCGTTTCGATGATCTAGGTCAAACCATGTATTACAATGTAGACCTTCGGGCGTCACCCTTGACATCAAGAAATCATCGCATAAGAAATTGTCAAAGTGGCTCCTTGCTAAATCTTCTACAGGATTGGTATGTCTTAAACCCATTTTGTTCACTTCAGGGAATTAAAAAAAAAAAAAAGCTATTGAAAATTTGAAAGCTCTCAAAGTGCTTTAAGATATTACATGCCATGGTCTTTGAACTGCTAAATTGGGCAAATATTCAAACGTTAGTCAATGTGTGTGTGTGTGTGTATGTATTTTATTTTTTATTTTTTATTTATAGTAGAGATCAGGATTCAACAATTTGAGTTCTTTTTAGTGATTAATCCTTTTTAAATT
The DNA here is from genome assembly GCA_025413025.1 of Ficus hispida. Taxonomy (NCBI): domain Eukaryota; kingdom Viridiplantae; phylum Streptophyta; class Magnoliopsida; order Rosales; family Moraceae; genus Ficus; species Ficus hispida. The sequence continues at coordinate 727,026 of CM046369.1, read as the reverse complement.
TAAGTCAGTGTTACATATATGGTCTTCACAATGTCATGCACATGCAGATAACAGTAAAAGAGGATAAGCATAAGAAAGAGGTCGTATTGTTCTCTGTTAATCGTGGTCATCCAGATTACTCATCCTTCAAGCCAGAGAAACGGAAAATCGAGAAAAGTGAGCAGACCACAGATGATTCTCCGGGTGATAGTCGGTCCAGCAAAATGCTTGAAGTTGCGGAGATCTATAAACCAAGTGTACATGTAAATCCCATATTTACTGCTGTAGGAGCTGATACAGGAATGCTTTACAGTGCTTCAGATGCCACTGCTGTTGTTTTCAAATATATCGAGAATGAGAATCTTGTGAAGCTGACAAACAAGTCCATTGTTGTTTTGGATGCGTTATTATGTGATGCACTGTTTAAGGGAGCCGTAAAAAAAGGTTCCACGTATCCAACAGAAATTCACAAGAAAGATCTAGGATCAACATTCATAAACCGGATGCAAGCTCATCACATTGTGACTAGGGGAAGTGAGTCGGTTGTCCGTAAGGGTGGTCTGAAAACAATGCAGATAGTGACAGAACGAAGGCAAGGCAACAAAAAGGTGACAAAACTCTCTGGGATGGAAACATTTTTGATCGATGCTGATGCTTTGGCGTCTGAGCTGCAGAAAAAGTTTGCTTGCAGCACGTCGGTAGCAGAACTTCCAGGTATAGTGCTTATTCGGTCTTGGTATTAAGGAGATTAGCATGTTTATTTGTAGTGTTTTTCTGCTGAGAAATTTTGCTACCAGCTAGGCATTTTTTTTTTGGGGGTGGTGGGGGTGGGCAACTTTTCTTGTTCTCCTCCTACTTAAAAACACAGATGATCCTTATTGTATCAAGTTAAACTCTCTAACTACCTCGTAATATTCTTATGTTTCTTGTTCCAGGTAAGAAAGGACATGAGGTCCTGGTTCAAGGTGGCGTTATCGATGACCTGGCAAAACATTTGATTGAGCAATACGGAATTCCTAAGAGATACATTGAAGTACTGGACAAAACAAGGAAATGAGAGGTGGAAATGTGTTATTCTTCTCTTCCTCCTTACAGTCAAGTTGAGGTAATTTGTAGGTGCATTTTTGAACTTGACCGATTGGGATAATGAAGTGGACATGTTAATGTGTATTTTGGTTTGTTTATTATGATTGCTTAACTAGAATTTTACTGGTCTCACAAGAATCTTATAATATATTATTCTCTTGTATAGTTATTGTATGTTTCAGGCTCAATTCCGAGATATAATGATTTAACATAAAAAAATAGTCGATGTTGAATGATTCATCGTTGGTAGGTTTGATTTGGTGAATTGCATTGTGCTTTTGAACAGCGTCGGATGTTGAGGAAGATGGGCATCAATATGAAAAACCGAAGATGAAAGCTGAAGTTTGTATGGGGTTGGCGGGGGGGGGGGGGGGGGGAGGTGTGGTGGGTTGTGGGGTGTTGTTCCTCTTGCAGTAATGTTTGAGACTGCTCAGTTTAACCAATGCTTAGGAAAGAAGGATGTTATAGTTTGCAATTATTGGTATCTGATATTTTGGGTAATATTTCAGTACCGTACATATCTTTTTTTGGGTCCCTTTTAACAAAAGTGAGTTTGATAGAGGAAAAGTTGTAGCTCTTCCTGTTTAGCACGATAAACATAAAATTTCATCAAGGATTTTGGATTGAGTTTGCCCGAGAAGACTCTAAAATTATAGGACTCACTCATAAAAAGGACCATACAATCTAAGTGAGCAAATTAAAAAGGAAAAAAAAAAAAGTTAAGTGGTGATCATGCGCGCTAAGCACGTGTAACAAAGCGGTGATCATGCGCGCTAAGCGCGTGTAACAAAACTAGTGTGTATATATATATGGAAGAAGAATTGAAAGAACTAGAGGATCAATAGGCAACTTAGGAAATAAGATAGCAGTAATGGAACATGATGAACATTACTAATTGGTTCAGTTGTTAAGGGTGACGATCATGTCTTGGGATTATGCTCGCTTTGCAGCGATGTTGTGTTTTCGCATTTATATAGCGGCCCGCTTTTTGCTCTTTTGGCAGTGATGATGTTGTGTTTTCGCATTTACTAGCGGCATGGCTGCTTCTTGCTCTTTTTGCAGTGATGCCGTGTTTTTGCGTCTATGTATACGTATTGGAATGGTCACTTCTTTCTCTTCCTTGCAATCTCTTCTACTGTGTTGCTTATCGCCACGATGAACAGAAATGTGCTTAATCTTGAATGACAGACAAATAGACTTGGGTGCTCGATGAAAAAACAGTTTATCCTTGTTCCGAAATGAATAGACCTTTTGGAATGTTCTTTCTCATCTATCTTGGCTTTCTTTCAAACCAACTATTCTTTGCATATGATTTTCCACCACAAGAATAAGTTTGTGTTCTTCTTCAGTTTAACAAAGTAATAAATGTACATCAAATTATAATCAAAATTTTTGTTGAGCTTCTTTTATATCTAGCTATATATGTATCTGGGAAATCAGAAATTATTACCCCACATCTAATTATCCGACAACGAAACCAATGAAACACACTACTTGGTTAATAGAAAAAGAAAATGCTACGGTAGGGTAACCAAAAAAAAAAAAAAAAAAAAAATCGAGAAATTGCTGTTAATCTTATATCGTCAAATCATCTCAGAAGCAAAAAGTATGCAAGTGTGACATTACTTGATAAAAATCTGACAGTTTAACCCAGAATAAAATAAATAAAGTGATTAAATTTTTTTTATTTTATTATTATTATTTTTTACCCTACTAAAAGATTCTCGGAAAGGGAAAACTTGAGAAACTAACCTGGGGATCAACGTCAGAGGAGATGAAAAGTATATCATAGGTGGCAAAGAGAAGGCCACTAGAAATAAATAAGAATTTTGGTGAATATCTCTCTTTCTGTCTCTTCTTGTTTTGTTTTTGTTTTTGTTTTTATCTTGAACAAGGAATAATGCAATATTGTAGACACCATATTACTATTGCTGTCAATCAAATTAATAATGTGTGTGTATACATATACAGACATATATGTATAAAGAAGAGAATGCTACTAGTAATTGTTTGTATGTGATGAATCAGGCAATTTGCAAGAGACAAAGCTGTGGATACATGTTGTCTCCAAAAGGCGGTTTATGTAAGTGGCTTTAACAGAATAATTAGTTAAAGTACGCTGCAAACACATAATTTGTCTGTTTAATTTTTGCGTACCATTTCCAAATCACCAAAAGGCTATTGACTCTAATTTGAGACTACTTTGATATGTATCTAGAGCCATTTACATCTTGAAAATTGATATATGTGGGTCTTTGATGGATTAAAACTATCAACTTCGTTATCTTGTTACATCTAGCTCTTGTAAGGGGTCTTTGATTTCCTACATTTCTTATTAAAAGCTTCCACAAGCTCAAAAAGATCATTAATCTCGTTCTTACTTAGGAATTCTATCATCTTATCTAGATATGAAAATCGCTTCGGACATACTTACAGTATTCATCATCATCATTGTTTTTTTAAAATTTATATTATTATTTTTATTTTAAAGTAGGTTGAGAAGTTATGACTTGATCAAAAAAATTCTAGGAGGTAGCAGTAAGAGAAGTAAAATAATTAGTCAAAAAAAAAAAAAAAAATGTAAGAGACAAGTCTCACGAATAATCCCTCAATGTCTATCTCTTTTCCTTAATGTCTTCTTAAAAAGACATTGAGAAAAACTTTCTTTTTCCATTCGGTCTTAACGCTTGAATTCAATCATGATTTTCAAACTTCAATTAATTTTTTCGGATACATCTTTTTACTCTTTTTCTTTTTCTTTTTTTCTTTTTTATTATTTTTTTTTACTTTTTTGCTGCATGCCCCCACGTGCCATTTGAGTGATTTTGCTATGATAAGATGTGAGTGTCATTTGATATTTGAATTTCGATCTAAAGAATTCCAAGTACTTATTCAGTCTATTGGTTTATCGATCTAGGGAGTTTGAGGTTCTCTTTTGCAGTCAGAGAAATCAAAGTTCTTAATACGATCTTAACTTCGGTCTTGGCAGCTCATGGTACTCAATATGGCTTGTTCCTCATTTTTCGGTCTAGAGAACTCAAATTTCTTAATTTGAACTTCATCTTTTCAATCTAGGTAACTCTAGGTACATAAACGTTCTATACCTTGAGTCTCGATCTGCAATTAGAGGAAACTGCACGAGTTCCTTCTATGTAAATATCTTGTTTTCGCATAGTCCTCTATATCAGTCCCGTTAATTTTATAAATTCTTATATACTTGAAATATCACTTAATTCAATCTCTAATATAGGTTGAGCCTCGAATGATTCTCAAGGGGTACTTTGAAGTATACAATATTATTACGCTTTTTCTTTCCCGCTTGACTATAAAAATTGACGAGGTACTTCTTGGTTTGACACTTCTCGGTCTTAATAATTTAGTTTGATAATCAAGTTAATATGTACCATGATTTCAATCTATGTGGGGAAATTTTCGCAACAAATTGCTTACCATTCGATGGACGGAACAGAAAGCTTCAAACGCTTTCTAGCAAAATCGCATTGCAGGAACATACAAGAGTATGTCTCTTTCTTAATATCGTGTGTGTGTGTGTGTATATATATATGTACTTTCTGATTTTTGATCCTCTGTTGTAAATTTTTTGCGTTACGTGGTTAATAGAGTTTTAATTCTAAAGCTAGCAGTCATCGAGTTTGCAACCACTGCTATAGATTGACTCTTATTATCGTTATTGATCATAAATGGTGCAGGGACTTGCTATCAAAGCCGATATTGGATTTTGTTATGATGAGGGGATTGAAATCCCAAAGTGGTTATATCTTTCAATACTGTTTCAGATTCTATCTAACCGTTTCTTCCTTTTTTCTTTCTTCATTCTATTGTAATTAACGTCGTGTTTATTAATACTTTGAAACGTTGCATCGTATTTAGACTTTATTCCCACGATATTGAACAATTTTCAATAAAATTAGTACATGATAAAAATTTTCATTTGGATGCAATGCTTTTTAGTTACATGAGGTCCGTCCTAGAACAGAGAGCATCCAACCAACTGCCTTCAAGCTTCCACACGGTATGGTTCTCCCAAATGTGATTTACTTGTATCTAGTAGTAATTATGTTGTAACTTCTACGATTATTTTCATTTATGTCCTTAAATTTTAGTCATTTTTATTTTATCTTTTAAATTTTGAATTAATTCCATTTAATCTTTTATATTAGAATTTCAATTTAAAACATATTGAAAATAAGTGAGTTATGTGCAATCATGCGATATATTTTTTTTCTTGGTAAATTACTCATTTAGTCCATAAACTTTTAATATTGTGCAGTTTTGGTCCTTAAATTTTTAAAATGTTGTCACAATAGTTATTTCTATTAATTTGTGAATGAAATATGTTAGTATTTAGTAATTTGATCAAAAAGTATGTTAACTTCATATTCCATAATAAAATTAATAAAAAAGACTATTATAGTAATATTTTTAATAGTTTATGATCATTCTAGAAGGGAATACCCCTAAATTATTAAATAAAGTAGTAATTGATTAGGCTTTTGCATTTCCGTTCCGATTGATAGTAACTAATGCAGCTGCACGACCACAATTCACAACATAGACCTCTAAACCATACCACTTGTTCGTGCCCAACCTATTCTAATTACGGGCCATATATATATATATATATATCATTCTGAACTTTATTTAATAAATGAAACCATTTCAGGTCGACTATACATGGATATATATGGACCATGAACCAATATATATAAATATATATATATGTGGACTTGGATGGAGAGGATGGCTTATGGGTCAGTTCGACTTGTATACATGTTTGTGTCTAGATCCGATATATTCTTTAAATTTTTTAGAAAACCAACGAAAATAGTTTGTTTGTAAAAATGCGAGTTGGCCCGGTTCATTTATTCATTTTGATACAGATGGACTAGACTGGATGGTCCATGTTTACAATTCCATATACATTTACTCTGCATCAAGTTAATATATTATGAGGACATTTCAAAAAAAAATAAAAAAAAATAATAATTGACTTAAATAGTCTCCAAACTCTTATAAATATGACAGTTGAGTCCTTTTTTTTTTAATCGAGATAGCCCTAAACTCTTATTTTTTGATCATAATGGTCCATTTTGTCAAAATCCGTTAAATTTTTAACGGAATCTTATTGAAATGATTATTTTTATAATAAAATTACTAAAATACTCTCTCATTCCGTCTTTCTCTGTTTCACCCACCCTCCCCCCCTCTCTCTTATTTGGCCCCTCCACTCCCCCCCCCCCCCCGTCACCATTCGCACCCCCTCTCCTGCTGCTATTTGCCCCCCACCCCCTTCTCTCTCTCGGTTTGCTCCCCCTCCAATTGTCGTTCGCCATGAGCCCCCGCCCCCCCAATCGGAAGCCAAATTGAAGATGTCTCCCTCCGTCTTCACCATCGTTGAGCCCCTCAGCCCCCCTGGAATCACCGATCTATTTCCCCACCGTCTTCGCCATCGTTAAGCCCCTCCTTCCCCCACTGTTAGTAATTTGGTTAAAAAGTACGCTAACTTTGGATTCTATAAAAAAATTAACGAAAAAGACTATTGTAATAACTTTTTTAATAGTTTATGATCATTCTATTTACGAAAAGGAATGCCACTAAATTATTAAAATTTACTACAATAGTTATTTTTGTTAATTTTTAAAAGGAATTTGTTAGTAATTTAGTCAAAAAATAATGTTAACTAACGGATTTTATCTAAAAATTAACATAAAGGACTATTGTAGCAACATTTTAAAAGTTTAGGGGCATTTCAGTTATGAAAAAAAGTTTAGGGATCAAAATTACACAAAGTTAAAAATTTTAAAACCAACCTAACAATTTAACTTTTTTTTTTTTTTCATTTGTTTCGAACGGAACTCCTAACTTAAGTGGTTTGTTAAGACTAATTATCATTTTTTTGTTCAAATGTTTTTAGCCAAAACAATAATAAAAGTGAGATAAATTCAAAGTTCATAGGAGAAAATAGAAGTTTTTAAAATCAGAGGTAAAGTGTGAATTATCTAAAAATTCACGTGATGAGAATAAGCTTTAAATATATATATATATATAATTATAGAAAAAAGCACTTGCAAGAAATTAATTTGTGGAGAGGTTAAGTAGGAAGATTAAAAAAGGACGAAAAATAGGGGTGAACATCTTTGCCCATAAATTGGATATTCCTCCAAATATACTTTTTGGGAGGGTATGTATTCCCTTTCTGTTTTGAGCCCCATATATATATATCTATCTCTAAAAAGCTAATGCCATTTGCTTCCAACTTGCCTCTCTCTCTCTCTCTCTCTCTCTCTCTCTCACACACATTCATATGTGAGTAATCTGATGTAACAAGCTCAACTCCCATGGCCATACATGCTATATCTCTTTCCACAGCCTTTGATTTCTTTTTCTTGTTTTATTTTATTTTATTTTTTCCCCTTTTCTCATGCTCACTTCCTCTCTCTCCCTGTTCTCTGTGCTCTCTTCTCTTTTCTAGTTCACTTTAGGATGCTTTTCTTTTCTTCTATATTATTAATTTCACTTTAGTCAGCCAAGTGGACTATTATATGCTTGATCATAACTCCCACGCTTCCTTTAAGGTCTCAGATGCCACACAAATAATAATAATAATAATACAACAAAAAAAAAAAAAAAAAGAAGAAGAAGAAGAAGAAGAAAAACTGTTCTTGTGTAAGCATTTATTCATGCAAATTTATTAATGCATGGAACGGAAATGTTCGACCTTTTTTAGTGTACCGTGAAAGTAAAGCCACTATTTATTTATTTGTTCTTTTGAGATGCCCTCTCTCTCTCACATAATTTTTTTGTAATTATTTTATAACCTCCCTAAATCATTTAGATTTTAGGTGTTGGGTTATTCGTCGATCTCAAAAGGGAACTACCGAAAGTAACATCATTGAAGAATCTCACCTAGCCCAGCCAAACATGCAAAAAGAAGACAAAAAAAAAAAAAAAAAAAAAACAAAACAAAAAAAAAAACAAAAAAACAAAAAAAAGCAGAAAAATTTGATTTGGTAAGATATATGGGTTTCACAATTGTCTCTGGTGGCATAAACCGAGCATCTACGATCAGCAGTTCTCTATCTGGTAATGTTCTTTCTTTCACTGGGAAAAAGAATATATATATATATATATATATATATATGACTACAATATGAGTTTGCTTATTACTGTGTATATATATGTGCAAAAGAAAATTATTCATATCATGAAAGAAAAGTTTCATGATATGTCATAAAACTACAAAGTAATTTATTAAGGGTAAAAAAGTAAGAACATTAACAATTCATGATATTCTTAATAAAATTTTTCATGATATGTATCATTATTCATGTGCATAACTTGCAGTAGCAAGCTACATGGGATGAAAAAAAATCATATTTTAAAAACATTTTTTTGCCATAGCATTATTAATTAATTGATAGTGTACCTAATCATCATATATATGGACGCCCAACAAAAATATATATATATATATATATATATATATATAATATAGGGTGAGGATTTAAACACTGCATTTTTTGGTGAAATTAGATGATATTACTGCTAGATCATATTTGTAGTGACAATTTTTTTAATTAATCTTTAATTCTTTAGAAACAAAAAATATAAGCTTTAATTAATCAATATGTACCCAGTATTTGCCATATCATTAGACATTTAAGAGCACCACCAGAATTCTTGTGAAATTATTAACGTAAAAAGAAAAAGGGAATGAAAGAAAGAGCTGCAACTTTTTAGTAAATTACATTACAATATATCAAGTACTATATATTAGAGAATAGATTCTGTTGCAACAGAAATATAACTATAGATCAGATAGTTCGTTACGAGCTTAGTTAGTTTATTTGTCTGTAACAGAATATTGTACTATTAGATCATACACAAGTTCTTTTTTCTTTTTCGTTATTTAACCACATAATTTAAGTTAACAAATTAAGCAGCATGATTTAGTAATGTACATTTATTTTTTTTAAGATTTTTTTCTTTTAAACTAATTCATTTATTTTCCTCCTTTCTTTATTTTTCGACCTAGCCACATCGATGCGCGAAGAATAAAATATTAAATCAGGGAATAGTTAAATAAAAGAAGTGACTAGCTAGAGTTTCATTTATTTGAACTCTAATAATGAAGATTTTTTTATGATATATAGACTTTCTTCTCTCTTTAAGAAGTGTGGTCTGGGGTTGAGCGTTTAAATGGAATAAACCTCACTAAATTACTTACTATTGAAATAAGGATATGAGGTTATAATAGTCTTATTGAGAAAATGTATTAAGTAAGTCTTCGCATGGCTCTTATTCTCTTTCTCACTCTCTTTCTCTTATTTGTAAGGGTTTGTGCCATTCATGTTTCTTTCTTGAGTTCGAAGTCTGGTGTTACCTCTTGATTGATCACCGGACTACCGATTCTAGAGAAAATGCTTTGGACTCCAAGATTATGGCTTTGATGGGAGGGATGGCTTTATGGTCGGAGAGGATGTGTTTTGATCCCTTTGATGTGTTAATTGTCTTATTATCGGAGGTATTATCCACGGCGTCTGGGGTTTTTCTCTTTTTTATTGTAGTTATTTGTTTGAAATAAAGACGATTTTATTTCCGCTTGGTGTTTTGTTGGTATATTTTCGTTCTTATTTTGAAATAATGGAGGTGACCTTCCCATGTTTTCGTATTGTTTGTCTGTTCAATTCGCTAGATCAGTTAGTTCTATACGGTGTTGGAGGTGAACTTTTTGCTATGGGTCTTTTGGTCTTGATCGATCGGAGTTTTCCATCGATTGTAGCGGTATTGTTAAAATAGCCATATATGTACCTGATGATTGGTGTACCTTTTCAATTTCCTGTTGTTGGATTTCGATAGATATTTTACCCCCTTTTACGTTTTATTAGAATTTATTGGTAGATCCGATCCGTAATTGATATCAAATTTCCTTATGAAATTCAAAATATTCGTGTTTGTATTTTATTGATTTAAAATATATTATCTTTTAGAAAAAAGCAAGCATACAAAAATGCATATATATATATATATATATATGGAAATCGATTTTCAGGTGTATGGTGGAGAATAAATAAAGGATAAGGATGTTTGAGCAGTATTCTAAAAAAAAAAAAAAAAAAGAAAAAGAAAAAAAAGAGAGAATATAAGATTACAAGAGAGAGAACCAAAGCCATCCAATGCATATTGACATATTCGTAGAATTATGGCTTTTGGACTAACGTCCCATAAAATAAAATTAAAAAACAAAATAAAATAAAAAAGAAACTAATTTAAAAAAAAAAAAAAAAAAGAGGCTGAAAATCGAAGCCTTTTTAATGAGCCTTGCTCTTCTTCTCCAACTCGGTTTCAAAGTACACTGCAGCCAAACTCCATCGAAACCATTTCTCTCTCTCTTTCCCTCCTTCTGACATCGGTTTCAAAACTTATTTCTCTGTTATCTATCCATTCGTGTGTGTATATATAATCAATTATATATATCCAACACTAAAATATATGTGTGTGTATATATAGTTGAAGGGCTTACGTGTGTGATCTGTTTATGAAAGCATTGGAAGTGGAGTGATAAGTATTATTAATTAATTATATATATATATATATATATATATTTGTGTAGTGCAGATCGAGAGGAGGAGAAAATGGCAAGAAACGAATGGATAAATGGGTATTTGGAGGCTATATTGGATGCTGGGCGGAGTAACACCAGCAAAAAGAATAATGAAGGAAGTAGTAAGAAATTGCTCAAAAGCAATTTTAATAATAATAACAATATTCCAAAGTTTGAAGGCATGAAAGACGACAAAGAGAAGCTGTTTAGTCCCACTAAGTACTTTGTCGAAGAAGTTGTTAATAGCTTCGATGAGTCTGACCTCCACAGGACTTGGATTAAGGTCTCTCTCTCTCTCTCTCTACGTACTTCTCTCTCTTAATTCATTATCTATCGTCAATTAATCCGTAGTAGGAAAATTATGTTAATTTGATGTCCTCTATCATGTCATTAATTATTCAATTTGTGTTCCTAATTAATTATATATATATTATGATGTCCTTGATTATCTTAACTCCTCATTAATTTCCATGACCAGCTTCTTGCATAGAATCCTCCTAATTGTTATATGTGTCTGCATAAATATGCCTGTATCGGTGTATTTGTCTTTTTCTGTATAGATATATATATATATATATATATAACTCTATGTTGTTTATGTATTTGTTTTATTATTATTATTTATTTTTTTAACAAAGATTAGAATCGACGTTGAGTTCAGTTCAATGAGGTTTTTTTTTTTGTTTTTTTTTTTTTTTGTTTGTCCTCGTCTTGGAGAAAGAGTTTAATAAAATAAGAGGGCACATTTTTGGAATATACGGTGTCCACTTGCCTCTGAAATCCAAGTGGAGTGGGAAGCCTTTGCCATCTTTGGCTGCCCCTCCCCTATTTCGGAGTAAAGGCCCAAGAACCGATAAAATATTATATCAATAAGTTATCCTTTTGTCAATTGTATCTATAATTTCCCAAAATATTTTTTGTGCCTCTTGTATATTTCTGAGTAAATTAGAAAAGAACAGAAAAGAATAAGAAAAGGCACCAAGACGTGTGACGAGAAATGAGAATACATGGGAATTTGGTACTTTTGGCGGGCCCACCATCATAATTGGTCCACCCATGGTGGACCACAATACTGGTGGGGCCATGCTGATCCTGTGTGAAACAAGACATTCAGTTGAATTTTTAATTTATTTTATTAATTTTTTTGGAGGATTTGTTTTCTAGCTAATATTAATAAGACCACTGCATCTACCGCTTGCTGCTCTTTAAAGGAGTCGATGATTATTTTAATTTTCCTTCCTGTTTGTCACCTAATAATCACGTTAATATTACGTGATGATTATATCAATATCATATAAATTTCTTTTTTTTAAATTTATTTATTCAGTACGAGCGATAAAACTAATATATGTATGGTAAATGGTCTGTACTTATTCCCTTCTTTGAACTCGAAAGACCTATACGTCATGAGTTTGAATGCCAAACGTAAATATATATACTATAAGAAGACAAAGAATGGTTATGGCAGAACTAGAAATGGGTCTGAAATTGGAAAAGGTGCTACTATTGAAAGAAGCCGTGCTTCAAAGAACAAATGGAGAAGGATTGATAAAAAAAACAAAAAAAACAAAAAATTAGTTTGTTTGAGTGGTCATATATATATATATATATATATAAATGTGTGTGTGTGTGTGTGTAAAGTGACGGAGAAGAGAAGGGCTTGAATACTGTGAATATATATATTGATGGTGAATATATATATATATATATATATATAATGCAGGTAATAGCGACAAGGACTTCGCGGGAACCAAGCAATAGGCTGGAGAATATGTGCTGGCGCATTTGGCATCTCGCTCGCAAAAAGAAACAGGTCATCCCACCTCCCATCCTTTTTAATGGACTTTACAACTTATTTTAGTTGGACATTCGTGCATATGTATCATACACAAATAAAACAAAACACAAAAAATTAAAAATATATAAAATATAATATGAATTGCCACGTGACGGGTATTCAATCCCGTCACATAACGGCCATTGAGGGGAGGACGAAAGTGCCAGTATGATAAGAGATAAGTATACCAAAAAATAAAAATAAAAAATAAAAAAAAGCAGTAGAAGGGCAAACCAAAAATGCACCAAAAAGGAAGAAGAAGAAGAAGAAGGACTCAAAGGTGAGGACACGTGACGAAAGGGGAAAGGTTGGGCTTCTGAGACTCTACCGTGCCTCTCGTCCTAAAGTCCTTTTAAAAGTGCAGTAAGAGATAAGAAATATGATACATATATATATATATATATATATATAAGCATTAGAAGGAAAAAGTAAATAGCAAAAAAAAAAAAAAAAATTCCATGCTCATACTTGCAACTTTACTTTAGATTATTTATCTTTTTATAAAAAATATGGGTACCCTCCAACGGAATTACATTGTCACATTTATGTGGAGAACTGTCTCATTATATTTGAGCTTTGGAACGTTAACTTTGAGCATTTTTATTTATCACTGCTGGCGAATTGTTATTATAGAAGTGCTAGTTAAAAAAAAATAATAATAAAAATGTACTTTTTTAAAGGATAAAAAAAATGTATTTTTTAAAGTTATTTTTTTGAGGGATAAAAAATGCATTCGATATATTGGTTATTAATGCATATATGACAATGATTATAATCGTGAATACATAAACATGAATGGAGCCACACTATATTCCATACCATGCTTATATTCTTGTTATTTTAAAAATATATTCACAAAAATTGAGAAAAACCATTTTATCACCCTCTCAAATATTCATATATTTTAACTAGCCCCACAAGAATTGAGAAATTTTATTTATTTTTAATAGATGAGAAAATTTAATTCATACCCTCTGAAATCTATTTATGTTTCCATAAAACTATAATATAGTACTCCCTCTAAAAAGTATTAAAAAAAAATCAATTTGTCTGAACAAGAAATTTAGAAAAAAAAAAAAAAAAACACATTCCCCTTTCTCATGGCTGATTATTATTATTTTTGTTAATTTTCAATTAATTTTCTTATTTTTTTACTTTGTTAATTCATATCAAAATATGTCTAATAATATATATATATATATATATATGTGTGTGTGTGTGTAAATATATATATATGAACTTGCATGCAGATAGCATGGGATGATGCACAGAGGCTGGCAAAAAGGCGGATAGAGAGGGAACAAGGCCGCCACGACGCAGCAGAGGACCTATCGGAGCTTTCCGAAGGTGAGAAGGAGTTCTTGAAAGGCGGCGACGGCGGCACCGCCAATCCGAAAGACAAAGACGATGCTGCTGCCGCCGCTGCTTTCGGCCGCATCAACTCCGACATGCAAATCTGGTCCGACCAGGACAACAAGTGCAGGCACCTCTACATCGTCCTTATCAGCATGCACGGCCTCGTCCGCGGCGAGAACATGGAGCTCGGACGAGACTCCGACACAGGCGGCCAGGTCAAATACGTGGTGGAGCTCGCCAGGGCTCTCGCCAACACCAAAGGAGTGTATAGGGTTGACCTCCTCACCCGCCAGATCGCCTCCCCCGACGTCGACTCCTCCTACGGCGAGCCCAACGAGATGCTCTGCTGCCCCGCCGACGCCTCCGGCAGCTGCGGGGCCTACATCGTCCGCCTCCCTTGTGGGCCCCGCGACAAATACATCCCAAAGGAGTCCCTCTGGCCCCACATCCCCGAATTCGTGGACGCAGCCCTGTCCCACATAGTCAACATGGCCCGAGCCTTAGGCGAGGAAGTAATGGCGAACGGCTCCGGAGCAACGGCGTTGACAAAGCCTGCATGGCCTTACGTCATCCACGGGCACTATGCGGACGCGGGGGAGGTGGCGGCGAGGCTGTCGGCGGCGCTGAACGTGCCGATGGTGATGACGGGGCACTCGCTGGGGAGGAACAAGTTCGAGCAGCTGTTGAAGCAAGGGAGGCTGTCGAGGGAGGACATAAACACGACGTACAAGATAGTGCGGCGGATAGAGGCGGAGGAGCTGGGGCTGGATGCGGCGGAGATGGTGGTGACGAGTACGAGACAGGAGATAGAGGAGCAGTGGGGATTGTATGATGGGTTTGATCTGAAGTTGGAGAGGAAGCTGAGGGTGAGGAGGAGGAGAGGAGTGAGTTGTGTTGGACGGTACATGCCTAGGATGGTGGTTATACCTCCAGGGATGGACTTCTCCAACGTCGTTACCACTCATGATTCTTCTTCTGTCTCCGTGCATGATAATGAGCCTGATGCTGATCTTAAATCCTTAATTGCCTCCGATAGAGCTCAATCCAAGATAAATCTTCCTCCTATTTGGTCTGAGGTAATTAATTAATATATATTTATGTGTGTGTGTGTACACTTATATACGTATTTATATCCTAATAAACAAATGTATAACATTACTAATCTGGGATTTCGGTAATAACAATGATATATGTACAATCTGCAGATAATGAGGTTTTTCACAAACCCCCACAAGCCAATAATCCTTGCATTGTCGCGCCCTGACCCAAAGAAAAACGTCACTACATTGCTCAAGGCCTATGGGGAGTGCCAAGGCCTTCGGGAGCTAGCCAACTTGGTAATTAATTCTAACATGTTACACGCTTATCAAATTAGTTGTTACTCAATACATCGCTCAAATTAATTATTAAACTTGTTGATTATATACACGCAGACGCTGATACTTGGGAATAGAGATGACATAGAAGAACTGTCAAACAGCAGCTCGAGTGTTCTAACGACGGTGCTGAAGCTCATCGACAGGTACGATCTGTACGGGCAAGTCGCCTATCCCAAGCATCACAAGCAATCAGATGTCCCTCACATTTATCGTCTTGCTGCCAAGACTAAGGTACTCCTACTACATATCGCATTACAGCTTGCAATATGTTGCTATTAACACTTACATTTTGGTGGTGGTTGATTTGTGTATGAAGGGGGTGTTCATCAACCCAGCTCTTGTTGAACCTTTCGGTCTCACACTTATAGAGGTGAGGAGGCTCTAAATATTGGAGTTTTATTCTATTTTCTCATTTAGCCAAATTTAAATTAAGCTAGCTAATGGCTTCAGTTTAAGACTGGTGTTTGCAATGTTCATAAAAAAGCAATCCCTTTCAATTTGCAGGCAGCTGCTTATGGCTTACCTATCGTCGCCACCAAAAATGGAGGTCCTGTTGACATTCTCAAGGTAATTCCTGAGGATTTATGATAGACATACATACATGCCTGGGAGATTTTTATGAACCGATGAATATAGGGAGGCAGGCCTGTAAATTTTGTCTTTTTTGCAGACACTGAACAACGGGCTTCTAGTTGACCCTCATGACCAGAAAGCCATAGAAGATGCTCTGTTAAAGCTTGTTGCTGATAAGAACCTCTGGCTAGACTGCCGGAAGAATGGCCTCAAGAACATCCACCGCTTTTCCTGGACAGAACACTGTCGTAACTACCTCTCCCATGTCGAGCACTGCCGCAACCGCCACCCCACCACCCGTCTAGAGATCATGCCAATTCCTGAGGAGCCCATGAGCGACTCTCTTAAGGATGTAGAAGACCTGTCTTTGAGATTCTCCGTGGAATTAGGAGATTTGAATAAGTCGAACACTGAGCAGTTGATGGACCCCACAACCAGACAAAAGGAGCTCATTGATGCCATCACCAGATGTAGGGTTTCCTCCAACGCCAAGGTCAGTGGAGCCACTTACTCTCCAGGGAGAAGGCAACGGATATTTGTTATAGCGGCCGATTGCTACAGTGCAAGTGGAGATTTTGCGCCGAGCTTGCAGCAAGTCGTAACCAATGTAATCAAGGCTGCAAGCTCGGTGAGTTTAGGTGTTGGACGGATAGGCTTGGTGTTGGTGACTGGTTCGACATTAGGAGAGACCATGGAAGCCTTGAGACGCTGCCAAGTGAATTTGGAAGAGTTAGACGCTTTGGTGTGTAGAAGTGGAAGTGAAATGTATTACCCTTGGATGGATTTGGTTTCGGATGCTGACTATGAATCGCATATCGAGTACAGATGGCCGGGTGAGAATGTGAAGTCCATGGTAGCGAGGCTCGCCAGGGCGGAAGGAGCAGCTGAGAATGACATCCATGAGTATACTGGAGCAACTAGTAACAGGTGCTACTCTTACAACATCAAACCCGGATCCAAGGTCAGCAAACTAATTGTCATGTGAACATTTATACAAAAGCACATTGTCAGCCTGACGAACAATTTGAAAAAATGGCAGATTCGAAGGATCGATGATCTTCGGCAGAGGCTGCGGATGAGAGGCTTCCGGTGCAACCTTGTCTACACTCGTGCAGCATCAAGGTTAAATGTGGTGCCATTGAATGCATCAAGAATACAAGCCCTAAGGTTCGACAGACCCCTGTTCCTCAGACTGTTAGAAACTATTTTTTCTACCAAAAGATCGTTCTGACGTTATAAATGTTGTTCACGATTATCCTGCTGCGTAGGTATCTTTCCGTTAGGTGGGGAATTGAGCTCTCCAAAATGGTAGCGTTTGCTGGGGAAAGAGGCGACACTGACAATGAAGATCTGCTTGCTGGCCTTCAGAAGACCTTAATTTTAAAAGGATCTGTCGAGTATGGTAGTGAAAATCTCCTTCGCAGCGAAGACGGTTATAAAAAAGAAGATATAGTGCCACAAGAGAGCCCTAACATTGTGTTTTCGGAGAGCTTTGAAGCCCAAGATATCTCGGCAGCCCTCGAAGCCCTTGGTATTAAGTAATTTCGGTATCTCCTCATTGTACTCCTTTCTCTTTTTAATCTTACAGAATATCCATACTTTCTAACTCACAAGCAGAGCATATATATACCTCATAGTAAATAAGATATATATATGTATATCTCAGCTCCTTGTTCCTGCAAGTTGTAACTAATGCAAATTCTACAATAACTTACATGTAAGCTGGTCGAATTTCTATTTGTCCAGGTGAATTTTATTTTGTTGCAGATATACAAAAAAAAAAAAAAAAAAAAAAAAAAGGCTCCTGTAAACGAAATGTTATCCACTAATACTCGAATGAACTCCAGATTTTCTTTCCAGATCTATGTGACCATTTTCATCAGACCAGGTTGAACTAATTTTTGATCATTTCGTAGGAGACAGATCAGCAATTGTTCACAATGAGAAATGGCAGTTTTAACATAACCGACATTATGATTCATCATCAAGAATATTGCAAACCAACATAAGCACTCTCACAAACACAGAAACAGTGTCTATATTAGAAAAGTATTGCCAAGAAATTCCTCTTAGCATATTAGTTCAGTACTTTGTCTGCGTTGTTATCACTGCAAGTCATATACTCTAGTCAATAGCCTTTTTCTTAGTTCTGTGCAGCCTTCTACTTTTGTTATGCAAAAAGGTCTGTCCCCACTCTGTATTCCTCACCGCATGCACACTTAACAACATGAGAAATTCCCTGTGAAAAAGCGAAGTTTGGTTAAAGAAAAAGAAATGCAAAGTCAAAAGAATCGTAGGCATGGATGCTGGAGCAATCAGCAGTTCATCAGTTTGACATTGACTTCAGAACCATGGAAACGCAAACCATGCACTATTGTGCTCTGAAAAATTCAAAGTTGAATGCTAAAACGAAATCTCTTTACTTCATTTACCTTCAGTATCTCAACTTGGGCCTGAAGAGACTGCAAGTACTCTGTTACTCCAGCTTTATCTGACAAAAGGGTATTGTATTCTTCTTCCAGGGTCTTTATATCCAGTGCCCTTAGATGTGGCTAAAGTCGGCCCACCCATGTAAAAGGAAGACTGCAAATGAGTATCTAGTGTTGAACTGTGCATCGTAAGGACAATACTACATAAGAATTGGATTAACTAAAATGTACAATAGAAGCCAAAACTTTCCTCAAACTTGCAAGTAAATTGAATAATTCAGTTATCTGTCCAGCAGAACAAAAGTAATTATTGGCACAAAAACCAAATCAGTTATGCTTTTTCTAGTTTTCTGTACCCACAATGTGTACGATGTTAGCAACCTCAAAATATTCCACTTTAACAATCTTAATATTTAGAGTTCTGTAAATGCACACATCCCAAATAGATACTGATCAAACCTCTGACCTCAAAATCATTTGCTCTACAGTTAACTTGCTCAATGGCTTGTTTCACCTGAAAGGTACAAGTACAAAGCAGTGCAGTTATCAGCATGTAATGTGGCTCTATCTTATTTTTGGTGGGAGCAAGAAATTTATATTAATTAGGCAACCTTTTTATTCTCCATTACAAGCCTGGATTTCACTTCCAAAATCTCATCAAGCTTGGCCTTAGCGGAGTCTAACTTAGCCATTAGATTCCCCCTTGCATCATCTTCCTGTTATTACAAATACAAATTATAAAATTTTGCTACTCCATATTTCAAAATGAAAAATGGAAGAATTACTTTGCCAGATGACCAGTGGTTGAGGTAGTTTTCAAAGCTATACTTCTCTTCCAAAGGATATATAACCATTACTCTAAGAGAAGTGACAGAAAGTAATCTCTTATTTTAATTCTTTATTAGCAAAGATGTAACGGAGTGCAAAAAGCAGTTTGGTTGAACGAGAAAAAAAAAAAAAACCAACACACACATGTATAAATCTGTCCGAATAAACGAAAGCAACGAAGAAATAACAAGGACACACCGTTGTAAGCTTTCCTGTTTTTTTGCTAGTTGCGAGAGAATTGAAATAGTCCTACTCACGAACACATTCAAAGGAAAAACCTCTCAGTTAAAAAAAAAAAAAATGGAGCACAACCATACACAAGGGACTTCATGTAAAAACCTTTTGTTCTTGTAACCTGAAGTTCATATCTTGTGCAACTTTCTGGTAGTAAGTCCTATATAGCAAACATTTGAGAGTGAGTATAACTGCATATTGTATGCTACAGTTGACTGAAATTTGTTTTTACGTTGAATTTACCTCTTCTCCTTAAGCTTGGAAGATAAGCCCATTTTTTCTTGCTGAATAAGCGCCAAAGTCTACTTGTCCACGAAGTTTTGTGAAATAGAATCAAGACAACAGCAGATGGAGAAATCATAGTATTTTTTAACTTAGCATCTTGCAGACAAGCCCCAACAATTTGGTATTGGAGTTAGTCCATGTTCAGTTGAAGTAACTTATATACTTATATCAATGGAGAAAATCCATGTATGCACATGTTTTTTTAACACAAACACATATTATGCATAATAATAAATTATAAACACAGTGAGAGTGAGAGGGTACCTGGGCAAGGGTGGATGAATCACTCTCCAAAGAAGCTATCTTTCTCTGGTTTTCCAATATTTGTGAGCATATTTCTCCCTTTGCCTTCAACATCCCTTCAATGTCTTCTTTCAGTTTACTTATTTCAGATTTTTCTGCAACATTAAATCATTCTGGAAAGTTTAAGATTTCCTTAACCTACGGAAAACTTGGCAAAAGTTCAATGGAATAAAATGAAAAATGCTGATTCATTCCATTTTAGGTACATAGTAAAAGCTAAAAAATTGAATTACACGACTATTTATATTAATAGATGTACAAGAAGCATAATAATTATTTCCTTTCAAATTGATGGTGTCTTTTCTTAAGAATATAATAAATGTAATTATGATTGGAAATTAAGTCAGTTAAGTGCAGGAAAAGATTTAATAATAGTTTTTCCGCATAATTCATTCACACGAGTTCAACTTCATTAGAAAAAGAGGATTCAGGAAATAAATTGTGAAAATGAAGTTAAAAAAAAAAAAAAAAAAATGGAGGACCGGAGATGAGATCGTTTTCGAGGGTTTGAATGATGGTCAGTTGCATCTGCTCTTCTACTGAGAGCTTCGCCGCCTGATCTTCCACATCTGCCATTTTCACGTTTTGGCACAACACATCATTCAAATTCAAATTCAAATACATACATACATATATTTATGTATATACAATTCTGAAATTCAATTCCGAGGGAGAGAGAGGGAGGGAGAAACCGTTCATTTGAGTGCGAAAGGTCTTCATGAAGAGCAAATATTCCTCCATATTTCCACGGAGTGAGCTTGAGCTTTGAAATCGAGTTCTGCAGAGAAATTCCACAAATGAGAAGATTGGCTCGAAGAAGGAATCACAAACAACAGAGGGAGAGAGAGAAGAAATCATTTTTATACCCTTTGTTTGCGTTTTTTGGAGGGAAACGAAACAGAATGCTGTTAAAATGGCAGGCCAATGCCTAGGCCCAGGCCCATTAAAGGCAGGGGGTCAGAAAAGTCTAGTTGGAACGGTCCAAGCTTCTTCTGGTTGTACGTGGGAGCGGGTGTAAATCGTAATCGGGGAATCGGGTAAAGGGTTGAGAAGGAAGGAAAGATGGCGATGGCGATGGCGATGGGAAGAAGTAGAAGTAGAAGAGAAGCATTGAATCAAAGCCAGAGTGAGAGACATGGAGGAGGAGGAGGTTTATTATTTCCGATAAGAGTGTCTTCACCGAAGAGATTGATCCGTATGATCATCATAAGTCTGGTGGTGATCGCACTCTTGCCTCCGATATTCTTGCATTTCAGGCTGAGGCGTCTTCATCAGATTCAGCTTAACAAGTGTGGTTGGCTCCACAATCCTCCCTTTGTTTGTGCCCACGGCGGCGACTCCTCTAATGCCTTCCCCAACACTGTCTGTAACCCCTAACTCACTCATTCACTCCTCCTAAGTCCTAACACTCTCTTCTTCTTCATCTTCTTCTTCTTCTTCTTCTTCTTTCTTTCTTTCTTTCTTTTTCCCACTCTTTTCTCTCTTCTATATATATATATATATATATATATATATATATATATATATATTTTTGGTTTAATTTTACATTCATCCAAATGCCAGATTTTGATTTAAATGTTAGAACTTGTGTGCTCAATTCAGAATTTTTGGCACTTACAAACATATATACATATATATATATATATTACATTTCGTAACCTTTAACAGATGGCTGCATATGAGTCTGCTATTGAGTCTCGAGTAGATTGCATAGAGATTGATGTTTCTCGTTCTTCAGATGGAGTTTTGTTCGCTCTCCATGACAGGTTTCCAATCTTCTGCAATCTCACTTCTGCCCTTTTTTTTACCCCCCTTAACCGTCGAATCAAAAGAAATTATGCTTGATTAAATTAAAAGGTCCTCTATCTCGTAGATTTTAATTCTGTACTTGGCGCAGGCAGGGATTTACAACGGATATCCGGAAACACAAGTTCTAAAGTCGGACACTTGACCATGAAACAGGTCCACCCATCTACAACTTCAACCATTCTGATTGTTTTGTTTCCTTTGATTATGCCAAAAATCTTCTTTGTTTATTAAACTCACTATTCTTTTTGCGGTTCCAACCGCGAACACCAGTTCTTATGTCAAGCAAAAAAAAAAAAAAAAAAAAAAGAAAAAGAAAACACACACACACATGACCACTTGGATTAAAAAATACTATCCTAAACTAGCACTCACACACCTTACTGTTAATTGCTCACAAGGCTACACTCGCAAACTTTCACTCCACTAGCTCACAAACACTTCACGGCTCACACTCTTGGACATTACACACACCAATTACTTGGACTCACGCGGGCACACCACTGACGTGACCCATGGTCTCTCTTTCTAGGCAACCAAATGCAGTTGCCATATGTTCATAGGAAGCTTCTAGTATGTCCATGTTACTTGCCAACTTTGCAACTCCTTGAAGCTTCTAGTGGATGAGGTTGTAAAAGAGTTGGGCGACAACTTTGAAAGCTCTAATTAATCTAGTAATAATTAGTGTTGGTGATGACTCCTAACACTCCCCTTCAACACCGCCTCTCGAACATTGATGGGTGAGTCGGTGCTGAGGAGGAGTGTTGTATATAACTCTAGATGTCTACTAGAGTTGCCCAACTTTTTCAGAAACCTTATCCACTAGAAGCTTTATAAAAAGTTGCTGCAAGTTGCAAAGTCGGCAATACTTAGCCAACATACAAGAAGCATCCAATAAGTGGAAAGTTGGCAATATTAACCGATTTAAATGGATATAAATAGAGACCAAAGGTCTCGGTGGTGTGTGCTCAAGTGTGTCCAAAGGAGTCTGAGTAATTAGTATGCCTAGGTGTATTCAAAGTGTCTAAGCAAGAGTGGAGATGAAGTGCTCTGATTTGGTGAGTGCGTTTCCTTGTGAGGTGTGTGAGTTAGTCTTGTGGTCTTGTGTTTGTACTCCAAGTGGTCTAAATTGATGTCTCATAGTTATTACTTTTGGCACAGTAAAGGTGATTACATGACGTGTTTCGCTCTACATCTTATGCAGGCGGTAGCAAGATTGATAATAGTTGAAAGCACCTACACTAAGTGATTTTCTTTTCTTTTCTTGGGAAGGATGAGAAAGTAGTTCTGATAATATGTTTTAGTTCTATCCATAGCTCTCTGCCTTACTGTTTGCACATTTTATCTTTGGATAGGTGTTGATTAATGTTACAATTTAGCTCTCATTGTAGATAAAAGAGCTAGGCACGGTTCATCAAGCTGCCCAGAATTTCGATGGTGGAACAGTTCCCACCGTTGAGGATGCTTTAAAGGTATTATTTCCTCATGACACTGTCCACTAACATGTGTATGCTTCATTTTTTCACTTCTTCTTATTGCTGTGTTTCTTTTACCCTGACATCTTTTTTTTTTTTTTTAATGGTTGTTCTTAGTTCGTATCAGGTTCAGTCCGACAGGTGATCCTAGATGCAAAGGTTGGACCTCCATCATATGAAAAGGGGATGGCTAAGGATATTCTCTCTGTCGTAAGTTCATTTTCCCTTTTCCCCCTAATTTAAAATTTCTATGACAAGTAATATACTTTATCTAAAGCACCAAGGGGGAACTACCTAGTTTGAAAGAAGGTTGGGGTTTTAGACTTTAGTATTTGCTCCCTGTCTGTTTATAAGTGAGATGATCTTTGTAGGCGAGCTATCTTTCGGCAGTTAATCTAACAACGAACTATTATGTGAAAAGCATTGATACCCATATCATTAGGTCTTTCATGTTTGAACTAAGAGCGGAAAAGGGTGGGAATGCTACTGAGTACCTAAAAGCAAATTAGTATCTGTACTGCAGGTGCTATTTTCTGGTAGCTCTCACCCTGAAATCTATGGCCACAATCACACCATGTTTCAATCTCATTGCAATGCATGATGACATAACTAATGTTTGTAATCGCTCATTAACTAATGGTAGTTTGGAAGCATCTACGACCAACAAAGAGCAAGGTCGAGCATATTATTACCAGCTCAGAGCAAGTTTCCATTTGGCTTTATACTTTGAAGCATCTTATTTTTGCATAACATGACCCTTTTTCTCAACTGTGTTAGTTTACTTTCTTGATAAAAACAAGTATTTTTTCAGGTTAAAAGGACGCAGTGTAAGAATTGCCTTGTATGGGCGAAAAGCGACAATCTAGCAAGAGATGTGATCAAACAATCGTCAGACACTATGGTAACAGCATGTTCATCGTGTGTTCTAAAAATCACTATTCTTTTTTCTTGGAAAAATGATGGACTAAGATTATTTCATTAAACATAATAATTCACTGCTCATTGCTTGTCATTATAGTCTAGCTGCATTTTAAGCAATAAAGTCATATTTGTTCGTTGTAGTTGGAATCATTAGGCTTTCCAAGAATTTAGACTCCACGTTTTTCTTGAGAAAGTAATTGTTGCTACCATCTCCAACTAATTTGCAATGTTGGGCTTTCTGAGTTTGTTTTTGAGCATTTCATATTAGGTAGGCTACATTGTCATGATTGATCCAACAACCGGGCTCAGAACCAATTTATTACGGATGAAAGGTGCTGCTGTGGTTGGTGTGTACCACCCATTGATTGACGAGAAGCTTGTCCGAATTCTGCACGGGTATATTTATGGACTTTATTTCACTTGCGAGTGGAGGATTTAATTTACATGTAATTAGTTGTGGATTTTAACAGGAGAAGCAAGAAAGTTTACGCATGGACTGTCGACGATGTGAACTCGATGCAAAAGATGTTGTTTGAGCGTGTTGATGCTGTGGTGACAAGCAATCCAACTCATCTTCAGCGTTTGATGCAAGATACTAGAACACAATGTCTCGAGGAAGGTTTTTCGTTCTCACGATGATCTTCATTTCTTAGAAGCACTACCCCATACAATTTTGTGATTTTGCTTTTTTCATTTTTTTTTTGGGGAAAAAGTAAAATGAAATTATGTGATTGAAAAGAAGCTGTCGTATAACATATATAGTACTTCTGAAGATTCTCTCTTTTTCAAAAATATTGATATATTTATTGAAGGAAATGAATGCATTACTTCTTCAGAGTGGGCGTGAAAGAGGACATTTTGAGTCAGATGGTCTACCTAGCATCTTTTACACACGCACACACACACACACACACACACACACACACACATACAGACACAACTTTTACTCCGTATTATGTACATTGTGTCTGAGTTTTTAATGATATGAGAACAAATTAGAAACCTATGCTCGGTTAGTAGTTAAGTGGATTGGAGTTTCTAAAGTTACCCAAGGTCGAACGGCTTTAAATTTTCCGAACTGGACGACAACATCCCAAAAGATAAGCAATTGAATAACACCACCATGCAATTCAAAGACAAAAACAAAAAATAAAGCTATATGTGTAACTCCGAGCGTTTACAAAAAGACATTAAAATGGTGTTGAATCATGATTCCATGTTTTTATCAAAGACCCAGATAATCATTGAAATGGCGTTCAAAAACCAGGAAATAATCATGGAAGAAAAGACGATGAGTGACATTTTGCATATTTAAAAATTGAAAAAGAAAAAAGAGGTTAATGGATAGAAAAAAAAAAAAGAAAAAAAAAAACACACCCACAATTTAGATGATTGCGTGGACTTTCTAAAGTAACAAGAGGAGTGTAAAAAGTAACCGTTTAAATTTAAAATTATGAGTAAATTACTCATTTAGTTTCTAAACTTTTAATTTTGTGTAATTTTGGTACCTGAACTTTTTTCGTAATTAGATTGCCCAAAAACTTTTAAATTATTACTATAATAGTACAAGTCGGACTTTAAAAAAAAAAAAAACTTGCAATTAAGAGTCAAAAACCACAATTAAGAAAACAGTTATATAGCTGTTTATCTCTACAAACCAACTTTGGATTTGCCCAAGCATTCAATATAGGGCAGTTTTCTAGTAATAAAAAAAAAAAAAAAAAAAAGATAAAAGGCCATTCATACACTACAAACTTCTTTATTCTAAAAAAAATCACAACACAAGTGCGTAAAATTATCTTAGAACCTAACATATAAGTATGCCCGTTGCAAGTTTTTGAATTAAACATTTGTAGTTAACAAGAAGCATTCATAAGAGGGGGGGAAAAAAAAAAGCAGTCGTTGCATGGAAGAAAAATTAATGTTATCCCACAGGACAAGAAGAAATTATTAAGCAAATATCCTATGAAACAAACAACTTTAACTGCCTAATTTAAAACTAAAAACAGAGTTCTCTAACTAACATGCCTAACGCTACATATGGAAACCAAACAAACGACTATTTCCAATAAGGCAGCCAATCACAAATCTATCAAAAGGCTTCCAATCAGCTTCCAATCACCAATAAATTTCCTGATGCTGAAGTTTTCTGATCAAAGGCGCAAACAGAAAATGTGTCGGGATTTCCCCACATGTTTCCCAACTCCATAGCATCGGGAATTAAAAAACTAGTCAAAGTCCTATGATTTTGACCGGACACTATTTACCGATGTTATCATTAAGTGGTATGGTCTATAATTAACTAACCGACACCTAAGTTTTGGCATTATTTAACCATTGCTACTACTATGTTACTACGCTAATGCTTTTCGCATCATGTTTCCCATCGTTTTAGAGCACTGACAATGGAAAATCTAGTCAAAATCCTCTGATTTTGACCAGATAATGTTTACTGACACTACCTTTAAGTAGTAGAGTCGCTAATTAAATAACAAGAGGAGTGTAAAAAGTAACTGTTTAAATTTAAAATTATGGTAAATTGCTTATTCAGTCTCTGAACTTTTAACCTTGCGCAACTTTGGTCCCTAAATTTTTTTTATAGCTGGAATGCCCCTAAACTTTTAAAATATTATTACAATAGTCATTTCGGTCAATTTTTAGATGGAAATTTATTATTACTTTGGTCAAAAAATGATGCTAATTACGAATTAAGTCCAAAAATTTATCGAAAAAAACTATTGTAACAATGTTTTTAATAGTTTATGGTCATTTCAGCTACGAAAAAAAAAAAAACATGAAATGCTACTAAACTGTTAAAATGCTGTTACTATAATAATTTATGTTAATTTTTAAATAGAATCCGTGAGTAATTTGGTTAAAAAGTGATGTTAACTAATAGATTCCGTCCAAAAATTGACATAAAAGACTGTTGTAGTAACATTTTAATAGTTCAGGGACATTCCAACTATGAAACAAAGTTTACGGGCCTACGTTGCATAAAATTAAAAGTTAAGCGACTAACCTATTAATTGACCTTAAAATTATTAATGATAAGACGTAATATAACATTATCACTTGGAGGACAAAGTAAGATATTGTACTATAAAGAGTAACGATCTAATATATAGTACTCTTTTAAATTGCAGAGTTAAATTGAGAACGATCTACAATATAGAGGAGATAACTAGAATCATAAAATTATACAAGGTTTGAAAATCAATAATTATACACTTATTCAGAAAGTAATTGAATTTTCAATTTGTTTTCTAAACTTCCAAGTTCAATATTAAACATAAATGACCTCGGGAATACATGTGAAACCCAAAACACTAATACATTTTATTACACATTCAATTACAAAGTTATTATGTCATCTATTTGAAATTTCATGAAGAGCATGTATTCATCTCAATTATAATGCCTAATCCAAACACTACATATGTGATGAATGATATTGTGTTTAAAGACTTTATGAAAAGTGATTTATTAAGTGTTCCTGTGGTGATGAGTGTTGGGGTTAGACTTCGTCTTTCCTTTAAAACGTTAGCTTTAACAGTTTGCCTAACGAACAGCGAACTCTCGGATTCATTTCGGATATCATTATAGTTGGCCAGCCCCAACTCATTGATCCGTTCGAATATCGAACGTCGAACGCCCACACAAATGGCCAGGCCCACAACGGTTCTAAGCCATGTTGATGTCTTCAAACATTTATAATCGAACATCGAACGTTCGGATCAAACATGATTTTTCTATCTGATTGAATCTCAAATAAGCCACGAATGATGGACTATAAAGACAAAGCCTTGTCTCCTATTTACCGTTCATCGCTCGTTAATAAAACAAGTAGTTGGGTCAACCCTGATTCCTGTTACCATCGAACCTATGATGGATAATGATTGCCATATCTATTATGGAAACTGACAAATATATAACTACCAATGGCTGCACATCTGTAACCGCTGAGGCCCATTATCTGTGATTCATACGGGTAACTACCAAATCCATGTCATGACACGTGTCCCAGAGGTAATGAGCAGTAACCGTTTGCTGTCAGTTACGGGTTTGTGCTCATCGATCTCCCTCTATAAATAGAGGAAGGCCCCCCCTTGACAAGGGGGATCTCTATCTATCTATCTCTCTCTCTCTCTTTGGAAGAACGGAAGATTATTTTTCCAGAACATTGATACTTCTCCTTTTACAGAAACCAACATTTCTCTTTGTATTCAAAAAGCATTTAAATATAGTGGAGAAATATCATTCACAGATGACGTAGCACTTGTTGGGCGAAACCTCTCTAAATTGTGGTGTTGTTAATTCTATACTGATTTCACTTATTTCATTATTTTCATTTCGGGTTGTTTTATGAATTTCATTGACAATTTCCAAGGACCCAATACATTTCGATTTATCGATATTGACTAACTTCGGTTAATATTTGACAGTAGATATCTAGCATCTACAGTTTGGCGCCCACTGTGGGGCCCCTGGACATTTTACACTCGGAATTCGTAAAGCAACAATGGCTGAGGGACAGGATCATCAAGAGGAGTTTTCCCAAGAAAATCCTATTCGTCCACAAGAGGCTTCTACTTCAGAAGCCAACTCCCAAATCGCAAACCTGACGCGATTGGTGGAAGACCTCTCCAAAAAGTATAGCGTCCAACAGAGCCAAATGGAGAATATCAATGCTGAGAACCAGATTCTCAGAAACCAGTTGATGACCATCAACGCTCAGGCCACTTATTCCTCTTACTATCACTCATACGTCGGGTACTCCTCTGGTGCAAGCGCCGGGGGCTAGCAGCAGGCCACACAGTACAATTCCCAACAAACGAGGAACACTACATATAGCCCCATAGCCCGAATGCAACCACTGCATACACCCGGGTATCCGACTTCAGGGAACGAAGGACGAACTCAACAACAACAACAGCAACAACAACAACCACAGCAACGACCAGTCCATGGATCTGATACAAGGAGAAACACGACTCAAGTTCAACGTTCGACTCCCGACGTTCCACAATCACCAGAAGGTCACGTTCCACAAGGGACAATTAACGTCGAGGATATGATGAGAAGTTTTATGTCGGAAGAGATGAGGACGCTGGAAGCCCAGATGGAGCAGCGGTTCTCCTCCCAGATTCACCGAGCTACGACATCCACTCCGGGGTTCGACGATCTCGCTCGTGGTGTCAGAGAAACGCCTTTGACAAAGCGAATCACAGACACCATTACTCCTAAGTTTGGCAGCATCTCCTTCCCGAGATTTGACGAAATGTCGGACCCTCACGACCATCTTTTGCAATACAAACATGTTGTTCAGTTAACGAACATTCCGACTGGAATGCTCGACGATATGATGTGCAAGCTGTTCGCGCAGAGCTTGAAAGGAGCAGCTTTAAGATGGTTTTGTAACTTACCCCCAGAGTCGATTGATTCGTTCGACGAGCTATCGCTCGAATTTATGCGTAGCTATTCAGTCCACATTCAGTCAGGGAAGACGACCAAAGACCTATGGGGAGTAATACAAGGTCCGCATGAATCACTTCGAGCTTACATTAAGCGCTTCAGTAAGGCGATTTCAGAGATATCTGGCCTCGATGATGGAACGGCGAGAGAGGCGTTGAAGAAGGGCTTGAGACACAAATCCTTGTTCAAAAACGAGATCTGCACTCGATACCCTCCAACAATTCAGGATGCCCTACATAGGGCAAAGGGATTCATTGAACTGGAGGAGGAAAATGAGCGAGTTGATCGTGATCTGGCTCGAACAAGGGAAGAAGTGTCGAGGGCCCGTGAAGAACGAGAGAAAACGGTCAGACGTGAACGTACGCGCCCTCCACGACTAACGGAGAATAGAGCAGACCGAGTGACAATGCGTGAACACAAGCGACCACTATCCCCGCCAAAGTACGCCCTCGGCATTAGTCCTTCAGAGCTCGTCGCTCATCTAAGGCGCCAGGACTTCGTCACATGGCCAAAAAAGTTACCAGAAAATCCTGCGAAGGATATGACGAAGTACTGCGAATTTCACAAAGATCATGGCCACCATACCATCGATTGCAGGGCGCTGAGAGCAGAGGTTGCAGAACTTCTCAAGAAAGGCCATCTTCGAGAATTCCTCACGGAAAAGGGAAAAGAAACTTATGGACCTGGTAACGAGTCCAAGGAACGCAGAGTCGTGCAACAGATCGAGGATATACCTTTGCCTCCACCGGTTCGGAAGACTATTGGAGTTATTTGTGGGGGCTCAATTTATAGTGGAGAAACTGTAACTTCAATCAAGACCCACCGAAGAAGAGCCACCCAACCGATTGCCGTGACACTCCCTGACGATCCTGTCGAACATTCGATCACATTCCATAGCAGTGAGGCTACAAGCCTCAGTTGACCTCACGATGATGCGTTAGTTTTGACTCTTAACGTGTCCAATTGTGAAGTAGGTCGGATTCTCGTAGACAATGGGAGTTCAGCAGACGTTCTTTTCCTTTCGACGCTGAAGGAGATGGAATTATCAGAGTCGGACATCGAGAGCTCGACGACCGTATTGACCGGCTTTAATGGAGAGTCGACCATTGCTGTTGGAAAGATTAAACTTCCTGTTTTTGCAGCAGGAGAAAACAAATTAACCACTTTTTTAGTTTTAGATTGCCCCTCCGCCTACAACATTATACTAGGTAGGCCATGGATCCACGCCATGAAGGCTGTTCCGTCCACTTATCATTAGAGAATCAGGTTCCCAACGAAGAGAGGTGTTAAAGAGATCAAGGGGAACCAAGAGGTCGTACGAACCTGTTACCTCCATTCTCTGAAGATGAAACAAGTTGATCGTTTATAGCAATTAGAGAAGAGGAAAGAATCGAACGATCAAGTGTTACCGGACGTGGAACAATTAGATGAGATCCAGATAAACCCAGCCCAGCCAGATCGAGTCATCAACGTTGGCTCTCTGCTCGATGACACTATTCGTACACAGTTACTAAGTTTCCTCAAGAATAATCAAGACTGTTTTGCATGGTCACATAAAGACATGCCAGGCATTGATCCAGAAGTAACAACACATCAACTTAACGTCGATCCAAACCACAAGCCTGTCAAACAGAAACGAAGGAAACTTGGAATCGAACGTAACAAGATTGTTAACGATGAAATACGGAAGTTAATCGAGGCTGGATTTATCAAGGAGGTGCAATATCCAGAGTGGCTAGCGAATGTCGTAATAGTCAAGAAGAAAAATGGCAAATGGAGAGTCTGCATCGACTTCACAGACTTGAATAAAGCCTGCCCAAAGGATAGCTTTCCCCTTCCTCATATTGATCGATTGGTCGATGCTACAGCGGGCCATGAATTACTCTCGTTCATGGACGCATTTTCAGGATATAACAAAATCCTTATGCATCCCGACGATCAAGAGAAAATGACTTTCATCACAGAAAGGGGAATCTATTGCTATAAAGTTATGCCATTTGGACTGAAGAATGCCGATGCAACATATCAGAGACTTGTTAATGCGATGTTCGCTGACCAACTAGGTCGAACGATGGAGGTGTATATTGACGACATGCTAGTTAAGTCGTTAAAGGCTGAAGACCATATTGAGCATCTGTCTGAGTGTTTTTCAGTACTTAGGCAGCACAACATGCGCCTGAATCCCGCTAAATGTTCGTTTGGCGTTACATCTGGAAAGTTCTTGGGCTACATTGTCACACAATGAGGAATCGAAGCTAATCCGGACAAGATAAGGGCAATTATTAATATGCCATCTCCCAGAAACAAAAGGGAGGTTCAGAAGCTAACTGGTCGGATTGCAGCTCTAAACAGATTCATCGCTCGTTCAACTGATAAGTGCCAACCCTTTTTCAAGCTACTCAAAGGGAACAAGAAGTTTGAATGGAACGAACGTTGCCAGCAAGCCTTTGACGAACTAAAAAAGTATCTATCTAGCCCTCCTATTCTAGCCAAACCACTCACCGTAGAAAGTTTATTTTTGTACTTAGCCGTAACTGAGGAAGCTATAAGTGCCGTTCTAGTTCGAGACTCGAATGACGAACAACCAGTCTACTATGTCAGCAAGTCGCTCCTTGATGCGGAGACGCGATACCCGGTAGTTGAGAAATTGGCCCTTGCCTTGATAACGGCTGCAAGGAAGTTGAGGCCATATTTCCAATCACATTCGATCGTCGTATTGTCAACCTATCCCCTGCGAGCCATTCTGCATAGTCCAAACTTATCTGGACGTCTGACAAAATGGGCGGTAGAGTTGAGCGAATTTGACATCGAATATCGGGTCAGAACCAGTTTGAAATCACAAGTACTTGCCGACTTCGTAGCTGAACTCACTCCAATTCCTTCCACAACGAGAAACGAAGGAGAATGCTCATGGACGCTCATGGTGGACGGAGCATCAAATTTGAAGGGATCTGGGGTGGGAGTATTTTGTAAGTCACCCAACGGAGAAATAATCGAGTAGTCGTTTCGACTGGGGTTCAACGCTTCGAACAACGAAGCTGAGTACGAAGCATTGATCACTGGACTACGCTTGGCTAAAGCACTGGGGGCTCGACGCCTAAATATCTATCTACTTGAGGAAGGGACTGTTACCAGATGACAAACAAGAGGCACGAAAGATCAGAACTAAAGCCGCAAGATTTTCACTGATCAATGACGTGCTTTTTCGCCGTTCGTTTAGCGGTCCCTACGTTCAATGTCTCGACAAAAAGGAAGCTACTTATGTGTTGAAAGAAATCCATGAAGGCGAATGCGGAAATCATTCTGGGGGACGATCTCTTTGCAACAAAGTCAAGCTTCAAGGCTATTACTGGCCAAAAATGC
Organism: Ficus hispida; assembly: GCA_025413025.1. Taxonomy (NCBI): domain Eukaryota; kingdom Viridiplantae; phylum Streptophyta; class Magnoliopsida; order Rosales; family Moraceae; genus Ficus; species Ficus hispida. The sequence continues at coordinate 694,072 of CM046369.1, read as the reverse complement.
TCCAAAACAGCGAAGACTTTGTCAAGCGGTGTGATAAATGCCAAAGGCACTCCCCCATTTTCCACCAGCCATCCGAACGGCTTTCGAGCATTGCATTACCATATCCATTCATGAAGTATTCGATGGATATAGTAGGTCCATTACCAAGGGCGAGCGGCCAACGCAAATATCTACTCGTACTCACTGACTACTTCACAAAGTGGGTTGAGGCAGAAGCATTTACGGATATTAAAGATTCGGACGTCGAAGGCTTCATTTGGAAGAACATCATTTGCAGATTCGGCTTGCCGCAGGAGATTGTTACTGACAATGGATCCCAATTCATCTCGGGCAACTTCAGAAAATTCTGTCAAGGATGGAAGATCGAGCTCAGCTTTTCAACCCCAAGGTATCCCCAAGGGAACGGACAAGCTGAAGCTACCAACAAGACCATCGTACAGAATTTGAAGAAGAAGCTGGAAGCTCGAAAGGGCCGATGGGCAGACGAACTTCATGGAGTACTTTGGGCGTACAGAACAATCCCACGAAGAGCGAACGGAGAATCTCCATTCTCACTAACCTTCGGTGCTGAAGCTGTTATCCCAGCAGAAATCGGTGTCCCTACACTCCGGCGTGATTTGGCTTTTGAAAATGAAGGTCAAAATCAAGAAATGCTCAACGACAGTCTGGACGTCCTTGACGAAAAACGAGATCAAGCCTTAATTCGCATGGCGAACTACCAGCAATCAGTGGCGAGGTATTACAATTTGAAAGTTCGACAGAGAACTTTTAATGAAGGAGATCTCGTACTTCGAAAAGTATTCCAGAACACTGCCGAACCAAATGCTGGAAAACTAGGAGCAAATTGGGAGGGCCCTTACAGGATCTTGAAGGTTATTCGACCAGACGTATACCGTCTCGAGACGAGCGATGGAGTAGATGTTCTCCGCAGTTGGAACGCGCATCACCTCCGTAAATATTACTTGTAATTTTTGTATCTTTCAACCAAGACTTTTGAACTTTGACGTTATTTTTGTAAGGGCTAGATCCTTTATGGCGAGCGCTCAGCGCTACATCAAACCCGTAGGTCTATGCCTTAAGACTTCACCGCTCCTACGCAATGTACGAGCTGCCCTGAACTACGTTCGACTTGATCCCTAAACATTGGGTACGTAGGCAGCTCGTATCCGTGAATACGAGTTCAGTCGTAAAATTCGAACTTAATTGTATTAGAACTACGAATGGCTTGATCCCTAAACTTTGGGTACGTAGGCAGCTCGTCACATGTGAACGAGTCCAGCTACATTCCATTATTAAAAACATGTTTTCTAATGAAGGAAACATGTCTTTCAATCACATTTTCGTTGATTGCGAATTCAACATTTTCGATCATTGACGCTGGAACATATAATGTTCGTCTAAACGAACTCAAAGACCTATTATTGTATGTTTCAAGTGGACATTGCAGATTGTTCGCTATTCAATTCAACACATAACGTTCTCAATGAACTTGACGATTTGTCATCGTATTATTTTCACAAATTTTTACAGTTTAATTGCTGTATGATTTGTCATCAAACGTTCGATTTATCGAACTTAACATTGCATATTTGTTGTAATCAATAACAAATGTGTAAATCAAATATTTCCATTCCAATATAATAAAATTTGAATTTACATAAAAATTCATTGTTCCAAGAAAAAGAAAAATTACAAAAAATGATTAATTCTCCATCTCTTGAAGCTCAGGAACTCCAGCCGTGGGCTCGACGTTCGGAGCATTTGATTCAGCTGCAGGCTCAGCGGTCGGAACATCCGATTTGGCTACAGGAGGATCAGGAACAGATGATGAAGTTCCAGCTTCATCAATTGGAAACTCATAGAGCTCGATCTCTTCGTCGACTTCAGCATCGACGAGTAGCCCTTGTTTGTACTCCTTGAGTATGTCGTACCGGGCTTTGAGAGTAGCTCTCTTGAATGCATCCTTAATCTGAATAACGAGAGCAGACTTGTCAGTTTCTAGTGTTTGGTTCCTCACTTGCGAGTAGTTGTATTTGTCGACCATAGTTGTCATTATGTCCGACATCTCCTTGCCAGATTGAAGAACCCTCTGAAGCTCAGACATTAAACCATCTGCACTCGATTTAACGTCGTTAAAATTGCGTTCGATGTTCTGCATCTTCTCTTCCATCTGTTTGTTCCTCTCATCGAGCTACTTGTTCCTTTCCTCGAGCTGCTTGTTCTTCTCCTCGAGCTGCTTGTTTTCATCCTCGAGCTGCTTATTTTGGTCTTCGAGTTGATCGATCGTAAGCCTATGCTCGCGAACTCTATCTGTTGTTCGATAGATGAGTCCCATTGCTTGAATACTAGCCTAAAATATCACAACGGATTAGTTTAATGATAATAAAAAATATATATATATTTTAGTTCATAAACACGTACTTTCAAGTTATTCCATAGCATATTGTCCAAATGCGTCTGGATTCGACCTTCGCTCTGAATATCGGCATCCACTGGAGAAATGAGCTGTTTCATAATTTCGATGCTCGCCTTTTGGTCTTTAAGAAGACTCATGTTCTCTGGCAGATCGACCTCCACTAGGCTGCCTTTCTTAGAAGCGGACAGTTCGACTTCACTCTCGACGGAGGGGACTTTGGACTTCTTGTTCCTTTTTGCAGGAACTTTCTTTTTGTCCTTCTCCACAGCTTTTCTCTTCCGACTGGGGACGGTTGTTTCACTGGAGGCTCAGGAGAAGACTCGAGCACTGACAAAGGCACCGGCTTGTTTGTTTTTGCTGCATTTTCTGCTGCAGCATCAGTGGCCTTTGCCTTCGCAGCTTCTTTTGCTGCCTTTCTTCTGGCAAGCAAGTCCTTCGGAGATGGGAATTCGATGTTCATTGTATCCAAAGCGAACTCTGCGATTAAAGCCTCCTCGTCAATTAACGGTTCGATGAACAGTGGAGTACTGAAGAGTCTCTTCAACGCTCCCCTGATCACGAACGGCCAATCTACCCAGGAAGGAACTCGTTTAGGAATACCTGTTGGGAGTTCGATGAAGTTCTTTGAAAGGCTCGACGCTCGAAGACGCTTGGGATTCTGAATCTCGTTCCACTCTCTGTTCGGGAGCGCGAGCAGTCGTTCGAGTTTCTCTTCGAACAAGAGAGCTTTCGGTGGTGGTTTCTTCGATTCTGGACCTGCAATACAACAAAAATGAAATTAGATTCATGTACAATTGTCCTTATAACATGTTCGACTCTCTATGCTCGATACTTACGAAGAAACCCCCATAATGGGAAAAACGAATTGGCAAGTCCTCCCATTGACTTTTCATTTACCAACATGAAAAAGTAATGGTCTTGCCAGTATCGATCAACGTTCTTCATCTCGCTGACCACTTGCTTCTTCTTCCTTGGATACATCGAGTATCGTCCTCGGTCTTTAAAGTTTTCTTGTGGATAGTAAATGGCGAGAACATCATCTACTGATAGCTCTACGCTCGCTTTGTCAGCCAATACTATCAAACCTAAGAAAACTCTCATCCCGTTCGGCATCAACTGCGGAATGGCAAGCTGGTAGTGATGCATACACTCGATGAGAAGAGGAGGAATTGGAAGCCTCAGATCACACTCGAAGTAGATGGTATACATGCATATCCATCTTTCGGAAACAGTGTCCGCTCGTTCGCCTTCGAGTGGGAGACGGAGCTGAACTTCGTTCGGGAAACCAAACCGACCCCGAATCTCTGTCAGGTCATCTTCCGTCAAGACTGATCTTGGGTTCGATGTTCGAAGGAGAGATTTGGTACTTAGACGATGCGGTGGTTTTGTCAGTTGAGCGATGGGGGGAATCGTCAAAACATCGATCCTTGAAGTACTCGCCGATCGATTCCTTGCGGATACCTGATCGCTCGTTTCAGCACCCCTTCGACCTTGTGCGATTTCATGCTCGATCTTCGACTGACGAACTGCTGATGCCCATTCCTCATCGTCAGAACTGTCATTGCTAGAATCGAAGCTCGTCCATTCTACTTCTATATCTACGTCTTCGATGATTTGTTTTTCCTTATCCATGGTTTACAAACTGAATCGTAGACGAACGATGGAAAATTTTCAAATCTAATATCCTATCATTTCAAAACTTCCTTGAAGTTTCGGATGAACATGAAGAACAGTGGCTCAAAAACCCGAGAAACCCTAAGAAAAGTCTCAAAAACCTCACCAAAACCCTCAAACCAGAATATTACCCGCAAGAAATGCAGAAAAATGACCAGAAAGATTTGAAAACGCAGCAAATGAAACTCTACCAAATCAAAATTACTCGAAACAAAGAAAAACAAGAGAAGAAATCTTGCCTGAAGTTTCGAAAACTCTTCGAAATCTCTCGGACGCTTTGAGTTCTCTGATGCTCCGAATGAATATAAAAGGGGAAATGATATCGTGTGAAGTGTTATATAGCCTCGCTTTATAACCAACGATACTGATTTTCTGGGAGTGTTTGATCAAACGGCTGGGGTAACATAACCCTTCGAATTCCCACTCAAATGATCATACGTCGCATCGTGGCACATCCGGAAATCTCGCGCACGCCAGCTCAGACCTGCGCCATAACTGTACGAATCATAATGCCGTTTCAGAACACCCAGTCAATGCACGCCACGTGTATAGAGAATTCATCTTTCACTGGGCTCGAGATTTCCCATCGAGTAATTCGTCAGTCTGTTCAGATTTTTCTGATCTGATGTAACAACGACTAACGCGAGTTTATCGGTCACGATCAAGCAGTCTATCGAGGATCCATTGCTCGATAGACTGGGGGGCTATCTGTTGGGGTTAGATTTCATCTTTCCTTTAAAACGTTAGCTTTAACAGTTTGCCTGACGAACGACGAACTCCCGGATTCATTTCGGATATCATTATAGTTGGCCAGCCCCAACTCATTGATCCGTTCGAATATCGAACGTCGAACGCCCTCATAAATGGCCAGGCCCACAACGGTTCTAAGCCATGTTGATGTCTTCAAACGTTTATAATCGAACATCGAACATTCGGATCAAACATGATTTTTCTATCTGAGTGAATCTCAAATAAGCCACGAACGATGGACTATAAAGACAAAGCCTTGTCTCCTATTTACCGTTCATCGCTCGTTAATAAAACAAGTAGTTGGGTCAACCCTGATTCCTGTTACCATTGAACCTATGATGGATAATGATTGTCATATCTGTTATGGAAACTGACAAATATATAACTACCAATGACTGCACATCAGTAACCGCTAAGGCCCATTATCTGCGATTCATACGGGTAACTGCCAAATCCATGTCATGACACGTGTCCCAGAGGTAATGAGCAGTAACCGTTTGCTGTCAGTTACAGGTTTATGCTCATCGATCTCCCTCTATAAATAGAGGAAGGCCCCCCCTTGATAAGGGGGATCTCTATCTATCTATCTCTCTATCTTTTTTTGGAAGAACGGAAGATTATTTTTCCAGAACATTGATACTTCTCCTTTTACAGAAACCAACATTTCTCTTTGTATTCAAAAAGCATTTAAATATAGTGGAGAAATATCATTCACAGAGGACGTAGCACTTGTTGGGCAAACCTCTCTAAATTGTGGTGTTGTTAATTCTATGCTGATTTCACTTATTTCATTATTTTCATTTCGGGTTGTTTTATGAATTTCATTGACAATTTCCAAGGGCCCAATACATTTCGATTTATCGATATTGACTAACTTCGGTTAATATTTGACAGTAGATATCCAGCATCTACAATGAGTGACATAAACAATTTTTGTGGATCACTTAAGTTAAGATTATTACATATAATCTAGCTTTAGAATCATGGTAGAGATTAGGAAATAAATCAATGGTGGTTTGATCCAAGGAACCAAAATAGAGAAGATAACTGATAACTCTATGAAATAGAGTTATTTAACATACTTTTAAGCTGGTTAATTATTGTTATTTCAAGATAATATGCATTAGTTTAAGTATTTTATATAATATTAGTTAGCTTGTCTTAGTTAAAGAATAGGTTAAAGCAATTACTTAATTCTAGTTTATTTTGGAATGGTATTGTATTTAATTTTGATTTATTTTTGATCTCTTGTTTTGTTTCAGTGGACTATGGTGTAAATGGAGTGAAGGCCCAGTGGAATAGAAGATTTATCATGGGTTATAGTTGAAAATCGTAACTTTGCTGCAAGCAATGTTGCAGCATGGACACAGCAAAGTGATCTAGTGCAGAATTGGAATAAGAGCATGTGGACTCAACCTTACTTTACAGCTGGCCAAGATTCATTTATTCATTTAATGGTGCACGACAGCTGTGGGGGAAAGTTACCAAACTTAGGACCAAAAGAGGCACGTGGGAGCTAGGGCATCTGTGAGAATTGGGAGATAAAAGAGGAAAGTTAACGACAAAGAGGGAGGAGGCCGTTTTCTGAGAAAGAAGGCAGCCGCCAGAGAGAACGAGAAGAAGAGAGCAAGGAGCAACAAGAGAGCGAGAGGAGCTTCCAAACTTGGCGGATTTCTCTTCTCTGTCTTGCTAGATTAATCTTTTTATATTCTGCTCATGGATTTGTTCATGTATTATTATTGGATTATGGAATTTGATTTTTCGATCATGAACTAATTTGTTTAGCTAGGACCTTAATGGAACCAAGGTTGTAGGAATGTTATGTTGATGTTGGATTGCTGAATATTATTCTGCTCTTGTTCATTCATGTGTGTGTTATGTTTATTTCTATTTGTTTGACTGGCCATCAACTATAGGAAATCAGATTTAGATTAATACCGGACGGGTTAATTTAAGTTGGAAATAACATGAATGATGTAAGTTTAATATGCTTATCTAGGTTTATTGATTTATGAATGGTATAGGAATATATTGTTCATCTTACATAACCCATAAGACTCGTGCATTAAAATTGCATTCTAAGAGCTGGATTCACATAGGAATATGTTGAAAAAGGTTTGAGGAATTAGTCATAATAATTCGGAAGATTTTTATGCATTAAAACAGAGGTTTAGTTAACAGGTGCAGAATATGCTATAGCATTCTAGTAGCATTCGTGTAGCAGACCTGCAACAGAGGTGAAATTAGGTGTCGTAGCTTATTTAATCCATTGGTTTCCCAAACTCAATTGCATTCCCGTTCTTTTCATTAATTTTGTTTGCTTTTGCTTTGCTTTGAATTGTTCCATAATTGTTAGTGAATTTCCAATTCAGCTTTATTTTATTTCATACCTTGTTTGGTGTTAAAATAGCTTTTACTTGATATTTTTGGTGATTTAATCCTTGAGGGACGATATCCGTACGATTGTGTACACTTTATTACTTGTACGACTCGTATATTTGCAAGTGTTCAAATTGAATAACAAGTTTTTGGCGCCGTTGCCGGGGATTGAAGTCATTAAAAATATTTGTAAAAGTTATTTAGTTTTAGTTCTTGTTTCTGCATTTTCTTATTGGTTGAGTTTTGTATTTTCAGGAGCTTGTTTTTTTCTGCATGAATAACCAGCAAAATCAAGAGTTGCTGCCCTTGGACCCAGAAATTGAAAGAACATTTCTAGCAAGGAGAAGGGAGCAACAAGGTCGATTGGGTGTGGGAGAAATACCAGAAAGAGTTGCTGTCAATATGGCTAATGATGGGCAGCAAGTGAATGTCAACAATCTAGCACCTCAGCCAGTTTTGATGGATGACAGAGACAGGGCTATTCGAGACTATGCTATACCTATTCTACATGGGCTCAATCCGGGCATTGTTAGGCCAGAAATACAGGCACCACAGTTTGAGCTTAAGCCAGTCATGTTCCAAATGTTGCAAACCGTGGGCCAGTTCAGTGGAATGGCAACAGAGGATCCCCATTTGCATCTCCGGTTATTCATGGAAGTGAGTGATTCTTTCAAGCTACCAGGGGTGTCTGAGGAAGCATTGAGGCTGAAGTTGTTTCCTTACTCTTTGAGGGATAGAGCTAGAGCCTGGCTTAATTCACTGCCACCGGATTCGATTGCAACATGGAATGTTTTGGCAGAAAAGTTCCTCATGAAGTACTTTCCTCCAACCAAGAATGCCAAGCTCAGAAACGACATCACTGCATTCCAACAATCGGATGGAGAGTCTTTGTATGAAGCATGGGAGAGATTCAAAGAATTGCTGCGAAAATGCCCTCATCATGGGATTCCCCATTGGATTCAGATGGAAACTTTCTACAATGGGCTTAATGGGCAAACACGTACAATCGTTGATGCAGCTGCCAATGGTGCTCTTCTGGCCAAATCATACAATGAAGCTTATGAGATTTTAGAGAGGATGGCCACCAATAATTATCAGTGGCCCACCGAGAGACTCAATGCGCGAAAGGCTGCAGGAATTCATGAAGTAGATGCTATTACAGCACTCTCTGCTCAAGTGTCAAGTTTGACGAATATGATCAAGACTATGAACATGTCGGCCGGGGTTAATTCGGTACAATCGGTTGGCGTCAATTGTGTTTATTGTGGAGAGGGACACTTGTATGATGATTGCCCCTCTAATCCAGCCTATGCTTGCTATGTGGGTAATTTCAACAGGAACAATCATTATGCAGCGCCGTACAATCAAAGCTTGAGACAACACCCAAACTTTTCATAGAGCAATCAAGGGGCCGGTTCTAGTGGAGCAAATGCTTATCATCGACCTTCTCATCCACCGGGATTTCCATCTCAGCAACCAAGAACTCAAGCTATGGACTCATCTAGTTCATTGGAGAATTTGATCAAGGAGTATATAGCAAAGAATGACGCTAGAGTTCAGAGTCATGATGCAACATTGAGGAGCTTGGAGAATCAGATTGGGCAGATTGCGAACGCCTTGAATGTTAGGCCACAAGGCTCCCTACCAAGTAATACAGAAGATCCAAGGAGGGAAGGAAAAGAACATTGCAAGGCAATCCTATTAAGGAATGGAAGGGAGATCGAGCGAAGGGAAAAGCCAAAAGCTGTGCAGAAAGAGCCCACTTCAATCCAAGAACAAGATGAGCAGCATCAACAAGAAGAAATTCTGGTGAAGAATCAACCATCGGACTCTGCTGCAGAAAATGCTACAGCATTTACGCAGCATTCTGGAGCAGCAGAAAGCAGTGAAATCAGACCTCCTCCACCATTTCCTCAGCGGTTTCAAAAGCAGCAAAAAGATGGTGAATTTCGTAAGTTTTTGGATGTCTTGAAGCAGCTTCACATCAACATACCTCTTGTTGAAGCCTTGGAGCAAATGCCTCATTATGCCAAGTTCATGAAAGACTTGGTCACTAAGAAGCGTCGACTTGGGGAATTTGAGACTGTAGCTTTGACAGAAGAATGCAGTGCCATTTTGCAGAACAAACTCCCTCCTAAGTTGAAGGATCCGGGGAGTTTCACAATCCCATGTTCAATCGGAACCCACTACTTTGGTAAGGCATTGTGTGACTTGGGAGCAAGTATTAATTTGATGCCGATGTCCATCTTCAAGAAGTTGGGAATAGGAGAAGCTCGGCCCACTACAGTATCTTTGCAGCTTGCGGATCGATCTATTGCTCTTCCTGAAGGAAAGATTGAGGATGTTCTTGTAAAGGTCGATAAATTCATTTTTCCTGCTGATTTCATCATCCTTGATTATGAGGCGGATCGAGAAGTGCCAATCATCTTGGGAAGGCCATTTCTTGCTACAGGCCGCACCTTGATTGATGTGCAAAAAGGCGAGTTGACTATGAGGGTGCAAGACGAGTAGGTGACTTTTAATGTGTTCAAGGCGATGAAGTTTCCTAATGAGAGGGAGGAGTGCTCTGCCATATCTGTCATTGATTCCTTAGTGGCTGGAGAGCTTGAACTTAGTAACCATTGGGAGTTGATGCAACTTCCCTCATCCTTAGAATCAGTTGAAGTTGAAAATGAAGTTGTTGAGCAGCTAGCTTGGTTAGACACCAATACCATTATGCCTAGACCTCAAAGGAAGTTTGAGTCGCTGGATTTGTCGAACCGTGAACACCAACCACCCAAGTCATCAAGAGAAGAGCCACCAGTCCTAGAATTGAAGCCTTTACCACCTCACCTGAAATATGCATATTTGGGAGAATCTTCAACTCTTCCGGTGATCATTTCGGCTGAGTTGACAGCAGATCAGGAGGAGAGGTTGCTTGACATTTTGAGAGAATTCCAAGGCGCCATCGGGTGGACAATAGCAGATATAAAAGGTATAAGTCCCTCATTTTGTATACACAAGATTCTCTTAGAGGATGATAGGCAAGGTTCCATAGAGGGTCAGAGAAGAATGAATCTAATCATGAAGGAGGTTGTCAAGAAGGAGATCATTAAGTGGTTGGATGCTGGGATAATATACCTAATTTCTGATAGTTCTTGGGTAAGCCCCGTCCAGTGTGTTCCTAAGAAGGGGAATTACTGTTGTGGAGAACGAAAACAACGAATTGATTCCTACAAGGACAGTAACGGGTTGGCGGATTTACATGGATTACAGGAGGCTTAACAAAGCCACACGTAAGGATCACTTCCCGCTCCCATTCATTGATCAGATGCTAGATAGATTGGCAGGAAAGGAATTCTATTGCTTCTTGGACGGATATTCAGGTTATAACCAGATTGCCATAGCCCCAGAGGACCAGCACAAGACAACCTTCACTTGTCCATTCGGTACATTTGCCTTCCGAAGGATGCCATTTGGCCTGTGCAACGCACCTGCAACTTTTCAGCGGTGTATGATGGCGATTTTCACTGATATGGTAGAGCAATATGTGGAGGTATTCATGGACGATTTTTCTGTTTTTGGAGAAAACTTTGAAGATTGCCTCATAAATTTGGCAAGGGTTTTGAAGCAATGTGAAGAGACCAATCTGGTTCTCAATTGGGAGAAATGCCATTTTATGGTCAAAGAAGGCATAGTGTTGGGACACCGAGTTTCAAAGAATGGCCTTGAAGTTGATAAAGCCAAGATTGTCATAATTGAGAAGCTGCCACCACCATCAAATGTGAAAGGGATTCGGAGTTTTCTTGGGCATGCAGGGTTTACAGAAGATTTATTAGAGATTTCTCCAAGATTTCTAAGCCTCTTTGTAGCCTATTGGAGAAAGACAGCCAATTCATCTTTGACGAAGCGTGTTTGTCAGCCTTTTCAGAGTTAAAACGGAAGCTCATCTCAGCGCCAATCATTATAGCACCGGATTGGTCATTACCGTTTGAAGTTATGTGTGACGCAAGCGATTGGGCTGTGGGGGCTGTTTTGGGGCAGCGCAAAAGCAGGGTATTTCATCCCATTTACTATACTAGCAAGACTCTTTCAGGAGCCCAACTGAATTACACAGTAACAGAGAAGGAGTTGTTGGCTGTTGTCTATGCCTTTGACAAATTTCGAGCTTATCTGATAGGAGCAAGGGTCACGGTTTCACAGACCATTCAGCCATCAAATACTTGATAGAGAAGAAGGATGCTAAGCCAAGGTTAATTAGATGGGTGCTTTTGCTTCAAGAATTCGACCTGGAGATCAAGGATAGGAAGGGCACGGAGAATCAAGTGGCTGACCATTTATCTCGGTTGGAGAAAGCTGAAAAGGGCACAGATTTAGAGGCTATTAAGGAGGTCTTCCCCGATGAGCAGCTCCTTGTTGTGAATCGAGTCTCAACTATGGTGCCATGGTATGCGGATTTGGTGAACTACCTAGTTAGTGGGTTGATGCCTCCTGATTTGAATGCCCATCAACGAAAGAAGTTCCTGCATGAGGTCAAGTTTTACTATTGGATGAGCCATACTTGTTCAGGAAATGTGCAGATCAAATCCTAAGATGGTGTGTTCCTGAGGAAGAAATGGAAGAGTACTGCATCAATGTCACAATTCACCCTATGGAGGGCACTTTCAAGGTGATAGGACTGCAACAAAAGTTTTACAATCAGCTTTTATTCGCCAAGCTTGTTTCGGGATGCTCGTAATTTTGTATCAAGGTGTGATAGATGTCAAAGGTTGTAATATCTCAAGAAGACATGAAATGCCTCTAACCAACATCATCGAGGTGGAGTTGTTCGATGTGTGGGGGATTGACTTCATGGGTCCTTTTGTTCCATCTTTTGGCAATCTTTATATACTGTGGCAGTAGATTATGTCTCAAAGTGGTGGAGGCCGTTGCCTTTCCTACAAATGACTCGAAGTGGTGATGCAGTTCATGAAGAAGTAAATTTTCACAAGATTTGGCACCCCAAGGGCAGTAATCAGCGATGAAGGAACACATTTTTGCAACAAGTACTTTGAGCATTACTTGCAAAGTACAACGTCCGCCATAAAGTTGCTACAAGCTATCACCCACAGACTAATGGGCAAGCCGAGGCATCTAACAAGCAAATCAAGTCCATTTTGGAGAAAACTGTAAGCCCTACTAGAAAGGACTGGTCCAAAAGTTGGATGATGCACTATGGGCTTATAGACTGCCTTCAAAACTCCAATTGGAATGTCTCCTTACCAATTGGTGTTTGGGAAAGCATGTCATTTACCTTTGGAGATGGAGCACAAGGCTTATGGGCACTACAACAACTGAATATGGACATGAATGCAGCTGGAGAAAAGAATTGATGCAGCTTAATGAGTTAGATGAGTTTCGGTGCAAGCTTATAGAAATTCCAAGCTTTATAAGAGAAGGTCAAACGTGGCATGACAAAGAATCATGAGCAAACTTTCGAACCAGCAGCAAGTTCTTTTGTTCAATTCAAGATTGAAACTCTTCCCAGGAAAGTTAAAGTCTCGCTGGTCAGGTCCGTTCACAATTGCTACTGTATTTCCTCATGAGCAGTGGAATGCAAGATGACAGTCTGAAGAAGTTCTAGTGAATGGCAGAGAGTCAAGCATTATTGGGAGGTCCTGTGGATCGTTCTAAGACCTCCATCACTCTCAAGGAAGCTTGAACAAGGAAGTATCAGGGTGATGACTTAAAACAAGCGCTCTTGGGAGGCAACCCAAAATATTTTCTTATATTGTCATTTGGTTTATGTCAATTTGTTTGAGTATTGATTCAGTAGTTGCTAAGAAATTTTGAACTGATTTAAAGATATTTTGTTATGCAGAAATCGCCGAGGACTCAGCCTTTCAGTGCAATCTGTTAAAAATGCTGCGGAAATGCTACAGCAAAGCTGCAGCAAAAGTTGGGCAGAATGAGCAACAATCTGTATTAAAATGCTGCGGGAATGCTACAGCAAAGCTGCAGCAAAGTTGGGCAGAATTGCAACAATCTGTATTAAAATGCTGCGGGAATGCTACAGCAAAGCTGCAGCAAAGTTGGGCCGAATTGGAGATGCATCTGTATTAAAATGTTGCAGGGAATGCTATAGCAAAGCTGCAGCAAAAAAAAAAAAAAAAACCGTATATATATATATATATTTATCGGTCCCAACCCTACAG
>CM046369.1:659108-680580 GCA_025413025.1 Ficus hispida | reverse complement strand
AAAAGGTTTGAGGAATTAGTCATAATAATTCGGAAGATTTTTATGCATTAAAACAGAGGTTTAGGTTAACAGGTGCAGAATATGCTATAGCATTCTAGTAGCATTCGTGTAGCAGACCTGCAACAGAGGTGAAAATTAGGTGTCCTAGCTTATTTAATCCATTGGTTTCCCAAACTCAATTGCATTCCCGTTCTTTTCATTAATTTTGTTTGCTTTTGCTTTGCTTTGAATTGTTCCATAATTGTTAGTGAATTTCCAATTCAGCTTTATTTATTTCATACCTTGTTTGGTGTTAAAATAGCTTTTACTTGATATTTTTGGTGATTTAATCCTCGAGGGACGATATCCGTACGATTGTGTACACTTTATTACTTGTACGACTCGTATACTTGCGAGTGTTCAAATTGAATAACAAGTTTTTGGCGCCGTTGCCGGGGATTGAAGTCATTAAAAAATATTTGTAAAAGTTATTTAGTTTTAGTTCTTGTTTCTGCATTTTCTTATTGGTTGAGTTTTGTATTTTCAGGAGCTTGTTTTTCTGCATGAATAACCAGCAAATCAAGAGTTGCTGCCCTTGGACCCAGAAATTGAAAGAACATTTCTAGCAAGGAGAAGGGAGCAACAAGGTCGATTGGGTGTGGGAGAAATACCAGAAAGAGTTGCTGTTCAATATGGCTAATGATGGGCAGCAAGTGAATGTCAACAATCTAGCACCTCAGCCAGTTTTGATGGATGACAGAGACAGGGCTATTCGAGACTATGCTATACCTATTCTACATGGGCTCAATCCGGGCATTGTTAGGCCAGAAATACAGGCACCACAGTTTTGAGCTTAAGCCAGTCATGTTCCAAATGTTGCAAACCGTGGGCCAGTTCAGTGGAATGGCAACAGAGGATCCCCATTTGCATCTCCGGTTATTCATGGAAGTGAGTGATTCTTTCAAGCTACCAGGGGTGTCTGAGGAAGCATTGAGGCTGAAGTTGTTTCCTTACTCTTTGAGGGATAGAGCTAGAGCCTGGCTTAATTCACTGCCACCGGATTCGATTGCAACATGGAATGTTTTGGCAGAAAAGTTCCTCATGAAGTACTTTCCTCCAACCAAGAATGCCAAGCTCAGAAACGACATCACTGCATTCCAACAATCGGATGGAGAGTCTTTGTATGAAGCATGGGAGAGATTCAAAGAATTGCTGCGAAAATGCCCTCATCATGGGATTCCCCATTGGATTCAGATGGAAACTTCTACAATGGGCTTAATGGGCAAACACGTACAATCGTGATGCAGCTGCCAATGGTGCTCTTCTGGCCAAATCATACAATGAAGCTTATGAGATTTTAGAGAGGATGGCCACCAATAATTACAGTGGCCCACCGAGAGACTCAATGCGCGAAAGGCTGCAGGAATTCATGAAGTAGATGCTATTACAGCACTCTCTGCTCAAGTGTCAAGTTTGACGAATATGATCAAGACTATGAACATGTCGGCCGGGTTAATTCGGTACAATCGGTTGGCGTCAATTGTGTTTATTGTGGAGAGGGACACTTGTATGATGATTGCCCCTCTAATCCAGCCTATGCTTGCTATGTGGGTAATTCAACAGGAACAATCATTATGCAGCGCCGTACAATCAAAGCTTGAGACAACACCCAAACTTTTCATAGAGCAATCAAGGGGCCGGTTCTAGTGGAGCAAATGCTTATCATCGACCTTCTCATCCACCGGGATTTCCATCTCAGCAACCAAGAACTCAAGCTATGGACTCATCTAGTTCATTGGAGAATTTGATCAAGGAGTATATAGCAAAGAATGACGCTAGAGTTCAGAGTCATGATGCAACATTGAGGAGCTTGGAGAATCAGATTGGGCAGATTGCGAACGCCTTGAATGTTAGGCCACAAGGCTCCCTACCAAGTAATACAGAAGATCCAAGGAGGAAGGAAAAGAACATTGCAAGGCAATCCTATTAAGGAATGGAAGGGAGATCGAGCGAAGGGAAAAGCCAAAAGCTGTGCAGAAAGAGCCCACTTCAATCCAAGAACAAGATGAGCAGCATCAACAAGAAGAAATTCTGGTGAAGAATCAACCATCGGACTCTGCTGCAGAAAATGCTACAGCATTTACGCAGCATTCTGGAGCAGCAGAAAGCAGTGAAATCAGACCTCCTCCACCATTTCCTCAGCGGTTTCAAAAGCAGCAAAAAGATGGTGAATTTCGTAAGTTTTGGATGTCTTGAAGCAGCTTCACATCAACATACCTCTTGTTGAAGCCTTGGAGCAAATGCCTCATTATGCCAAGTTCATGAAAGACTTGGTCACTAAGAAGCGTCGACTTGGGGAATTTGAGACTGTAGCTTTGACAGAAGAATGCAGTGCCATTTTGCAGAACAAACTCCCTCCTAAGTTGAAGGATCCGGGGAGTTTCACAATCCCATGTTCAATCGGAACCCACTACTTTGGTAAGGCATTGTGTGACTTGGGAGCAAGTATTAATTTGATGCCGATGTCCATCTTCAAGAAGTTGGGAATAGGAGAAGCTCGGCCCACTACAGTATCTTTGCAGCTTGCGGATCGATCTATTGCTCTTCCTGAAGGAAAGATTGAGGATGTTCTTGTAAAGGTCGATAAATTCATTTTTCCTGCTGATTTCATCATCCTTGATTATGAGGCGGATCGAGAAGTGCCAATCATCTTGGGAAGGCCATTTCTTGCTACAGGCCGCACCTTGATTGATGTGCAAAAAGGCGAGTTGACTATGAGGGTGCAAGACGAGTAGGTGACTTTTAATGTGTTCAAGGCGATGAAGTTTCCTAATGAGAGGGAGGAGTGCTCTGCCATATCTGTCATTGATTCCTTAGTGGCTGGAGAGCTTGAACTTAGTAACCATTGGGAGTTGATGCAACTTCCCTCATCCTTAGAATCAGTTGAAGTTGAAAATGAAGTTGTTGAGCAGCTAGCTTGGTTAGACACCAATACCATTATGCCTAGACCTCAAAGGAAGTTTGAGTCGCTGGATTTGTCGAACCGTGAACACCAACCACCCAAGTCATCAAGAGAAGAGCCACCAGTCCTAGAATTGAAGCCTTTACCACCTCACCTGAAATATGCATATTTGGGAGAATCTTCAACTCTTCCGGTGATCATTTCGGCTGAGTTGACAGCAGATCAGGAGGAGAGGTTGCTTGACATTTTGAGAGAATTCCAAGGCGCCATCGGGTGGACAATAGCAGATATAAAAGGTATAAGTCCCTCATTTTGTATACACAAGATTCTCTTAGAGGATGATAGGCAAGGTTCCATAGAGGGTCAGAGAAGAATGAATCTAATCATGAAGGAGGTTGTCAAGAAGGAGATCATTAAGTGGTTGGATGCTGGGATAATATACCTAATTTCTGATAGTTCTTGGGTAAGCCCCGTCCAGTGTGTTCCTAAGAAGGGGGAATTACTGTTGTGGAGAACGAAAACAACGAATTGATTCCTACAAGGACAGTAACGGGTTGGCGGATTTACATGGATTACAGGAGGCTTAACAAAGCCACACGTAAGGATCACTTCCCGCTCCCATTCATTGATCAGATGCTAGATAGATTGGCAGGAAAGGAATTCTATTGCTTCTTGGACGGATATTCAGGTTATAACCAGATTGCCATAGCCCCAGAGGACCAGCACAAGACAACCTTCACTTGTCCATTCGGTACATTTGCCTTCCGAAGGATGCCATTTGGCCTGTGCAACGCACCTGCAACTTTTCAGCGGTGTATGATGGCGATTTTCACTGATATGGTAGAGCAATATGTGGAGGTATTCATGGACGATTTTTCTGTTTTTGGAGAAAACTTTGAAGATTGCCTCATAAATTTGGCAAGGGTTTGAAGCAATGTGAAGAGACCAATCTGGTTCTCAATTGGGAGAAATGCCATTTTATGGTCAAAGAAGGCATAGTGTTGGGACACCGAGTTTCAAAGAATGGCCTTGAAGTTGATAAAGCCAAGATTGTCATAATTGAGAAGCTGCCACCACCATCAAATGTGAAAGGGATTCGGAGTTTTCTTGGGCATGCAGGGTTTTACAGAAGATTTATTAGAGATTTCTCCAAGATTTCTAAGCCTCTTTGTAGCCTATTGGAGAAAGACAGCCAATTCATCTTTGACGAAGCGTGTTTGTCAGCCTTTTCAGAGTTAAAACGGAAGCTCATCTCAGCGCCAATCATTATAGCACCGGATTGGTCATTACCGTTTGAAGTTATGTGTGACGCAAGCGATTGGGCTGTGGGGGCTGTTTTGGGGCAGCGCAAAAGCAGGGTATTTCATCCCATTTACTATACTAGCAAGACTCTTTCAGGAGCCCAACTGAATTACACAGTAACAGAGAAGGAGTTGTTGGCTGTTGTCTATGCCTTTGACAAATTTCGAGCTTATCTGATAGGAGCAAGGGTCACGGTTTTCACAGACCATTCAGCCATCAAATACTTGATAGAGAAGAAGGATGCTAAGCCAAGGTTAATTAGATGGGTGCTTTTGCTTCAAGAATTCGACCTGGAGATCAAGGATAGGAAGGGCACGGAGAATCAAGTGGCTGACCATTTATCTCGGTTGGAGAAAGCTGAAAAGGGCACAGATTTAGAGGCTATTAAGGAGGTCTTCCCCGATGAGCAGCTCCTTGTTGTGAATCGAGTCTCAACTATGGTGCCATGGTATGCGGATTTGGTGAACTACCTAGTTAGTGGGTTGATGCCTCCTGATTTGAATGCCCATCAACGAAAGAAGTTCCTGCATGAGGTCAAGTTTTACTATTGGGATGAGCCATACTTGTTCAGGAAATGTGCAGATCAAATCCTAAGATGGTGTGTTCCTGAGGAAGAAATGGAAGAGGTACTGCATCAATGTCACAATTCACCCTATGGAGGGCACTTTCAAGGTGATAGGACTGCAACAAAAGTTTTACAATCAGGCTTTTATTCGCCAAGCTTGTTTCGGGATGCTCGTAATTTTGTATCAAGGTGTGATAGATGTCAAAGGGTTGGTAATATCTCAAGAAGACATGAAATGCCTCTAACCAACATCATCGAGGTGGAGTTGTTCGATGTGTGGGGGATTGACTTCATGGGTCCTTTTGTTCCATCTTTTGGCAATCTTTATATACTGGTGGCAGTAGATTATGTCTCAAAGTGGGTGGAGGCCGTTGCCTTTCCTACAAATGACTCGAAGGTGGTGATGCAGTTCATGAAGAAGTAAATTTTCACAAGATTTGGCACCCCAAGGGCAGTAATCAGCGATGAAGGAACACATTTTTGCAACAAGTACTTTGAGGCATTACTTGCAAAGTACAACGTCCGCCATAAAGTTGCTACAAGCTATCACCCACAGACTAATGGGCA
Source organism: Ficus hispida (assembly GCA_025413025.1). Taxonomy (NCBI): domain Eukaryota; kingdom Viridiplantae; phylum Streptophyta; class Magnoliopsida; order Rosales; family Moraceae; genus Ficus; species Ficus hispida. The sequence goes on along the minus strand of CM046369.1, from coordinate 675,205 downwards.
AGCCGAGGCATCTAACAAGCAAATCAAGTCCATTTTGGAGAAAACTGTAAGCCCTACTAGAAAGGACTGGTCCAAAAGGTTGGATGATGCACTATGGGCTTATAGGACTGCCTTCAAAACTCCAATTGGAATGTCTCCTTACCAATTGGTGTTTGGGAAAGCATGTCATTTACCTTTGGAGATGGAGCACAAGGCTTATTGGGCACTACAACAACTGAATATGGACATGAATGCAGCTGGAGAAAAGAGATTGATGCAGCTTAATGAGTTAGATGAGTTTCGGTTGCAAGCTTATGAGAATTCCAAGCTTTATAAGGAGAAGGTCAAACGGTGGCATGACAAGAGAATCATGAGCAGAACTTTCGAACCAGGGCAGCAAGTTCTTTTGTTCAATTCAAGATTGAAACTCTTCCCAGGAAAGTTAAAGTCTCGCTGGTCAGGTCCGTTCACAATTGCTACTGTATTTCCTCATGGAGCAGTGGAATTGCAAGATGACAGGTCTGGAAGGAAGTTCTTAGTGAATGGGCAGAGAGTCAAGCATTATTGGGGAGGTCCTGTGGATCGTTCTAAGACCTCCATCACTCTCAAGGAAGCTTGAACAAGGGAAGTAGTCAGGGTGATGACTTAAAAACAAGCGCTCTTGGGAGGCAACCCAAAATTATTTTCTTATATTGTCATTTTGGTTTATGTCAATTTGTTTGAGTTATTGATTCAGTAGTTGCTAAGAAATTTTGAACTGATTTAAAGATATTTTGTTATGCAGAAATCGGCCGAGGACTCAGCCTTTCAGTGCAATCTGTGTAAAAATGCTGCGGAAATGCTACAGCAAAGCTGCAGCAAAGTTGGGCAGAATTGAGCAACAATCTGTATTAAAATGCTGCGGGAATGCTACAGCAAAGCTGCAGCAAAGTTGGGCAGAATTGAGCAACAATCTGTATTAAAATGCTGCGGGAATGCTACAGCAAAGCTGCAGCAAAGTTGGGCCGAATTGGAGATGCAATCTGTATTAAATTGTTGCAGGGAATGCTATAGCAAAGCTGCAGCAAAAAAAAAAAAAAAACCGTTATATATATATATATATTTATCGGTTCCAACCCTACAGGTCCCATCTTGTTTGTTTTCTCCTTCAGCGCCGACTAAGCAGCAACTTCCTCCAAAACCACCGATATCCCATTGTTGCCAATCAACTGCCTCCTTCCAGCCGGCGCAGTCTCCTTCCAGTCGCTGAAATCACCCCCCGCCAGCCACCATTCGGCCCCAATTGCAGTTGCCTATCTCATCCTCGTTTCTGACACCTCAGCACGCCCAGCAAGCACGCATCCGGCCATCCACCCAATCATTTATCCGAGTCAGTCATTCCGGTTCCCACCCCGAGATGCCTCGCACTAAGAAACTTGCTCACAAGCGAACGGGTCGAAAACCCACGAACTCCACCACCAGTTACCGGACATTTCAAACAGAGTCCGACAATGACAGGTATGACAAATACACCTCAGATCGCCCTTTTTGTATGGAAAAAGGTTTTGTGCTGCAGAATACCCCAACGATGGGGTATGAGGATTTTGTCTACTCCATCATTGCCCAGCACAAGTGGCAGAAATTCTGCTCTCTCCCACCTGATGCGGTCGTGCCCATTGTTCGGGAATTCTATGCTCATTTTGCACGGGAAGGACAGCAAACTGTCTATGTTCGCGGGATACAGGTGCCGATTGATGCTGACACTATTAATCAATTTTACGGCCTTGTGGATGGTGAAACGTCTCATACTGAATATGTCACTAATATCTCGGCTGAACAATTGAAGTGTGCTTTGACAAATGTGTGTGTGGCTGGCACTGAATGGACGGTTTCGGCTCAAGGGAAATTGACAGTGCAAAGAGCCAACCTTACACCCCAGTGTAAGGTGTGGTACCATTTTCTGAAGAATAGATTGATGCCGTCAACCCACATCCAGACTGTTTCCCAGGGTCGGGTACTCTTGCTTGACTCAATAATCTCTGGTCGGTCCATTGACGTGGGTGCTATCATTTTCCAAGAGCTTGGTTCGTGCGCTGCCAAGAAATGTGGCAGTCTTTGGTTCCCATCCCTGATCACGAGCCTTTGTGTCAACAATGGTGTTCCAATCTTCAACAATGAGAAGAGGCTTCTATCGGCAAAGAGGGCTATTACCAAGGTCTCGATAGCGCGTTTGCTCCACACTAAGCTATCCGGAAGTTCGTCCAACCCATTCCCCAATGAGGATGAAGAAGCGGGTCAAGCTCCGCCAGAGCCAACAAAGCGCACTGCCACGGCATCTACCAGACAGGGATCCATACCAGCAAATCTGGCTCACTCTCTTCATTTTGAAAGGATGAGCCAAACTGAAGTTCAGCAATTTCAGATGATGGAAATGATGCAGCAAATGCACTCTCAACAGCAGGCATTTTGGACATATATGAAGCATCGTGATGTGGCCTTGAAGAAGTCCTTACAGAAGAATTTCACCAATCCCATTTTTCCATTCCCAGAATTTCCCGATGATGTGCTTGCACGGCCTGCTGGCGATGACATTGCTGACGATGTTGCCCGTGAGAGTGACGACGACTGAGACGACGCACCAATGTTTCATCCCTTCAGGGAGTGTCCTTTTTTACCCTACTCTTTTTGTTTTGTTCTGTTGGTTTGATTTTGTTTTGTTTTGTTTTGTTTTGTTTTGGAATGTGCTGTTTTGTTTGATATGTTTTGTCCAGCAGTGAGGATACTGCTGATTTTAAGTTTGGGGGTAGGGAGTTTGATTTGTTGGTCTGAGTTTGTTTTGTTTTTGTTTAAAAAAAAAAAAATTTTAAAAATTAGAATGTTTTGTTTGCTCTGGTTTTGCTATGGCAAAGTTGATCTGAGGAAATTCTATGAAGAGTAATAGTGTTTTGAAATTCTCAGAATATGGAAAGAATTGGCATGAGTTGAGTGTGGTTGATGTTTATTATTGGTTTGCTCCTTAAATGAGACTGCTTGAATGATGCACATGATACTATAGTTTTGTGTTTCGTTTGATAAACTTAGGAAATTTGAAATCATGGTGAGAGTTTGAGATTCGAGAACTGATTGTATGAAACCTTCGAGGCGAAACGGTGAGAAGCCAAGTATCCTGAGATGAATTGATATGTATTTAGAATATGGATATTTCAACAAAGGCTGTTATCAAAAAAAAAAAAAAAAATATATATATATATATATATATTACTCCGCTATTTGGAATTGCTTAGTAACCAGGAGTAACATGAGCCCCATGTGTACTTTTGCGTCAAAAAGTGATTCTGAATATGAGTAGGCCATAATAAATCTGATTAGTGACGTTGCTGAGTAACCAGGTGTCTTCATCACCAATGTTGACATTCGCGTAAAAAGGTGACAGTGACATGAAGATTCAAAAAAAAAAAAAAAAGAAGTATACACCCTGCACAAGCCTTAAGCAGAAATCAGTGGAACAAGTTTGATCTCAGGTGTTTGGTAACATACTATTAGTGGAGAAGGAGTTATGCAATCGGCCTATTGAATCATTAACTAGGCTCAATGATCTTGGTTTGAAAGACCTGAGTAATTCAAGGATACTTAACTATAGTCACACACATACACCTTTAGAGGAGTCTTATTTGGGAGTGAATTCAGTTGGAATGGATGCTGACACTTAATGAATGCCAATTTGACTATGAGCTGGAAATTAAGAAGCACTTCTGAGATTGGAGAATCAACTTATTCAGCATCTTGAGAAATTTTTTTTTTTTTTTTTTTTCTGTTTTGTGTTTTGAGTTTTCTTTTTGTGTTTTATGTTTGTGTTTGTTTTGGCATCACTCGAGGACGAGCAATGGTTTAAGTTTGGGGGTGTGATAACTCTATGAAATAGAGTTATTTAACATACTTTTAAGCTGGTTAATTATTGTTATTTCAAGATAATATGCATTAGTTTAAGTATTTTATATAATATTAGTTAGCTTGTCTTAGTTAAAGAATAGGTTAAAGCAATTAGTTAATTCTAGTTTATTTTGGAATGGTATTGTATTTAATTTTGATTTATTTTTGATCTCTTGTTTTGTTTCAGTGGACTATGGTGTAAATGGAGTGAAGGCCCAGTGGAATAGAAGATTTATCATGGGTTATAGTTGAAAATCGTAACTTTGCTGCAAGCAATGTTGCAGCATGGACACAGCAAAGTGGTCTAGTGCAGAATTGGAATAAGAGCATGTGGACTCAACCTTACTTTACAGCTGGCCAAGATTCATTTATTCATTTAATGGTGCACGACAGCTGTGGGGGAAGTTACCAAACTTAGGACCAAAAGAGGCACGTGGGAGCTAGGGCATCTGTGAGAATTGGGAGATAAAAGAGGAAAGTTAACGACAAAGAGGGAGGAGGCCGTTTTCTGAGAAAGAAGGCAGCCGCCAGAGAGAACGAGAAGAAGAGAGCAAGGAGCAACAAGAGAGCGAGAGGAGCTTCCAAACTTGGCGGATTTCTCTTCTCTGTCTTGCTAGATTAATCTTTTTATATTCTGCTCATGGATTTGTTCATGTATTATTATTGGATTATGGAATTTGATTTTTCGATCATGAACTAATTTGTTTAGCTAGGACCTTAATGGAACCAAGGTTGTAGGAATGTTATGTTGATGTTGGATTGCTGAATATTATTCTGCTCTTGTTCATTCATGTGTGTGTTATGTTTATTTCTATTTGTTTGACTGGCCATCAACTATAGGAAATCAGATTTAGATTAATACCGGACGGGTTAATTTAAGTTGGAAATAACATGAATGATGTAAGTTTAATATGCTTATCTAGGTTTATTGATTTATGAATGGTATAGGAATATATTGTTCATCTTACATAACCCATAAGACTCGTGCATTAAAATTGCATTCTAAGAGCTGGATTCACATAGGAATATGTTGAAAAAGGTTTGAGGAATTAGTCATAATAATTCGGAAGATTTTTATGCATTAAAACGGAGGTTTGGTTAACAGGTGCAGAATATGCTATAGCATTCTAGTAGCATTCGTGTAGCAGACCTGCAACAGAGGTGAAATTAGGTGTCGTAGCTTATTTAATCCATTGGTTTCCCAAACTCAATTGCATTCCCGTTCTTTTCATTAATTTTGTTTGCTTTTGCTTTGCTTTGAATTGTTCCATAATTGTTAGTGAATTTCCAATTCAGCTTTATTTTATTTCATACCTTGTTTGGTGTTAAAATAGCTTTTACTTGATATTTTTGGTGATTTAATCCTTGAGGGACGATATCCGTACGATTGTGTACACTTTATTACTTGTACGACTCGTATACTTGCGAGTGTTCAAATTGAATAACAATAACCCAAGAGTGGATACTATGTGGTGGGGGGGGGGGGTGTTGGGTGTGGGTGTGGATCGGTTTTGGCAATTTGGAGCCAAAAAATTTAGAGACTTGATACAAGTTTTGGCAAGAGACCAAGCATGCCTAAGTCTCTAAGAGATTGCATGCACAAAGAAGGAAAATATGACACACTAGGTCATGCACATACTAGTACATGTCATAAGTGGTCCTTAGTTGGTCATAAGGGATTCAAATCACCACACACACACACACACACACAAGGCTTTGGGAAAACGTTTTTGCTTCTGAAGATGGGTTGAGGATCTTACATTTTACCTCCCAGAATCAATTTGAGGAGTTTTTGTTCTAGCATGGTACAACTAACCCGCACTCACCTGAAAAAAATCACTCTCCAAACCAATGGGGATTCAAATTCTTGTAGATATGTGCCTTTTACGACTTCGTCCTTGTGGATGATCTGGAGTACGTTGCCCTACTTAGGGTTTCCACCATCAGGCCGACTTTTCCTTCCTTCTCCACACAACAACTCCCCCCCCCCCCCCTCTCTTCTTCTTCTTCTTCTTCTTCTAGATATGATTCTGTAATTTTCACAGAATTTGCTGTTTGGTCCTTCTGCCATGAGTTTTAACCAGTTAGGATTTTGAGTTGTTTCAATGTGTTACTAAATAAACCTCCAGACTTACAATATTATGAACAGGAGTCGCTGTATTTCAAGGTGGGATGGCCATTGTTGTTCTTGGATAGCGTTGCCATGCCCCGACTGTGATGCTGGCCAATTTTATTGCCACTCCAATAGAGCTGAGGTATTTATGCTTGTAACTCCCTAATATTAGCAGCACTATTGCCATTGGTATTCTTTTAACTTTTTTTCTTTCCTTTAGATGCTTGTTTTACTTTGGTTATGATAAATACTCGTTGCGTGAACCACATCGATCTTAAATGTCCCATTCATTATATAGTTCTAGTTCTGTCACACATTTTGGTCAGACTTGGTGATTTGTCCTGACCTTTGTGATTCGTCCTCTGGATGTAAGGATCTGAAGGAACATATATAGCAAGTTTGTTACTTTTCGTGTTTCCTTTCCACACGTGGCTTTGAGAACCCAATTATTCATCTATTTGGCTGCTTAACGTACCCTCTTTTTTTTTTTTTGTTTTGTTTCGCTGGGAATGCTTGTGGTACCTTTATTACTCTGAGCTATTTATGTTTTTGCTTAATTTGAAGCCTGGTAGGACCTTTCTTGCGCTTTGGTGAAGTGATATCTGGCGGATCTCATTTTCCTTTGACATCTGATGCTTTGAAGAAAGTTTTAACCTGCCAAGCGACTCATGATGTCCTGCTAAGTATTGCTCACGCGGTACACGCTCAGCTCGACATCTTTTATTTCTTCTCTTACACATACACATTCACATACACATACACATACACATACATGCATTATTAGTGTATACATGATTATAGAATCTCTGTGAATGTATGTGTACTTAGCTTAATGTAAAGAGAGAGATCAGAATTCAGCTTCCGAGTTTACAATGGTTGCAAGTTTGAAAGTTTGAATCAATGATTATCGAGAGGATAATGGCAGCTGTTATGATGCAAAACGCAGAAGTGTAAGTGTTGACAGAATCATCATCATCATCATCATCATCATCTTTTTATGTCATGCATGTTACGATGCTAAATGCTAATCTGTTGTTATTCTCTGCAGTTGCTTGGATGGCTCGTAGCTGCTTATCATGTTTGATGAAGATAGATACTTTGATTATCATGTTTATCGGTCAACTGGAAAAGTGATAATAGTAATGCACAAAAATAAGAAGATCATCATACATACTTTTTTTTGGTTTTAAAATGATTATTAGTGGGAGGGCAATACATGTCTCTTGATCGTGATATATTGTATAGACACTAATTACTATCACACATCACAAAAAATATCTCATATTATTTTGTATAATCTAGCACACCAACATATAATATTTCTTAAAATATACATATGTTATTTTCGTAAAATTAATAAATTAATATGGTTATAGTAGCGAAAATAATCCGTAACAACATAAGGAGGACCGGAAGTGGTGACGCGAGATTGAACTTGATTGATCACTACGTCTACGTGTGAGTGAGAAAGACAGAGAGAGAGAGTCAACCCAAAGAAATATAGGAAAAAAAATCGTGAATAACAACTTGAAGCAAACAAGTTGGTGGGGCCCAAAGTCAATAGTCATGACCGAAGCAACGAAAAAAATAAATAAATAAACAGACTCTACTCTGCCACGCAACCTAACCTCAGCCAGCTAGAAGAACAGAAACAACAAAAAAAACCAGATCACATTACTGGAAAAATGTTCATCGTAAACTCAATAATTGATTGACCCAAAACCCTTTTTTTTTTATCATTTGTTTTTTTTGGTTTTGTTTTGTTTTGTTTTGTTTTGGCAGCAACATTTCTCAAAATTTCTAATTGACCTAAAAACCTTTTTTCCTTTGGCAAATACCTTAAAAAAAAAAAAAAATTACAATTGAAAGTGAAACAGCAACATTAGTGTCTGGGGGTGGGATTATTAATAGTATAAATATAAATGTCTCATAATAATTTAGATCCGCCAAAAAGATGTTGCTCAAACTCTACACATTCAAATTCCAGTGGTACAAGCCAAAGCGAAGTGCAGGTGTATCAGTTCTTGATGTTCTGCGGCCCAATCTTGTTCACTTTTGTCCTCCTCTTCCTCTTTTACTTGTTCTATCTTCGCCCTTGCCGCGTCAACTGGTCCTCCCTCCGTATGCGCACTTCTTCTTCCCACAACCTCAATTTCCATCACATTTCCATGGTAGATTCTATTCTATTCTATTCCTTCCTTCTCTCTGTGCCTTCCCACTTTTTCCTTGTTTATGTCTGTGTGTGTTTGTCAATCTTTTTTTTTTTTTTTTTTTTCATGAAATATTAACTGTTTGTATAAAAAACAAAACATGGTTCTGATTTGGCAGCTTGAGTCTGGCTTGAAGAAGGAACTACGAGAGATGCTTCCCATCATTGTGTACAAGGAGAGCTTCTGTGTCAGAGACACTCGGTGAGTTTTTTATGGTTTTACTTCATCTCTAATGAATTTTTGCCTCTTTTTTTTCCCCTAGGAAAAATTTGCCACATTTCACTGAACTAAAACATTATCCTCGTCAAGTTCTGTTAAATTTGCACTATTATTATTATTATTATTATTGTTATTATTTTCGTTTTCCTAAAATGATTTCGATGCGATTTGATAATATAGAGTTGCTCGATACTGGCGGGTTTCATTAGTTACGTTTAGAGAATGTTTACCAAATTGTAATGGAACCTGATAGAAAATGAAAGAAAACAAATAAGAAAGCGACCTTTGATTGGCTTTCAGAGTTTATTTACCGAATTAGAAGTGGAAACAACTTAATTCCCTTTCTACGTTTTATTCGCTACATGAAATAGAAATCGTATTGGCTCAAGTCCTAAAATGTCTCTGTGTATAAGATATTGGTTTAAAAACTCAGGAAGGCCACAAAAGTAATTATGTTTTATAAGATCCTCTCCAAATTTGGGTTCCCAATTTTGTAAGCAAATACATGAATACGTGGGAAAGGAAAATGCTCCTTCCTTCCTTGCTCCATTCATTATAAATAAACAAGCCCCTACATTATGTCAAAACTGGCATTGACAACCTTTTTTTTTTTTCCCCAGATATTGCCGAGTTCCCATAAATTTTAGTCTAATTGAGCTAGTCAAGCAACAATACAACTAAATTTTGTTTCAGAATTCTAAACGTGAGAAATTCATGGTGTTGAATCAAATGGCAATTCTGTTGTAGCTCTTTTTTCCTAATTGGAAGTGTTAACATTGTCATTGCCACAGATGTTCAGTATGCCTCGGAGACTATGAAGCAGAGGATAGGCTTCAACAAATACCTGCATGTGGCCATACATTTCACATTGATTGCATTGATAACTGGCTTGCCACCCACACCACTTGCCCGCTCTGCCGCCTCTCCCTGCTTTCCTCTGCAAAATCACCCACTGAATTATCTAATATACAGGTCGAGGTCGGGAATAGTCAAGGGCCTTCTGTTGTGGAGAATGACGGTGAAACATCTCTTCAACAAAGTTCTCAGCCTTGTGAACAATTCGCTGAGTTGAGGGCCAGAGATGCAAGAGTTCCGCACAACAACGCTGAAGAAAATGTAGGACGATCTCATTGTGTTGATTGTGAGAGAGAACAATTGGAGTTCAAGGGACAGGCTGTTAATGCGTAAGCACACTGGTGAGTTTTCAGGTAATCTGCTTTTTCTGTTGACAACTTGCACAGATGAATGTTATGTGTAAAGTGGTAAAAATTAGATGAAGTTTCTTAGCTTTTTCTACTCCCTAATCTTCTTGTTGAAAGGGTAGCAGACGAGTTTCTTGGCTGTAAGAGCCATTCTTGTTTATTTAATTCATTTTATTTTTCATATAGTTTTATTTTTTTCATTATTTATTTGCTTTTTTACACTCTGGAGAGTCGTGGAGAATGGTAATGGATGGGTATTAAAATCACGCCTTTTCGTTGAATGACGAAATGAATGTTATGTATGAAGATTTCAATGATATTGGAATGCGGAACATGAGGATTGCCTGTATGCCAGATAAGGCAGACTCTTGAAGGCCAATCAGAGAAGCAAGTTAACAGTTGCTAGGGTGGAGGGGTTTGGGAATTGTTGAGAGAAACAAAAGTTTAAGAACTCCATAATATTATGAGGGCGTACAAGATTTTCTGGTGATTTGTGATCTGGTTTACATTCCAGGGAACGTACGAGTTCATTGTTCCAAACATCATTACATTGGTGCGCTGATTGTTATTTGTAGTTTCTTGAATTGTTTACTGGTTTGTGTTTGGTACTCTGAGTTTTGGTTTGTCTGTTACTACATGGTTCATGATGCTGGGATTATTTGTTGGTTCAATTGACAGCAACTACTTTACTCTTCTTAGACAATAGAACTGAATTTGTAGAAACCGAAGATGACTTCATATCATATTTTTTGCAATATATGTTTCAGATTATGATGTCTCCTTTTCTTGTTCATAAACAGCTCGACGGGTGGGGTCCACCGGCAGAGCAATGGAAGAAGAGCCAAGTATCCAATCGCTCCATCAGGCATACTACTCCGCAAGCAAGACACAACAATGAGAGGAAGAATGTGTATTTTCAAGTAGCATTTGGCTATGTCCTTGAGAAGGTGTGAGATGAGTATGCAAAATACCATCATCAAGCGTGACATGGGGTCTAGAAAGATGAATAAATGAAAACACAAGTCAATTATAAATCTCACAAAGGGAACCGTTGTACGAAGGTCCTCTAAATAACAGAGAAGAATAGCTTCAATCACTGTCAGCTTGGATTTCAACAGAGAACTCAGATGTTCTATTGTTTTCATTGCTTCCATGCTAGCTAGAAAAGTGGGGCCAACATCTAGCCTGGTAATGAGTTAAAATTGTTTATTAAAAAGAAAAAAGAAAAAAATGCACCACGAGAATTTATTGGAATGTCATTGATTTTTATCATTGTAGAGTAGAGTCTGTAAATTGTAGTGGGGGGATGATAGGAACAGTTGAGACTACTAGTAGAGAGAAATGATAGAGACTGACAAGGAGCAAGTGATAAAGAGAGAGTGAGAAAGAGGTCGTCGTTGCTAGCATTTCTCGTTTGTACAAGTAGTAGTAGTTACAGTGAAGGGCTAAGCACAAACGAGCTTGGCCTCTCTAGAACAAACTTTATTAGTTACAAGAAATAAGACAAAACTACATCGGTAAATGTTTGTTCCTTTTGGTTTTGAAGGAGGTCTCAATTTCCTATGAAGCTTCTATTTGTCAAACTCTCCATCCTCTGCAAAACTGCAAATACATAATAAAAGTAAACAAAAAAACACAGCATTAGCACCATTGAGATAAATTGCTCTTCCATAAACAAACTCTTCAAACGAAACTAAAACTCCTCTTTTGATGTGAAAATGTCTTTTACTTCCATTGAACCACTCTTCTATTCCAAAACATAAAATGTAAAAAGCTGATAAAAATGGAAGATGAAAACCCTAATTTTCTCTGGATTTTTTTTTTTTTTTGGTGTGTGTGTGTGTACAATACAGAATAGGAACAAGGCTGGTATGAGGAAATTGATTATTGTGTTGGAGTACTTAGCTGAACACGTGTGTTGGTGCGTTTTAGATGCTTTCGACTTTGTAGCCGACCTCTTCATTGCTTTCCCTTTCGACTTTGCCTCCTTAATTGGGGATCTTCTTCGCTTTTTCCTCTTCCCGAATCTTCATTTTGTAAATAATCCACGGCTTTAAATTTAAATTCCCTACCCCACTATCCTGGAATTCTGCTCTGATTAGCATTTATTTTTGTTTGCAAACTTCGGATTGTTGAGACATGAAAACTGGAAGGAACATTAATCGAGACTTGGAAAACTAGGTGAATTTTTTGTCGTTTTAGACATGTATTCAGTTTGAAATATGGTTTGCTATTGTTGTCTGGCGAGGGGTAACCGGATTCTCTATGGTTATAGCGATAGAGGTGGCGATCTTGAGATGGAGAGTTTAGCTTTATTGTGCTTGGAAAGCACTCCTCCTTTCCATAAATGGTATTTTGAGACGATGGGGAAGAGGACCTTTAGGCTTCTAGTTGAAGATGGGTATGTTTATTTCATTATTGTTGACGAGAATGTTGGAAACTTTCATCAACGCAAAAAAGCGAAACGAACGTGCAAAGTTAGCCATAAGAAGGAAATAGCAGTAAACCAGATAAGGAAATAGCAGTCATAGCCGTATCTATTCTCCCACGACAAACTATTTCAATTTTGATAAATGTATCTAAAGTGAATAAACACTTCCTAAATGTGATTCTCTCTTGCTTTCAAAATGCTAACGTCAAAATATGACCACTACTTTTATTTTTTATTTTAAAAAAAAATAGAAGAGAAGACAGAGAGTAAATTACTTAGAGAGCATTAAAACTTGTATCCCATATTGCAAGCTTCAGTTTCTTCCCCTTAATGGTGACATGTTTTACCTTAAAATCCACACCTAGCCAACACAAAATCATAACTTAAAAATATATATTAAAAAAATAATAATAACCATTACAGAATTCTCAAAGTAAACAGTAACTATATATATAGATATATATTCTTATACAAGAAACATGAATCTTCACCCTATCATAATCCGGGTTTCGATTAGTAAATTCCCTTATTCTTATCCCCGTCATGTCCCTCTAATAATATTATGAGCATAAATTAAAATTATTTTTTAATTAAAATATCATATCGTATCAATTAAAAATTAACACATGTCATACAATAATTAGATGGACACAAAAGAGGACACAAAGCCAAATCTTCATCGTGATGCATTTGGCTCATAGGTCCTCGCCTTGTGTCTCCTTTCACGTCCCCGATAATATCATATCATGTCAACATGAAATACTATATCAACTAAAGTATCTCAATTTAAAAGATTATGACAGTCAAATATTTTAATTGATGATACGTGATGTTATTGTAGCTGACATCAAAAGGAACACAAGATCAAGAGACACGTCAGTCGAACCCGATCTTTTTTTATCTTTCCCGTTGCATGTATTAAAACATAATTTTGGGGGTGTTTTCATTCTTTAACATCAGTAATGTATCAACTTTTTGGATCTAATACGTGCGAACGCACGTACGTTAACTAGTTCTTTAAAAAAAGAGAGAGGAAGTGAAAATCAGACCAATAGTAGGAGAGAGATCTCTCAAAAGTGTTGGAAGTGAAACTGAGGAGAAGAGTGCTCTTCCCAATTCCTGAATCCCCAATTAGCAACAGCTTGAACAAGTAGTCGAATTCCCCTTGTTAACTCGAAGACTCCATCAAAATTTCCCAAATAAAAATTAATAAAATAATTTAAAAAATAAAAAATAAAAAATATGGCAAAATCTAGATCTCAATCAGCTTGTTTGGAAGAGTAAAAGTGAGAAGATTGATTGAGAAGGGGTTGCAGAGAGGGAAATAAAGCTCTCAAATCTTCTGGCAAAGTGAACAAGAAGACGAACAACAATCACATTCGGACGCCAATTGATTATTTCCGGTGCGCTTCAGACGGACGCCATGTGTTTTTAACCCATCATTCGAGTCTATTGAAGTGTATTTCTTTCAGTTCTTCTCTTTACTTTTATCTTCCCAATCTCAAACTGATGTCGTTTTGTTTTGCTAAAATTATTGATGTCGTATATTTACTTCGAGTTGTTTTATCGTTTATTAACGTTTTACTGTTTTTATGTTAGATGTCGTATTTCTAAAAAGGAATATGCGAATTTTTTTTTATCGTTTTCTTCAATTTATTTTGTTTCGTAAAGTATATTATCATTTTGTATGCTTTCCTATCGGTTTACGTCGTCTAATGTTATTTTTTGCTCTTTCAGATTTTTTTTTGGGTCATTTTCTCCAATTTATTTTGTTTTGTTTTGTACGTTGTCGTTTTTCTGCTTTCCTATCAGCTTATATCGTTTGATGTTTTTTTTACCTTAGCTCTTCTTTTATTTATTTATTTATTTTTTCTGTTGGGTCCTGCTTTAAGCTCTCATTCAAGGAAATAAATAGGCAAAAATATAAGTTTTAATCACTTATTTAAATAAATTATTGGATTTTTTATTTTTAAAAAATGACTGTTAATTATTGGTTAGTAAAAAAATTCATATTAATATCAATTAATTACTGAATCACTGATTTGATAATTTTCTATAAAAACAACCATTTTCTAAGTTCACAAAAGTTCATCCATTTATCAAAAAAAAAAAATCTTAGTACTGACCATTTACCCAAAAAAAATCTTAAAAGTACAAATGTGTCTACTCAAAACATTACATACTTTATAAAACATCATTTCAATAAGCAAAACAAAACTTCGTAATTAAAGACAAAAAAAAAAAACTTTTATCTCGAATAAGCCAGGAATATTCTTAGTTGTTTTCACGATAAAGAGATGAAATATCTTGCATTATTTTTGTTTTTGAAATGAAAATAGTCCTCAGCCTTTCTTTGGAATATATGTACACATACAATTACATTAAACAAATATATGTCATTCTGTCTTTTACATATTTAAGATATACTTGCTAGTTGTCGCTCATCAGCCCATTATTCCACAAGTCATTCTAAACCATGCGAAAAGAATTAGAGACGGTAAATGACAAACTTTGTAACAATAAAACAATAATTTAAAATTAAAAAAGAGATAAACTAATAACTATTATCAAGAGAAGGAAAAAAAAAAAAAAGCGGCATGAGCATGAATACTGTTACGTCAAAACATGAATGTCACAGTATTAAACTTTTTGCAAAGTACAATTTATACAAGTATCTTATACAAGTATACAAGTTATACACAAGTTATATAAGTTATATACAGGTTATACAAGAATACAAGTTATATACAACTGTGTGAATGTCGTAAGCTATTTATACAAGTATCTTATAGTACAGGTTATACAAGTTGGATAGTAGTAACAGTGGTATAAGTCGGGCTTTACAAAAATAAATAAATAACTTGCAATTAAGAGTCAAAAAACACTATCAAGAAAACAATTATATAGCTGTTTATCCCTACAAACCAACATTGGATTTGCCTTCAAAAAAAAAAAAAATTTAAGAAATAAAGATAAAAGGCCATTTATACATTAGGCTTCCAATCAGCTTCCAATCACCAACAAACTTCCTGATGCTGAAGTTGCCTGATCAAAGGCGCAAACTGAAAATGTGGTGGGAAACCTGCCACATGTTTCCCAATGCTACAGAGCATTGGGAATGTAAAAGCTAGTCAATGTCCTCTGTGACCAGATATTTGTGTACCGATGCTACTATTAAGTGATTGTGTTGGTTATTAACAAATTGACACCTACCTTTTGGCATCATTTAATTACTGCTACTACGACACTACTGCTATGCTACAACGATAATGCTTTTAACATCATGCTTCCCAAAGCTTCAGAGAGTTGGGAATGAAAAATCTAGTCAAAGTCCTTTGACTTTGATTAAATAATGTTTACCGACACTATCGTTAAGTGGTAGTTGCCACTTAATAACTTACAGAATCTATTTAGGGGTCAGTAAGTTTTGACATCAATTAACTACTGCTACTACCACGCTACTGCTATGCTACTACGCTAATGCTCTTGGCATCATGTTTCCCAATGTTTGAGAGCGCAATGAAAAATCTAGTCAAAGTCCTCTGACTTGACCAGATAATGTTTACCGACACTACCATTAAGTGGTAAAGTTGCGATATACTAACTTACAGAATCCATTTAGGTGTCGGTAAGTTTTGGCATCATTTAACTACTGCTACTACTACGCTATTGCTATGCTACAACACTATTGCTTTGGCATCATGTTTCCCAAAGCTTCAGAGCATTGGAAATAATAAAGCTGGTCAAAGTCCTCTAACTTTGAACAAATAATGTTTACTGACACTACCTTTATATGGTAGTGTTGGAAAATCATATTGATTTTCTGACTTATTTTTGTTTCCTTTTTTAGATTATTGATTAGCCTTGTAATTAGCTGTAATTAGTAGTACTGTTTTAGGAAACTTGTATCTATATAAACCTATGTACATGTAAAGGTAAATATAGAAGAAAATATTTCATTCTCTGTCTCGGCTTTTATGGTATCAGAGCAGGACTGAAAAAAAAAAAAAAAAAAAAAAACCCTAGGCGTGTTT
>CM046369.1:610749-659008 GCA_025413025.1 Ficus hispida | reverse complement strand
TTCTAAGCAATCCCGTAGGCGCTACAGATGAAAACACATCTAGTGTTAGCATTTAAAGTGAGAATTATGTCTCATAGGAACTTCTATCTTTATAACCATCTATGATATTTGAATTCTGGTCATAATAAAGTTTCTTAAAAATAAAAAGAAATGATTAATCACTCGGTTAGCTAGCCATCAGTAGATTATCATTGGATGGCCTTATAACTAGTTATCTCTTGCTCTAAAGATCTATCTCCCTATGATATGAAAAGACCCAGAAAAAAAAAAATCAAGTTACGTACATTGGAATCTTTTGAGAACTGTTGAGAAGTTTCCTATTATGTTGTCAACCTACGTGTTTCCAACAGCAAACTGCATGAAACTAAAGAGATGTTATGAATTAATTTATCTTAACAGGTAGACAAAAAGTGACTGGTATACAAACAATACTTAATAGCCCAAGGTAAAGGACCAAGTATAAAAAAAAAAAAAAAAAAAAAAGAGAGATTGAAAACAAACACCATTGATTTCGGATCCAGCAACCTCAAAACACTGGCATCTTCATCAGCCAAATAGACCGAATAAGCCACTTGTCATTGGCACCTCGCTATCCTAACGGACAATATAAAGGATCAATAACACTTTCAACTGAGCATTAAGGAATCCGACTTGATAGCCCAAAGTAAAATACCAAAAGTTTCACCAAAAAAAAAAAGAAGATTGAAAACAAATACCGTTAAGCCAATAGACCGAATAAGCCAAGCAATGGGAGTGGCTTTCATATGGTAGCAACCTCGCCTGACAAGCAACTGCCCTGCCAAATAATTTGACAAAAATCAAATAACAACATGAATTAGAAAAAAGGATCCAATCACTCACGTGAAGTTCTACTAATATGTGTCATATTCGTATGTATGCATGCATGCATGAATGTATGCATGTATGTATGCAAGCCTATATGTATGCATGTATGTATGCTTGTATGCGCCTATGTGTAAGTACATAAACCTAATAAATAATATTACACACACACATATATATATATATATATATAAAGTAGTCAGAAAAGGTCCTTTTTGCTACGGCTGCTTGGATCATTGTTGAAGAACCATCAATAGAGTGCTTTCCTAACCCAAATTCAACTAGATAAGAGGGAAAAAAAAATTGTCATGACATCCTAAAATAAAAATAATTAATTAAAAAATAAAAATTAGAAATTAAATTAAATTAATAAAATAACAATAATAATAATAATAATAACCAGAATGGAAGGTGAAGAGTGTACGGTTGTAAAGAGAGACTTTTGTATCAAAGCCTTGTTTATTGGTGCCAGCTCCTTTTCGTGCAAATGAAGCTCCTGCAAAGTATAACAAAAGATGTAATTCTTTTAAAGTCTAGGAACGCTGTTGTAAAGAGTTTAGTTTAATAGGTTTCATCAATATGGAACAAGAACAAGAGTGGGAAGAGGTCATACCCTTTTAAGACTCGTGACATCAAGGTCCTTACGCCAAAGCATTAACCCGAAGGGCACAACCTTAGTCGCCAGTTGAACAATAAACTGATTTGAGAAGAATTTCCAAAAGAAAAACCATTAGAAATTATTAAAACAGCAACACAAGCTATTAGTAAAAGGAGAACTATCCTATATAACTACATAAAAAGAAAAGAAGAAAATTTAACCCGCTTAACTCATTTATGTTGTGCTGGCTTATTTTGGAAAAGAGTTTAAGATAAACTTCTTACTGCCATTGCTTTAGGAAAACCAAACAACAAACATAGTATTTAGAATTCAGGTTAAATCTAAGAATACAATTGCGAAGAACATTTGTGAATGATACATGATCTTAATGTCTTTGTTCTAGTTGTAACAGAAGTATAAACAATATTCTAGCGTTGACTATGCTCGAAAAGACCAATAAACATTTTAATTCAAAAAGCTCCTTAAGAGTATGCTGAAATCAGAAACTGGATAGGATTATGCACAACTGAGGTACTAGAGTAAAAAAATATACATATACCACAGAAATGAAGTATGTTTTGAAGGTGTTTACCAGTGTATAGTTTATAGGCTAAGGCACCAGAAGTCTCTTGGTCTTGCAACTTAAGGCACGATTTGAGTGACAACTAGCTATAAATAAAAAAAAAAAAAACAGCTTTACTAAAAGTTACCAGTAACCGAAAAAACAAGTAGAAGAACAATAAGTTTGGCAACCACAAAGAACTACTCATGATGCAGCTTCTCATGACAATTAGCAATCTGTACTTTATTGGTTTCACATCATGTCAAAGATGCTGAAAAAGAACAGGTCATAAATGGAGCAAGTTCGGCGAACATAAGAGAGCAACTCCTTGAGGCTCTCTGACCACTAGGAAAAGATGCAGTGCCAGGTGTGGAATGAGTAATGTACCTCTGTGCAAGGATTCTGATAAGTTATACTTCAAATTTGTTTTCAGGTTTGCAGATAAGCATGAGATGGTGATGCTTCCAAGAACTTCTTATGGTGGACCTGACTACATACACACGAAAAAGTGTAACTCTAGTTAATATCATTTTTAATTTTCCTCCACTTAACATTCGCACAAAAACTAGCTTTCTAATAGAGAGAGATAAAACAGTACCGACAAGTTATGTTAGCATCGTTTTGCACCATGATCGCTTCTCCAATGATGCGATCCTCTGAACCACACCATCTAAGAAATAAAAACCATCAAACTCAGTTGAAGTCGACAAATATATATCTGAAGTAGATTTGAAGAAAAAGGAGACAAGGAACTGTCAATTGAACCAACTCCAAGTGAAGAGCTCCCGACCAATTTCTCTTCAATCCTTCCAAAGCAAGCCTGTAGGCACTATAGACAAAACTTATCTAAATTAGCATAGAAAGTGAGAATTAAGTCTCACAGGGACTTCTATCATTATACCTATCAACAATATTTGAAGTTTGGTCAAACTAAAGTTTCTCAAAAAAATCGAAAGTGATAATTAATCGCTCAGTTAGCTAGCCATCAGTAGGTTATCATCCGATGGCCTTAGATTTATATGATTTGAAAAGACCAAAAAAAAAAAAAAGGTAATAAATTCAAGATCTCTTTGTATATTCATTATAAGCTTAGTTTAGTTCATTATAAATAATTTATCTTAAAAGGTAAACAAAAAAGTATACTCAAAACAATATTTAAAAGCTAAACTCAAAAATTACCATAGATTTCAGATCAGCAAACTCAGAACATGTGGCATCATCTTCATCAGCCAAATAGACCAAATATGCCACTTATCGTTGCTCCTCGTTCTCCTAACAGACGATATAAACGATCAGTAACACATCCAAACTGAGCATTTTGAAATTTGACTTCATCTGGAAACTAAACTAGTTAAGGAATTACTATTTTTTTTTTTCAACAAACTTTGCTGACTATTTATATCAGATCTATCTTGCAACTAAGAGTAGATATATTAATTTGACAAAGAAAGACTATACATGTCTCTATTATATAATGTCCTAGCCATTCACCTTTTGCTGCCCCCTCCCCCCATCGTTCCATCTGTCAAATTGAACAATAACAGAAGGATTAGAACAGTAACATCTTCACAAAGCTAGTTCTATGATGTAGAGAGATAAAACAGTTACCGAGGAAGTATGTTAGCATAGTTTTGCGCCACGATCGCTTCTCCTCTGGGGCCATCCTTTGAACAAGACCATGTAAACAATAAAAACCATCAAACTCAGTTGAAGTCAACAAATATATATCAATTTGAAGTAAATGTAAAGGGGAAAGGGAGGGATATGGAGCCTTCAATTCAACCAACTCCACGGTGAAGAGCTCCATAACCCATTTCTCTTCAATTCTTCCAAAGGAAGTCAATAGGCACTACAGACAAAATCATATCTTAGCATATAAAGTGAAATAGCAATTAAAAGAAAAACAATCTAGGACTTACACCAAAGTATACTAACAAGTCAAAAGTGCATTTTAAAATGGTTACATTTTGCAGAGAAATTCTTACCTGTAGGGTTTTTAGTGGCAAGTGTTGATGCTCGAGCATATAATTCGAACTACAGCATTCTGTCATCCTCTATCACTGTTCAGACCAAACAAAACTATTAATCAAGTGGAAATATTAGACAATATATTTAGATGACCTGGTTATAAGATCTCAACTACTTTAAAAGCTTAACATTTTGTCTTTCCATGGTCCTAAAATGCTCTTTCTGCAGCACTATTAGTTCCTAGTATACAAAGGGAAACAGGATGAGAAACCTCTAGTAAAATTAAGATTCAAATTGAGCCCATAAATACGCATGAACACTAAGGCTAACTATTTGTTTCCTAAAGGCATCAACATTAAAGCTAATTATAAAGCCCGAACAGAGAAAGAAAATATCAACCCGTCAAACATCTAGTGTCTTGTTCATACCAAGCAATGGGTGTTGGCTTTCATATGGTATCCTTGCCTATACGCAGCTACCTGCCAAATAATTTGAATGACTAAAATAATATAGCAATATGATCTAAATAAAAGGCTCCAAATCACTCACGAAGTTATGTCATGTGTATGCATATATGCATATATGTATGTATGCATGAACGTATGTATGAATGCATGCCTATATGTATGTATGTATGAATGAATTCCTATATGTAAACATGCATGGATGCATGCCTATATGTAAAAAACCATAGCAAGATAATATATATATGTGTACATATATATATATGTAAAAAACCATAGCAAGATAATATATATGTGTACATATATATATATATATGTAACCACAAAAGGTCCCTTTTCGCCATGGATGCTTGAATCATTGTTGGAGAATTGTCGATCGTTCCTCTTATTTATTTCTTATCTTCCAACTGTATGAGAGAGAGAAAAATAAATTGTCATGAAACACATCAAAAAATAAAAATAAAAACAAACTCAAAACAATCTTCCAAATTCCACTTATTTATTTACCGGTTAAGCATGTGAGAAGAGTTCTTCGTCATGATCACTTCTTCCTCCACAGCCATCCTCTGAGCCACCCATCAACCTGCAAGCAAATTTTGAAAAAAAAAAAAAACCCATCAAACTCAGTCAAAGACTACTAATAGATATCTGTAAGACTTTTACGAACTAATTAGCAAATGCACAAATCTTGTCTGAAATGATAGTATCTCGCAGTTACAAGTAAAAAAGAAAAAGAAAAAGAAAAAGAAACCAAACAAACGGCAAAAGATAAAGGCTAAAAGTTTATATACCAATAAGAATGTTTTAACTGCAAGCTCTAGATATGATCATAGGACCACCTTAGAAAAGGAAGTGATGCTCCTTCCATCGTCAAGAGCTTCAGGAAAAGGAACTAAAAACTGTTGAAGAGTCTGCTGACATCACAAAATGGATAGAATTATCCAGGACTGTGCCAAGAAGCAAAAATTTACTGGAGAAAATAAATTTTTTTCTGCAGGACTTTACCTAAGTAAAGGACTTGCAAAATGAAGAAAGGACGGACTTACATTTGCACTGATGTACGTTGAACTCCATAAGCAATAGAGTTCCACAGAAACAAAGATTAAGGCATGGTATCATAGTTTAAGAAAGACCAAGGAAACCTGGAAATCAGTAGATAAAATTACTAACTTGACTTTATGTGGTAAATTAGAGGACACAATCTACTCAATTCACTTTACTAGTTCTTACTTGATAAGGAACTAAAAATCTGATAAAATAAAACACTCAGTTTTATTGAAAAATAGAAATCTTATCCCAATTAAGATGGGAAACAAAAAAGTTTCAACTAATCAATTGACATGTGCTATATATATATATATGGTTTCTCTCTATATAGTTTGGCAGGAGTTTCTCTCAACTAATTACCAGTATACACTTTTACATTAAGGAATATGAAAATTAGCTGACATCTAATATACCAATCATGCAACCTAAATGAGGATAATTACTAACAAAGAAAACGATACCTGTCATCTTTATTAAATACGATGCCTGACACTTGCCTCTCCGTAGCAACCCTTCAATAAATATAATGTTTGCCATATGCCTCCCAGCGGCCCATAATTCCACAAGTCAAATTGAACAATAGTAAAAGTATGAGAGTCGGTAGATAACAAAATTAGCAACACTAATTGGGGAAAAAAAAGTTTAATTCTCAATAAATCAAAAAGAAGTGATGAAAATGAATATTGTTACGTTAAAAATGTTCAGGTTTCAATTCTAAACTTTTTTTTTTTTTTTTTCCGGTAAACAAAAGTGCACAGAGTCAAGTAGCAAGTTTAATAAAACATATTATACTGATTACATATTATAAAACAACCACGTTTAGTAATTGATATGACATCTTCCTCATTATACAGTGAAAAGGGCAAGTGTCTCCACTCAAAAAACTGTATGGTTTGGAAAATATCATTTCAACTAATAATCAAAACTTAGTGAAAAGTTGTAGAAGTAGCAATAACAACTGTGATGACATAGTATAAGAGCTTCAACTTAGTTAGAAAAACCATACATGCTTTCTTAGTCAAGAGAAAAAGATCATTGGAAAATCTCATGTCAACTAATAATCAAAAATCAGTAAACAAAAACAGTAGGGTTTTTTTTTTTTTTTTTTCTTTTTTGATAGAAACAAAAGCAGTAGTTGTATAGTTGAAATAGAACTTCGAATGAGAAAGGAAAACCGTACATAGGTCGAAACAGGTCGAAACGAAATTTGAACACAAAAAGGGTAACTATCACTAGAATCTGGAAATAAATGTTTGTATTAAACAAAAGTAGAGACTCTGATCAAACAAAACAAAATGCTGAAATAAAAAGCGAAACTTTAAGAAGGAAAACCAAAGGAAATACCTTGACTGTGAGTTGTTGTGTTGGAGCCAAAATCATGCCTTTTCCCATTCTTATCATCCTCGTCTCCAAATAAAATGCCAAATCTTAAGCTCCCCAAATACCCATAATCTGAAATCGAAAACCCAAATACCCAGAATCTGAAACAGGAAACCCAAATACCAACATTTCGTAGTTTTTCTGAAAACACAAATGCCCTCATTTTCCAATTTACTGAAGAAATACCCAGAATGCTCTCTCTCTTCTCTCTTCTCTCTTCTCTCTTCTCTGATCAGAATGGTTCTCTCTCTGTTTGTCTTCAAAGAATTAGTACTCTCTCCCAACGGTACGATTTTCTTTTTGGTGCGAACGGTAAGATTTTCTCGCTCCTCTTAGCGCGAACGGTAATATTTTCTCCCTCTTTTCGGTGCGAAGCGCCAACGGTGAGATTTTTATTTCTATTTTTGCTTTTTATTTTCTTGATTAAAAACGAAATATGCTGAATACTGATTACAGAAAATATTGTTGGGAATGACCTGTCGTTTTTTAAGAGTACTGTCGTCTTTTAGCAATGCCTCTTTTGTTTTTTTTTTTTTTTGGTTGCTAAGTAATGTCTTCAACCTCTAATGTTGTCGTTTTTAAGCTATTCTCGAATCTCGATCGAGGAACAGTGTGACGTACCTCCAATGTACTTTTTTCTACAGGGAAGAAATTTTAATATTTATTTACTTATATATTTTAGGGGAGCCGACATTTCAATTTGAAATAAGGATTTATTCCCTTTCTAGTTGGGGGTTTTTTTTTTTTTTTTTTTTAAGTGAAATTGGAAATGGACAAAATCTAATTTTCATTTTAATGTTTATAATTAATTTAAAATTAGTTTAAGATTAAAAAATAGTTTAAGCGCAAAAATATTGCTGTTGGTGGCCTATAATATTAGGTAAGATTTTGTAAGGTTACAATAGTAATTTTGTAGTTTATTTAAATGAAAGAAAAAGCATAAGATGCATGATAACTTCTTTTTTTTTTTTTTTTTTTTTCTAATGACAAGATAATAAGAACCTATTTGGAACAATGATTGCACTTGGAGTTTATAGGTTGTAATTGAAATATCTTTTTTTTTTATTGAAGTGTAAATTATAATTAAATTGTAATATAGAAAAAATTATAAAAATTTTAAATAGATTCGGAAAAAAATTTGCAATATTATTATTTTAGAACTCTCGTCATTTTGTGTGATTTTGTTTTTTGATAAATCATCTCATTTTGACTTAAAATAAGAAAGTTATAGATTTTTAAATTTTAAGCTTTTTTTTTTAATGGAAGAGAAATAAAATAAGATGTAGATATGATATTTTTGGAGTTTAGTTGTAAAATTCCATTTGGATACATATGTAACCAAACAATCCCTAACTGAGGATCTCTAGTAGCAAAAATAATAATAATAATAACAACAACAACAGCATCAACAATAATAATAAATAAATGAAGATAAAAATACAAGAAACGCATAACAAATTAGTAATGAAAAATACTAAGGATATCAATTATAATCATAATTTTTTAAGTACCAACCAATGTGTCACAGAAGTTATCATTTTCTATTGGTAAGTATTTAAATATTATCATCTCAATTAATTACGTCTATTAATAAAAATATGATGCATATATTAGTATTAAAAAGTTAATATAAAAGTTCATGTCACACTCCTCAATTAGTCCCTTGGCTTGATAACAATTTGAGCCTCAAATTTTGAGGATTGATTTTTCTCATTCTTTCTTTTTTCATTCCTTATTTTCCTGACTCCACTAAGTTAGCATTCTTTTTTTTTATTATTTTTTATTTTATCTATGCTAGTTTAACATGCGCAATAATATATTGCTAAAAAATATAAGAATTTAAATAGAAAATACAAAAAAAGAAAAGAAAACGTACGAAACGATAAAATAAGAAAAAGAAAGAAAAAAACCAAAACTTCAAACAAAACTTAAAAAACAAAAACTGAAACTTCTTAACGAAATTTCAACAAAATTTAGACAAAATCCTTTTTAACCAAATTAATTAAAAATATAAGAACTTAATAAGAAAATTAAAAGAAAAGAAAAGAAAAAAAAAGGTACATAACGATTAATCAACAAAAAGAAATTAAAAAAAAAATCAAAACTCCATATGAAACTGATGAAACGGAAGCGTATAAACTTCAAAAATCCGTTGATTCGAAGAATACCGGAGAAAGAGGATGCGAGTAATTCGTTGATTCAATGGAATACCAAAAAACAAGCAAAGAGAATAACTCTGGGTTTTTTTTTTTAAATTAATTCAACTGTCTGAAAATAATGCTAAGGATGCCTTTGTACAGGCAAGTGAAAATAGAACAAAAGAAACAATTCGAAACTAAACATAGAAACTAGGAAAAAAAAAGAAATTAACTTATAACTTATTCTAGGAAACTAATATAAAAGGAAACTAACGTATTCTATATTACCATGCAAATAACAAATAACACAATAGTTAAAAGTAAATAACAAATTGTCAAATTAGGGGAAGTCTTAAAATGGTAACTAAAATCTGCCTTCGTATCTTCACGCTGTATCAGTCCCACCGGGAAGAGAAAGATTCGTTCTCGAATCTGCAGTTGCTTCATTGTCACCCAAAAAAGGGACCAAGTGTTTGACATTGAAAACATCAGAAGTACATACATCAAGCGGAAGACGAAGTCGGTAAGCAATGGAATTAATTCTCAAAGATCTCCAGAGGACGAATCTTGCGAGCCTTCAACTTATTGTACTCATAAGCGGGAAAACGATCTTTCGTAAGAACAGCCCAAACCAAATCACCTTTGTCAAACTCAAGATGACGGCGACCCTTGTCGACGGAAGTCTTGTATTTAGCCGTAGAAGCGACTAAGTGGTCATAGGTTAACTGATGAATACATTGAAGATTCTCTACAAAGTCAACAGCCTTACCATGCAAACGTTGTCGGGTAAAGGAGCAAGATCAAGAGGGTAGCGAGGAAGTAGGCCATAGACGACCTGAAAAGGACTAAAACCGGTACTACGGTTCTTAGCATGGTTATGAGCAAATTCGGCCTGGCTGAGCTTGACGTCCCAAGTTTTTACATTTTTACCCACAAGACTATGCAAAAGGTCACTCAAAGCACGGTTGGTGACTTCAGTTTGCCCATCCGTTTGCGGATGATATGCCGAGTCATATCAAGACTAGTGTGGACCATATGCCAAAGCGAATGCCAAAAATGACTTAAGAAGTAGGAATCGTGATCCGAAACGATAGATGTTGGGAGGCCATGAAGATGGTAGATCTCACGGAAGAAAAGTTGAGCCATATTAACCGCATCGGTTGTCCTCTTGCACGGAACGAAATGAAACATCTTGGAAAATCGGTCAACAACAACAAAAATGGAATCATACCCACGTTGAGTGCGGGGCAAACCAAGAACAAAATCCATGCTAAGATCAGTCCAAGGTTGAGTCGGAATAGGCAGGGGCATATAGGGACCGACGTTGGAAGCATGCCCTTTGGCGGTTTGACAAGTACGGCATCGTTCGGCAAAACGTTCAACATCACGCAGTAGAGTTGGCCAAAAGTAAGAAGTAGCCACCTAGTGTAAGGTGCGATCACGATCGACATGCCCCTCACCATGGAGTTCACGAATAATATGAAACCATAAGCTAGAGTCTAGAACACAAAGGTGACTGCCCAAGAAAAGAAAATAAATCAAATATATTATTATGACACAGAAAATGAAATTCAAAACAGAATATCTACACTTTTAGATACTGAAAATTTAAATGAAACAATAGTTGCAAAATTAATAACAATGTTAGATGAAACAAATAGATTAGAAAAACTTTTTAGAACTGTTAGAGAAATTTATAGAAATAATCAAATACAATCACTGAAAATAAGATTATTAGGAAAACGACAAGAAGATAGTACACAATATAATCTTCCAACTTCAACAGATATAGGTGCTTTAATTGTTGGAGATATTGGTGAATATGAAAATGGAAGAGATATAATTATTCATGATCAAACTGAACAACTACAAAGAATTAATAAACTTCATCCATCTTATATGGCATTACAATATCCATTATTATTTCCCTATGAGAAGATGGATATAGAATTGATATAAGATGGAATCCAAATTTTATAGGTAAACAACCACATACACATCGAATATCAATGAGATCATTTTATGCTTTTCAACTTCATGAACGAATAGAACAAGGAAATACATTATTTAGATCTGGTCGACTTTTTCAACAATATATTGTAGATATTTATGCTTATATTGAAGAAGATCGTTTAGATTATATTAAATACAATCAAAACAATTTAAGATTTGAAATTTATAAAGGTATTCAAGATGCTATAGTTAGAGGTGATACGGATGCACAAGCAATTAGAAAAAGAATTATTTTACCATCATCTTATACAGAAAGTCCAAGATATATGATTCAGAATTATCAAGATGCAATGGCAATTTGTAGACATTATGGAAACCCAGATATATTTTTAACATTTACTTATAATCCAAAATGGTCAGAAATTAGAAAAAACTTATCATTGATTCCAGGACAAAAATCTGAAAATAGACCAGATATCATAAGTATAATATTTAAAATGAAATTATATGATTTATTAAAAACAATAAAATCAGGTGTAATTTTTGGGCCCATAATAGCAGGTTAGTTAATTTATTTTATACATTACTTAAATAATGATAAAGAATGAGATAAATCAATTGAAGAAGCATCTTTTTAGTCAACATCAACACAACTTCGTCAACTTTTTATTATAATATTATTATTATGTAATCTTTGTGATCCTATAAAATTTTTAGAAAAACATTGGAAATTAATGTGTGACGATATTTTATACAAAGTAAGAGTGTTATTTAATAACCCAAATTTTCAAATTCTGGAAAATGAATTATATAATTTTGTATTATATGAATTTATATTCTTCTTTATCACATTATAATCTTCCACTTCCAACTGGATCATTAATCAAAGATTTAAATAATAATCTTTTAAGGGAAGAACTTAATTATAATAGATATGAATTAAAAGAAGAAAATTCTAATTTAGTACAAAATTTAAATGAAGAACAACTCTATATTTATAATCAAATTTTAGACGCAATTGAAAGAAAAAAAGATAATTTATTTTTTTATATATGGTTACGGTGGAATAGGAAAAACATATTTATGGAATACTATTATTAGTAAAATTAGATCAAATGGTGAAATTATACTAGCTGTAGCATCATCAGGTATAGCATCATTATTATTACCAAAAGGATGAACAACACATTCAAGATTTTATATACCTCTTTCAATCGATAAATTTTCAATCTGTCAAATCAAAAAATGTACTCAACTAGCAAAATTAATTGAAAAAAACAACATTAATATTATGGGATGAAGCACCTATGACGAATAAATATTGTTTTGAAGCTTTAGACAAAACATTACAAGATTTAAAAAATGATTTTAATCGTCCATTTGGAGGAATGATAGTCATATTAGCTAGTGATTTTAGACAAATATTACCAGTTATACCGAATGGAACAAAAGCAAATATAATTAATGTAACTATAAAGAATTCTTACCTTTGGAAACATTTTCGTATACTAACTTTAGCAGAAAATATGTGATTAAAAAAATTCCCTTCTAATTCTAATGAACAAATAGAAGTTAGTAAATTTTTCGATTGGATTTTAAATATTAGTAATGGAACAACAGATGGAATAAAAAATAAAGAAAATAAAGATGCTACTTGGATTAAAATACCAGAAAAATATATAATACCATATAATACAGATTCTATAAAACATATTTCAACAACAATATATGAAAATTTTAATAGCAATTTTGATAATATTGATTATTTAAAACAACGAGCAATTGTTACACCAAAAAATAAAACAACTAATGCAATAAACAAATATTTATTATACTTAATACCAACAGAGTCAAAAATTTATTATAGTTATGATACTATTCTTTCGTCATCTGGAAATCTCGACGAATTAAATCTTTTACATCCTACTGAATTTTTACATATACTTAATTTTAATGGATTACCTCCACATGAATTAGAATTAAAAGTAGGAATTCCAGTAATGTTAATTAGAAATCTTAACCAATTAATGGGATTATGCAATGGTACAAGACTTATTATAACACAACTAACAAATAGAATTGTTGAAGGTCGTATTATTAATTCTAACGATACAAATGAAAAAGTTTATATACCAAGAATAGAAATGACAACAAATGAATCTAATTATCCTTTTACATTAAAAAGACGACAATTCCCTTTAAAAATATGTTACGCTATGACAATAAATAAAAGTTAAGGTCAATCATTAAATAAAGTTGGACTCTATTTAGGAGATGAAATTTTTAGTCATGGACAACTATATGTTGCATTATCAAGAGTAACATCACCAAAGGTTTTATTTATTTTAATACATGATTCAATCAATACATTTTCAAACCATATTAAAAATATTGTTTACAAAGAAATATTACATAACATTAACGAAAATTCATAATTAATTGGAGAAAATAAATACTTGACAACTAATAATTCTTTTATAATAATTAAAGTATGAAACATTTATCATATTATTCAAATATTCAGTTCAATAAATTTATAACCAAATATATTTCAATGTTTTTATTATTTATAGAAAATGTTCAATCCACTATGAATACTGAAAGTAGGAGAAACATATGACACCATCCGTGCTCGAATATGTCGGTTATGGAGGAACACAGACTACAACACTGGGCGTCTAATAAGCGTTGATTGCTTATTAGTAAATGAACAGGTAATTATATTACATTTTTCTGCCAGTATTTTTTTTATAATATAAATTTTGTATTAGTATTATTATATATAAATGATAATAAATCAATATATATATTTTGTACAGGACGAAGCAATACATGGATTTGTTCGTGCAAAAGATGCTGATTTTATAACAAACAAAATACAAATCGGCAATATATATGAAATCAGCAACTTTTTTGTTACAAACAACAAACAAAGATGCAAGATTACGAACAATAAAGCGATGTTGCAGTTTGTGTGGTTTACGATCTTCAAAGAAGTTGAAGAAGATATTCCTGAGATACCTTAATATAAATTTAATTTTATGGAATATGAACAATTAACATCAAGAGTTGACATTAATGACCTCCTTTCAGGTAAATAATACATAATATTCTAATTTTTATTACCTCAAAGAATATAACTATTTAATATAAGTATTAATATTTACTAATTTTGAATTTATAATTTTATGACAGATGTTATTGGTCGTCTGATATCTATAAAAGGTGTTGAAGAATCTAATGTGAGAAATAGATTAGTCAAAAGATGAAATCTGACAATTCAAAACATCAGGTAACTATAAATTATATATTATTACAAATATATATTCATTGAAAGAAAATATTTTCTTAATAATTTATTGATTCAAATTTATTATCTTTTACAGAGAAGAATCATTAAGCATAACTCTTTGGGGAGAAATAGGAGAAAATTTGGATGAAAATGCTGTTCAAAGAATGTCTGAGCCAGTTATAATCGCTTTTACAGCTATGGCAGCAAAACAATATCTTGGTAAGTACAAATAGAATAAATATTAATTGATATAAATTTATTTCAAATAAAAATAATATATTTTTAATGATTCTTTTCGATAATTACAAATATACAGGTGGACTTTATGCAGCAAGCACTTCTGCAACATCATTTTATTTTGAACCACAGATTGCTGAATCAGAGAAAATCAAAAAAAGGTATTCTTAATTTTTATTAGAAAAATATGATGGTTATTTATATGTTTTACAAGTTTTTAAATATATTAACATTATTTAATATTTTATATATTTATAGGTTTAGTTATTCCATTTAAGGAATAGACTTTATTGCTCCATCAACACAGAAACCAATAATATTAGATGAGCAAAAAAGAATGAATAGACTGATGATAGTAGAACTTCGATGTTTAGGTCCATATCAAAACCAGGTAAATTTTAATTCATTACTTTTTAAATAAAATATATAATTTAACAAGTTTTTTTCCTTCAAATAACAGGACCAGAAATTTACTACAAAGGCAACTATCACTGAAATTGATACATAACAAGGTTGGTTTTACAATGCCTATCCATGCTGCTATAGACATGTAAAACAATCAGGAACTTCATGGTGGTGCGACACTCATGCTTATCTAACAACAATACCAATGAGTTGGTAATATTCACTCCTTTTATCAAAAAATATTATTACATCACTGTTAAATACTATAAAATTTACTAATTTTCTTCTATTTATAATAGGTACAAAATTAATGCTCGAATCGAAGACAGCACTGGAGGAATTAATATTGTGATGCTTGGAAAAATAGTACAGTCATTGGTCAATAAAGCTTGCTCCATACTAATAATTCAGGAAGGATATACCAATCTAAACATCATTCCTCCTCTCATCAATGAACTCAAAGGCATGTCAAAAATATTTTTAATTCAATTTCGTCCAAGAGGTGTATTTATTGATACAATAGTTATTAAGACCTTTGATGATGATGAATCACAAATGTTATTGCCTGCACCACCAACCGAATCCCCAAAACATATTCCACAACCATTCACATCTTTGGATCCAGAAACACCACTACCAGAACCCAAAAAAGGTGTGAAAAACAGCTTTTCATTACTGAATCAATAACATAAGAGATTGAATCCAGGTACATTAGTATTAATATTTTTTTACAAATTTTGTATATTTATCTACATAAATTATAAATAATTAAATAATTATACTTATTGTTATTTCAGTGCTCATCAACAGCTTTATCAATAGAAACTCAAGCATCTTCTGTTGATCTATTTAGAAAACGAAGAGAATCAAGGTATAATTATCATTCATTTACATTTATATATTATATAATTATACCAATTTCAATTTTACTTATAAATATAGACTAATTTATTTTTCTCCTCATGACAGATCCGATGAAAAGGGAAAGAAGATTAAACACAGTTAATGAAATCTCCACTCCAAAATGTTTTATTTATAACAACTCAGTTTGTAAATATATATATATATATGTTTATTTATATATATATAAATCCAACATCTACACATAAACTTCAATGTAAATATTATAATATTATCGTTCTACTTTCTGTATGTATTGTGTTTTTTCTATGTTAAAGGAATCGAATAGATAGTTATAAAATATATTGATTGCTGCACTTAATTATTCTATTAATCAAATATAAAACTAACTTATTTACTTGCACTTTTTTAATCTTTATGGAAAAAAATAAACAAAAACAATGATTATTACAGCACCGTGCGTAGCACGGGTATTAAACTCGTGATTAAAACTACAGAAGAGAAAGAAAAGAAAAATAAATAAATAAAAAATAAATAATAATAAAATAAAAATAAAAATAAAAACAAAAATGTACTAACCTCTTTGGCTTAATATCTACTGATCAATCTTGCTTCTCAGCACCTCCTCGGCAACGACACCAAAATTTGATTACGCCCAAATGTGTACAAAAACAAGCGGTCGATTGCAGCACAATTAGGACGGTCGATCCCACGAGGAGGTGATAAAAACATGCAATGAAAGATTAGCGGAACAAAAGCATTAGAGAAATGAGTAACCAAGGATAGAAGAAGATAAAGTATTTTTGTGATTTTTAAAATAATTGTTAAGACAAAGTAATTTAGAAATGAAGAAAATTCAGTAATTAAAAGTGGTAAGGCATCGAGAATCCCGTGTATGTTTCATTTATCTATTTGGATTTTGATTCATAAAATAACTCAATTGAAAGTTTCACATCCCAAACAATCAATCGGAAAATAAAGATTTAAAGAACTTGTGAATTAAAATTTATTTGAGTGAATAAAATTCTTATGTGAAGAACTAACAAAATTATCTTATAAGAAATCTAAAAGCGACAATATACAATAAACAATATTGCAGTAAAAGATTACTTATAAAATAATGCTATCAATATATCTTATCATGCAACAATTCACATAAAAAGAGCTTGACTAGATTTATATAAAAGTCGATAACAAAATATATTGATATGAGAAACCATTGGAGAATCAAAACCCAAACAAATTCACTACACATCTAGGATCGTCTCTAGCCTCACTAAAGAACTCTAGCCTAGCTTGCAATTCATCTCACAAAGTTCTAACAAGAAAATGTGAAATGAAAAATGCAAGAATAAAAGAAAAACAGTACTAAAAGCTCAGCTAAAAATCAATGGAAAAACAACAACCCCAGCCTCTTGCGGAGCCCTCATTATATAGGCTTGAGTCCAACATACTGGGGAGGATTTTTGGCCCACAAATCCGCTACCTAGGTTGGTTAATCACGTGGAGATTCACGGTAAACCAGCTGGAGGAATTAGATGGCTCGGGATGGAGCTGGACTGAGAATCCGACCTGAGATTTTCGCGGGCTGGGATTGCGCGGGCTGGGTTGGCAGATGGAGTTACGTGTGGATTTATGGGAGATCTAGGCTGGAATGGCACCGCGGGCTTGGCTGAGGTCTGGGCTGGATTGGTGCGCCTGGACTGGTAGCTGGAGTCACTCCCAGGTTGGGCTGGCTACGCAGAGGAAGCTCTAGGGCTGTTGCACGCGCGGGCTTGGGCTGCGGTCTGGGCTGGAATCATGGGCCTAGATTCGCGGGTTGAGCTGGCGCACGTGGAGGGAGTAGCTGAAGCTGGAATCACGGGCCTGGGTTGGCACACGTGAAGGGAGCAGCTGGGGCTGGGGCTGTGCCTGCGGAAGAAAGGAGGGAAAAGGAAAATAAAGAAAAAAGAAAGAGGAAGAGGAAAGAAAAATAAAATAAATCAAAACAAATAATAAATATTTTAAAAGTAGAATATTATGAATTAATATTATGGAAATCCTCATTTAAAACGTAAATTATCTAATAAATTAAATGAACAAAAGTGTATTTTTGTGCATTTATCAAAACGTCATTACGAAACTTTAAAGAAAAAAATCTAAAAAAATATATTCTCACTTTAATTTTTGATGATAGACATAAATTTATTATTGAATAGATATATAGAAGATTATGTATATGTGTATACATATATGTAATGAGAAGCGAAAAAGATAAAAGAAATTGAAAAAAAAAAGAGATAAAAGAAGAAAAAATGATAAATTCATAAAAGAGAAGTGAAAAGAAAAACAATTGATTCATACATTTATATCCTCCATATAAGTTAATACATGTGATGAGAGTTGAAAAATATAAAAGAAACAAATAAAAGATAAAAGCATAAAAGAAAATAAATGAGAGAAAAAAAAAAGCATAAAAGCATAAAAGATAAATAAAAAAAAAAAACAATGGGGTGACACATGACAAAAGAAGGATAGTGCATTTTGGTTATTATATATATATATATATGTGGGTGTGTGTTAAGATTAAAATAAGATGTTTATAAATATGAAATAATCTGCCCACACAGGAGTGGATGAGTTGACATAGGAGAGAACTTTGAGGATCTCACCAACCGGGAGGTTGGAGGTTCGAATCTCTTGTCAACTCAGGGGAGTTGTAAACCTTGCCTGCACAATGTATCAAAATGGAAAATGACGGCCCACCACAAGATCCTTTATTTAGCACAATATACATATATATATATATATGTGTGTGTGAAATAATCTTTAAAAAATATATATCAAAATACCTAAAAATGGGCTACAAAAATCCCACATGCATGATTGCAAGTATAAGAAAATGGTAATCTAATGCATTTGTTTCTAATCTTGAGGTCTCAAATTCAACCCCTCCGTCACAATTCAACCCCTCCGTCACAATTCAACGAATTAAAAACTAAAAATAAAAATCATAAATGTAAATTATTATTATAATAATTTTTGCATCAATGAAGTATACTTGTGAGTGACTTGCACGTTATTTACTTAAAATGAGAGTTTATTGTCATCTTTTATTTTCGTTACATCAGTTCTTAAATTACTTTCAATCAAATTTAAAGCTGTATTATTTTTTCTTACAATATTTTTTTGTTTGTTTTTCTAAAAATGCACCTGCAATTAAATTTAATTTTTTTTTTGTGTGTCTGTTTTCGTTCAAGGTTCCTTCCTTTTTTTAAAAAAAAGAAAAAACCCATGTAAAACGATGATTTGCTATTGAAATTTTAATTTAATTTAATAGTCGATACACTGAATAATGTTCTTCAATAGGACAAGGCTCGAAATAAAGAATGATAAAATAAGCAGAAAACTTTAGAAATACACAAAAAGGTTGTTGGTGGATCTTTTAGTTCGAGAACCAAACAATATATGGCACATAACTCAGTAATTAAATCCTTGTGGTTGCAGACAAAAGTTCTTTGGAAACTTATAATAAATATCTCCATTCTTTATGTTAGTGGAGTGATTTGATTGTTAGGATTTTTCAAAATTTTCGTGAAGTTATTTACAAATAAATTAGTAAATTATTCTATTCAACATCATTAATTTTAAAGGTAATTTTTGGATTCGGAATTTATTTATCTTCCTTTGCTTTATCGCTCTATGAATGGCATATTTATTTTTATAAGTTTCCTTTGGGTTTTTATAAGTTTCCGTTGGGTTTTTAATGGGCTTTTTTAAATGGTTTTTAATTTTTGCTTTATCGCTCTGTGAATGCACCTTTTTTTTTTTTTCCATTGTCAGATTTTTTTTTCTTTCAGGTTCTTTCTGACAAAGGTTTTATGAATTACCGGGTTTGTTTGAATAGGTCCTATGTATTTTTTTTCATTTTTGAAGTGGGTTTGTTTATTTGGACAAACTTCATTGTAATTTTTTTTTTTTTTTTGTTAATATCATGTATGATGAGTAGATAATGAGGATGCTAAAAGGGTGGATGACTAAGAAATTTGGTGACTAACTTTATGGTCATTCTAATTGACCGTAAGTCAATAACTTATTGATCGAATTAACTATGTTCTATAGTCAATCATTAATTGATTATTTAAGAAAATTGATTAACCATTTAAAAAAAAAAGTGTGATTTAATATTTAGTATAGTTAATCACTGATTGACCGGAAAATTATTGATTTTGATTATCGTCAATCAGTGATTGACTATGAATAAGTAGTGATTGATGCCTTTTAACTAATTTTTGAAATCTTAGGTGTGATGCCCAGAATTATCACATACTTGTTGGCCAATGCATTGCATCTTTTCATGATATCATACATATGAATCATATGTTTGAGTGATTATTGAAATGCATTTGTCATGTTCATAATGTGTATTATATCTTCGAAGTGCATAGTTGTTCATTTATATATAATACATTGATGAATGATATCGTTCCTTGAAGGTGGATCCGGTAAGTGGACCAATGAAAAAGGAGTGTCGGATTTTGGCATCTATGAAATTTAATGGATTAAATAAGTTGTGGAGCTTAAATATAGTGAAGGATCCAAAGATAGGGTTTTAGGTGTACGGGATCTTCGGTGCGAGTGTATACACCACATTCGGTAAGCAAGTTGGGGTTGGTTAAGGCCTAGTTTGTATTTGAGGATTGGTGTGAGCATTCGTCACCCCATTAAGAAGGTGAATAAGCTGAAAAGTTAAACACTAGTCTAGCTTATGTGAAATTACTTCATGGTTAAGTAATTAAGGTGCTTACTAGGCACTTTAAATTCTAAAAAGTAACTAGGTGGCTCATTTTTTGCTCAAGCCCTCCAAGTCCAACTTCCTCTGCCTCTAAACACCATATTCAGTTAGGGTTTTGAGAAACTAAAAGCAATCTTGAGTGGTTAGATCAATTTTTGGTGGAGAATTTCAAGGAAAAGCCTAGGTTGTACCAAGGTAAGGGTAGTTTCGGTTTTTGTTCTCTTTGACGTTGATTCAGAGGGTTTACTATAGAATTAAGCTGTAATATTTGAATGGTATGTTGCCTCATTTGTTAGGTTAAATCCTATAAAACGGTGAGGGCAAATTCTATTTGGAAATTAGAGTTTTACCTATGTTTTGGGAACCTGTCCAGTTTCAGTTCAGTTTTCATTGCGGTTCAGATTTTTATTTAATTCTATATGCTATATGGCTTTGTTGGAGTTCAAAATTTGAGAGTTGTTCCCTCTATCTGTTGGCTATATACCCTTAAAATCGTTTGATTATTTCCTTGTAGATTGGGAGATATGGCTCTGAGAATAAGGCTGGTACCAACAAGTGAAAAATGGAAATTTTGATTTTGTAATATTCTTGTAATTTATGGATATTTTTGAAGAAATGATATTGTTTTCAGGTGTTGTATGAGATATTTAAGCTTTGGAGAGGCTTAAATACATGGGGAAACTATGGTAAATTTTTTTTAAAGAACTAGGCCTTAAATTTAAATGTCATTGTAGGGAAACGAGCTCCTTGGTACTGTTATTGTTAATAATTGCTGAAGTGACAACAAAGTGGTTAAATTGCTCCATATTTCAGAGGTGTTGAACACTGGATCCCCTGAGACGAAGCCCGAGAATTCTTTTATGCAATATCCGATCACGAGATAAGTAGAATTACACCAGTGTCACCATAAAAATGGAAAATGAGCATCATATTTGGTGTTAAAAAAGGTTGGATCAGACGACTAAGAGATGTGGGATTTGATGGGTGATTTGATGGATGAGATTTGGTGTGATATGGATGGAGAGTCAGATGAAACTCCCTTTGAACATCCAACAACATCCCAACTTACGCTGGACCGGGGGGGGGGGGGGGTAGGGGGAAAAGATTAGGGGCTGGGATGTTCTTTGGATGCAGGTCCCATGATTTTCTAAAACCTGCCTACATATTATCATTTCTTTTAAAAGGGACTATTCTGTCTCTGCAATTATTATTATTAAGAATGGGGTTTATTTTCCTGCAAATTTCACCATATTTTACATGACATGTCGAATTATCTCCCAAAAAAAAAAAGGATGCAAAAAGATGGAAAAGGCCAAAACAAAGCCAAATGTGAACAAAAAGTCAAAGTCAAAGGATCTTCAAAAAATCTAAAGATAGAAGGAAATAAAATAACCATTATATCCGATAGAAATAAAATATATACATATATAAATGAATATGTAAGACTTAAAACACTTCTTTAAAAATTATCTAAAATTTTTATTACTAAAAACAATCAAG
This sequence comes from Ficus hispida, assembly GCA_025413025.1. Taxonomy (NCBI): domain Eukaryota; kingdom Viridiplantae; phylum Streptophyta; class Magnoliopsida; order Rosales; family Moraceae; genus Ficus; species Ficus hispida. Next base: position 636,986 of record CM046369.1, on the reverse strand, counting down.
AATGATTATTTTATTAAAATAAAAGAAGATTATTTGTTAATTTTAATTTTTGAGATTGTCATTTTGACAAATAACTAAAGAGGGGAAAAAAAAATTGGAATGGGCGAATGAATCAATCAGTTGTCCCATTATTACTTTATGATCTGAATATCTATATGATCACCACCCTCTCCGCCTTTCTTTTCTATTCCAATCATCACTTTCACTTTTCCCTCCCTCTCTCCCTCCCTCTCTCTCTCTCTCTCTCTCATTATTACTTCTCTGATCTCCCTCCCTCCCTCTCTCTCTTTCTCTCTCTCATTATTACTTCTCCGATCTGAATATCTATCGGATCACCACCCTTTCCGCCTTTCTTTTCCATTCCAATCATCACTTTCACTTTTCTCTATATATCATATGTCTCTCTCTTCTGATGATGTCTCTATAATCCACAGCTTTAAATTTAAATTCCCTACCCCACCATCCTGGAATTCAGCTCTGAGTAGCATTTATTTTTGTTTGCAAACTTCTGATTGTTGAGACATGAAAACTAGAAGGAACATTAATCGAGACTTGGAAAACTAGGTGAATTTTTTGTCGTTTTAGACATGGATTCGGTTCGAAATATGGTTTGCTATTGTTATGTGGCGAGGGTAACCGGATTCTCTATGGTTATAGTGATAGAGGTGGCGATCCTGAGATGGAGAGTTTAGCTTTATTGTGCTTGGAAAGCACTCTTCCTTTCCATAAATGGTATTTTGAGACGATGGGGAAGAGGACCTTTAGGTTTCTGGTTGAAGATGGGTATGTTTATTTCATTATTGTTGATGAGAATGTTGGAAACTTTCATCAACGCAAAAAAGCGAAACGAACGTGCAAAGTAAGCCATAAGAAGGAAATAGCAGTAAACCAGATAAGGAAATAGCAGTCATAGCCGTATCTATTCTCTCATGACAAACTATTTCAATTTTGATAAATGTATCTAAAGTGAATAAACACTTCCTAAATGTGATTCTCTCTTGCTTTCAAAATGCTAACGTCAAAATATGACCACTACTTTTATTTTTTATTTAAAAAAAATAGAAGAGAAGACAGAGAGTAAATTACTAAGACAGAGAGCATTAAAACCTGTGTCCCGTATTGCAAGCTTCAGTTTCTTCCCCTTAACGGTGACATGTTTTACCTTAAAATCCACACTAGCCAACACAAAATCATAACTTAAAAATATATATTAAAAAAAATAATAATAACTATTACAGAATTCTCAAAAGAAACAGTAACTATATATATATATATATATATATATATATACTCTGATACAAGAAACATGAATCTTCACCCTATCATAATCCGATTTTTGATTAGTAAATTCCCTTATTCTTATCCCCGTCATGTCCCTCTAATAATATTATGAGCATAAATTAAAATTATTTTTTAATTAAAATATCATATCGTGTCAATTAAAAAATTAACACATGTCATACAATAATTAGATGGACACAAAAGAGGACACAAAGCCAAATCTTCATCGTGATGCATTTGGCTCATAGGTCCTCGCTTTGTGTCTCTTTTCACGTCCCCGATAATATCATATCATGTCAACATGAAATACCATATCAACTAAAGTATCTCAATTTAAAAGATTATGACAGTCGAATATTTTAATTGATGATACGTGATGTTATTGTAGCTGACATCAAAAGGAACACAAGATCAAGAGACACGTCAGTTGAACCCGATCTTTTTTTATCTTTCCCGTTGCATGTATTCAAACATAATTTTGGGGGTGTTTTCATTCTTTAACATCAGTAATGTATCAACTTTTTGGATCTAATATGTGCGAACGCACGTACGTTAACTAGTTCTTTAAAAAAAGAGAGAGGAAGTGAAAATCAGACCAATAGTAGGAGAGAGATCTCTCAAAAGTGTTGGAAGTGAAACTGAGGAGAAGAGTGCTCTTCCCAACTCCTGAATCCCCAATTAGCAACAGCTTGAACAAGTAGTCGAATTCCCCTTGTTGACTCGAAGACTCCATCAAAATTTCCCAAATAAAAATTAATAAAATAATTTAAAAAATAAAAAATAAAAAATTTGGCAAAATCTAGATCTCAATCAGCTTGTTTGGAAGAGTAAAAGTGAGAAGATTGATTGAGAAGGGGTTGCAGAGAGGGAAATAAAGCTCTCAAATCTTCTGGCAAAGTGAACAAGAAGACGAACAATAATCACATTCGCACGCCAATTGATTATTTCCAGGTGCGCTTCAGACGGACGCCATGTGTTTTTAACCCATCATTCGAGTCTATTGAAGTGTATTTCTTTTAGTTATTCTCTTTACGTTTGTCTTCCCAATCTCAAACTGATGTCGTTTTGTTTTGCTAAAATTATTAATATCGTATGTTTACTTCAAGTTGCTTTATCGTTTATTAACGTTTTACTGTTTTTGTGTTAGATGTCGTATTTCTAAAAAGGAGTATGCGAATTTTTTGTTTTTATCGTTTTCTTCAATTTATATTGTTTCGTAAAGTATATTATCATTTTGTATGCTTTACTATCGGTTTACGTCGTCTAATGTTATTTTTCTACCCTAGCTCTTATTTTATTTTTTGCTCTTTCAGATTGTTTTTTTTTGGTCATTTTCTCCAATTTATTTTGTTTTGTTTTGTACGTTGTCGTTTTATGCTTTCCTATCAGCTTATATCGTTTGATGTTGTTTTTTTCTACCTTAGCTCTTCTTTTATTTATTTATTTGTTTATTTTCTGTTGGGTCCTGCTTTAAGCTCTCATTCAAGGAAATAAATAGGCAAAAATATAAGTTTTAATCACTTATTTGAATAAAATGATTGGATTTTTTATTTTTAAAAAATGACTGTTAATTATTGGTTAGTAAAAAAATTCATATTAATATCAATTAATTACTGAATCACTGATTTGATAATTTTCTATAAAAACAACCATTTTCTAAGGTCACAAAAGTTCATCCATTTATTAAAAAAAAAAATTCTTGGAAATGATCATTTACCCAAAAAAATCTTAAAAGTACAAATGTGTCTACTCAAAACATTACATACTTTATAAAACATCATTTCAATAAGCAAAACAAAACTTCGTAATTAAAGACAAAAAAAAAAAAAAAAACTTTTATCTCGAATAAGCCAGGAATATTCTTAGTTATTTTCAGGATAAAGAGATGAAATATCTTGCATTATTTTTGTTTTTGAAATGGAAATAGTCCTCAGCCTTTCTTTGGAATATATGTACACATATAATTACATTATACAAATATATGTCATTATGTCTTTTACATATTTAAGATATACTTGCTAGTTGTCGCTCATCGGCCCATTATTCCACAAGTCATTCTAAACCATGCGAAAAGAATTAGAGATGGTAAATGACAAACTTTGTAACAATAAAACAATAATTTAAAATTAAAAAAGAGATAAACTAATAACTACTATCAAGAGAAGAAGGGAAAAAAAAGCGGCAGGAGCATGAATACTGTTACGTCAAAACATGAATGTCACAGTATTAAACTTTTTGCAAAGTACAAGTTATACAAGTATCTTATACAAGTATACAAGTTATACACAAGTTATATAAGTTATATACAGGTTATACAAGAATACAAGTTATATACAACTTTGTGAATGTCGTAAGCTATTTATACAAGTATCTTATAGTACAAGTTATACAAGTTGGATAGTAGTAACAGTGGTATAAGTCGGGCTATACAAAAATAAATAAATAACTTGCAATTAAGAGTCAAAAAACACTATTAAGAAAACAATTATATAGCTGTTTATCCCTACAAACCAACATTGGATTTGCCTTTCAAAAAAAAAAAAAAAAAAGAAATAAAGATAAAAGGCCATTTATACATTAGGCTTCCAATCAGCTTCCAATCACCAACAAACTTCTTGATGCGGAAGTTGCCTGATCAAAGGTGCAAACTGAAAATGTGGTTGGAAACCCGCCACATGTTTCCCAATGCTACAGAGCATTGGGAACGTAAAAGCTAGTCAATGTCCTCTGTGACCAGATATTTGTGTAACGATGCTACCATTAAGTGATTGTGTTGGTTATTAACAAATTGACACCTACCTTTTGGCATCATTTAATTACTGCTACTACTACACTACTGCTATGCTACAACGATAATGCTTTTAACATCATGCTTCCCAAAGCTTCAGAGAGTTGGGAATGAAAAATCTAGTCAAAGTCCTTTCACTTTGACCAAATAATGTTTACCGACACTACCGTTAAGTGGTAGTTGCCACTTAATAACTTACAGAATCTATTTAGGGGTCGGTAAGTTTTGACATCAATTAACTACTGCTACTACTACGCTACTGCTATGCTACTACGCTAATGCTCTTGGCATCATGTTTCCCAATGCTTGAGAGCGCAATGAAAAATCTAGTCAAAGTCCTCTGACTTGACCAGATAATGTTTACCGACACTACCATTAAGTGGTAGAGTTGCCATTTACTAACTTACAGATTCCATTTAGGTGTCGGTAAGTTTTGGCATCATTTAACTACTGCTACTAGTACGCCATTGCTATGCTACAACACTATTGCTTTTGGCATCATGTTTCCCAAAGCTTCAAAGCATTGGGAATAATAAAGCTGGTCAAAGTCCTCTAACTTTGAACAAATAATGTTTATTGACACTACCTTTATGTGGTAGAGTCGCCAATTAACTAACTTACAGACACCATTTAGGTGTCGGTAAGTTTGGCATCATTTAACTACTACTCTGCTACTCTGTTAATGCTTTTGGCATCATGTTTCCCAATGCTTCAGAGCGTTGACAATGAAAAATCTATTCAAAGTCCTCTGACTTTGACTAGATAAAGTTTACCGACACCACCATTAAGTGGTAGAGTCGCCATTTACTAACTTACAGAATCCTTTTAAGGGTCGGTAAGTTTTGACATCATTTAACTACTGCTACTACTACACTAATGTTTTTGCTATTTTTATGCCATTTTTCTAACTACTCCTACTACAGCAAATCCTAATATTACAACTACTACCGCAAAGGCTACTGTTACTACTATGGTAATGCTTTTGCTATTGCTACTGCTACTATGACGGATACGCTACTTCTATTTCTATGCTACTTTTACTACCTAGTCCTACAACTACTCCTATAACTGCAATTATTGCAACTGAAACTAATTCCTACTTCTACTACCATAGCTTATACTAACAAGTACTACTAATTCTACTAATGGTACTACAACTGATACTACTACTAAAGTACTATCTACTGCTACTTTGCTACTGCTACAGCTAATAAGTTTGGCATTAGAAAAGATGAAGTGAAATGTGGGGAGCGAGTTACATACCTCTATGCATGGATACTGATAAGTGAATGATTTGAAATTTGTACGGCTGCACATAAGCTTGGGATGGTGATTCTACCAAGTTCTCATGGGGACCTGCCTGCATGCACAAGTGAAAATGCAACTTCAAGTGAATTTCTTTCCCTTTTTCTTTCACAGTAACATCAGCACAAAGCTGATTTTTCAATCTAGAGAGACAAAATAGTCACCTATAAGGAATGTGAGCATAGTTCTGCATCACGATTGCTTCTGCTTCCAAGGCCAATCCTCTGAATCAACCATAAACCTGCAAGCAATAAAAGCCATCAAACTCGGTCAAAGACTACTAATATATTTCAGTTAAAAAAAAACAAGAAGATTGAAACAAATACCATTAAGCCAAATAGACCGAATAAGCCAAGCAATGGGAGTGGCCTTTCATATGGTAGCAACCTCGCCTGACAAGCAACTGTCCTGTCAAGAACTTGGCAAAAATCAAATAACAACATGAATTAGAAAAAATGATCAAAATCACTCAGATGAAGTACTCTAATATGTGTATTTACATGTATGTATGTATGTATGTATGCAATCCTATATGTATGCATGTATGTATCTTTGTATGCACATGCATGTATGTATAAAGCCAATATAATATATATATATATATATATATATATATATATGAAAGTAATAAGAAAAGGTCCCTTTTTTCCATAGCTTCTTGGATCATTGTTGGAGAATTGTCAACCGAGTGCTTTTTCCTCCTAAAAAAATTGTCATGACACACCTCAAACAAAGTAAAGAAAAAAAGGTAGGGGAAAAAAAAGGGAAGGTGAAGAACATACGTTTGTTAAGATCTAATTATGTATCAAAGCCTTGTGTTATTGGTACAAACTCGTTTTCCTGCAAATGAAGCTCCTGAAAAGTATAACCGAAGATGTAATTCTTTTAAAATCTATAAATTTTATTGTAGAGAGTTCTAGTGGTAGTTATATAAAAATAAAAAATAAAAATAAAAAAAAGTACAAGAACAATAAGTTTGAAAGCACAGAGAACTACGCACGATGCAGCTTTTCAGGACAAAATAGCAACAAGTACTTCATTGGTTTCACATGATGTGAAAGATTTTGAAAAAGATATAAACATTGTAAGTTTGGTGAGCATACAGAACCACTTGGAAAAGATTCAGTGCCAGGTGTTGAAGGAGTTACGTACCTCTGTGCTAGGAAATTATTCAAATTTGTTTTCAGGCTTGTCCATAAGAATGGGACGGTGGTGCTTCCAATAACTTCTTATGGGGGACCTGGCTAAAAGCATGTTAAAAGTGTAGCTCAAGTGAATTTCAATTTTTTTCACAGTAACAACTGCACAAAGCTAGTTTTATAAAGTAGATAGATAAAACAGTTACCGGTAAGGTATGTTAGCATAGTTTTGCATTACAATCACGTATTCTTTCGGGCCATCCTCTGAAACACACCATGCAAACAATAAAAGTCATCAAACTCAGTTAAAGACAACAAATACATATCTAAAAGAGATGTGAAAAGAAATGGGAATAAGGAATGTCAATTCAACCAACTCCGAGTGAAGAGCTCCCCAACCAATTTCTCTTCAATCCTTCTAAGCAATCCCGTAGGCGCTATAGACGAAAACACATCTAGTGTTAGCATTTAAAGTGAGAATTATGTCTCATAGGAACTTCTATCTTTATAACAATCTATGATATTTGAATTCTGGTCATAATAAAGTTTCCTAAAAAATAAAAAGAAATGATTAATCACTCGGTTAGCTAGCCATCAGTAGATTATCATTGGATGGCCTTATAACTAGTTATCTCTTGCTCTAAAGATCTATCTCCCTATGATATGAAAAGACCAAGAAAAAAAAAAATCAAGTTACGTACATTGGAATCTTTCGAGAACTGTTGGAGAAGTTTCCTATTATGTTGTCAACCTACGTGTTTCCAACAGCAAACTGCATGAAACTAAAGAGATGTTATGAATCAATTTATCTTAACAGGTAGACAAAAAGTGACTGGTATACAAAACAATACTTAATAGCCCAAGGTAAAGGACCAACGTATAAAAAAAAAAAAAAGAGATTGAAAACAAACACCATTGATTTCGGATCCAGCAAACTCAAATCACTGGCATCTTCATCAGCCAAATAGACCGAATAAGCCACTTGTCATTGCACCTCGTTCTCCTAATGGACAATATAAAGGATCAATAACACTTTCAAACTGAGCATTAAGGAATCCGACTTGATAGCGCAAAGTAAAAGACCAAAGTTTCACCAAAAAAAAAAAACAAGAAGATTGAAAACAAATACCATTAAGCCAAATAGACCGAATAAGCCAAGCAATGGGAGTGGCCTTTCATATGGTAGCAACCTCGCCTGACAAGCAACTGCCCAGCCAAATAATTTGAAAAAAATCAAATAACAACATGAATTAGAAAAAAGGATCCAAATCACTCACGTGAAGTTCTACTAATATGTATCATATTCGTATGTATGCATGCATGCATGAATGTATGCATGTATGTATGCAAGCCTATATGTATGCATGTATGTATGCTTGTATGCGCCTGTGTGTAAGTACATAAACCTAATAAATAATATTACACACACACACACATATATATATATATATATATAAGTAGTCAGAAAAGGTCCCTTTTTGCTATGGCTGCTTGGATCATTGTTGAAGAACCATCAATAGAGTGCTTTCCTAACCCAAATTCCAACTAGATAAGAGGAAAAAAAAAAAATTGTCATGACACTCCTAAAATAAAAATAAATTAATTAAAAAATTAAAAATTACAAATTAAATTAAATTAATAAAATAAAACAATAATAATAATAATAATAACCAGAATGGAAGGTGAAGAGCGTACGGTTGTAAAGAGAGAGTTTTGTATCAAAGCCTTGTTTATTGGTGCCGGCTCTTTTTCGTGCAAATGAAGCTCCTGCAAAGTATAAGAAAAGATGTAATTCTTTTAAAGTCTAGGAACGCAGTTGTAGAGAGTTTAGTTTAATAGGTTTCATCAATATGGAACAAGAACAAGAGTGGGAAGAGGTCATACCCTTTCAAGACTCGTGACATCAAGGTCCTTACGCCAAAGCATTAACCCGAAGGGCACAACCTTAGTCACCAGTTGAACAATAAACTGATTTGAGAAGAATTTCCAAAAGAAAAACCATTAGAAATTATTAAAACAGCAGCACAAGCTATTAGTAAAAGGAGAACTATCCTATATAACTACATAAAAAGAAAAGAAGAAAATTTAACCCGCTTAACTCATTTATGTCGTGCTGGCTTATTTGGAAAAGAGTTTAAGATAAACTTCTCACTGCCATTGCTTTAGGAAAATCAAAGAACAAACATAGTATTTAGAATTCAGGTTAAATCTAAGAATACAATAGCGAATAACATTTGTGAATGATACATGATCTTAATGTCTCTGTTCTAGTTGTAACAGAAGTATAAACAATATTCTAGCGTTGACTATGCTCAAAAAGACCTATAAACATTTTAATTCAAAAATCTCCTTAAGAGTATGCTGAAATCAGAAACTGGATAGGATTATGCACAACTGAGGTACTAGAGTAAAAAAAAAATATACATATACCGCAGAAACGAAGTATGTTTTGAAGGTGTTTACCAGTGTATAGTTTATAGGCTAAGGCACCAGAAGTCTCTTGGTCTTGCAACTTGAGGCACGATTTGAGTGACAACCAGCTATAAATAAAAAATATAAAAATTAAAAAAAAAACAGCTTTATTAAAAGTTACCAGTAACCGAAAAAACAAGTAGAAGAACAATAAGTTTGGCAACCACAAAGAACTACTCATGATGCAGCTTCTCATGACAATTAGCAATCTGTACTTTATTGGTTTCACATCATGTCAAAGATGCCGAAAAGAACAGGTCATAAATGGAGTAAGTTCGGCGAACATAAGAGAGCAACTCCTTGAGGCTCTCTGACCACGAGGAAAAGATGCAGTGTCAGGTGTGGAATGAGTAATGTACCTCTGTGCAAAGATTCTGATAAGTTATTCAAATTTGTTTTCAGGTTTGCACATAAGCATGAGATGGTAATGCTTCCAAGAACTTCTTATGGTGGACCTGACTACATACACACGAAAAAGTGTTAACTCTAGGGAATATCATTTTTTTTTGCTCCACTTAACATTCGCACAAAAACTAGCTTTCTAATAGAGAGAGATAAAACAGTACTGACAAGGTATGTTAGCATCGTTTTGCACCATGATCGCTTCTCCACTGATGCCATCCTCTGAATCACACCATCTAAGAAATAAAAACCATCAAACTCAGTTGAGTCAACAAATATATATCTGAAGTAGATTTGAAGAAAAAGGAGACAAGGAACTGTCAATTGAACCAACTCCAAGTGAAGAGCTCCCGACCAATTTCTCATCAATCCTTCCAAAGCAAGCCTGTAGGCGCTATAGACAAAACTTATCTAAATTAGCATAGAAAGTGAGAATTAAGTCTCACAGGGACTTCTATCATTATACCTATCAACAATATTTGAAGTTTGGTCAAACTAAAGTTTCTCAAAAAAATCAAAAGTGATAATTAATCGCTCAGTCAGCTAGCCATCAGTAGGTTATCATCGGATGGCCTTAGATTTATATGATTTGAAAGGAAATAAATTCAAGATCTCTTTGTATATTCATAATAAGCTTAGTTTAGTTCATTATAAATAATTTATCTTAAAAGGTAGACAAAAAGTATACTCAAAACAATATTTAAAAGCTAAACTCAAAAATTACCATAGATTTCAGATCAGCAAACTCAGAACATGTGGCATCTTCATCAGCCAAATAGACCAAATATGCCACTTATCGTTGCTCCTCGTTCTCCTAACAGACGATATAAACGATCAGTAACACATCCAAACTGAGCATTTTGAAATTTAACTTCATCTGGAAACTAAACTAGTTAAGGAATTACTATTTTTTTTTTTCAACAAACTTTGCTGACTATTTATATCAGATCTATCTTGCAACTAAGAGTAGATATATTAATTTGACAAAGAAAGACTATACCTGTCTCTATTATATAATGTCCTAGCCATTCACCTTTTGCTGCCCCCTGCCCCCATCGTTCCATCTGTCAAATTGAACAATAACAGAAGGATTAGAACAGTAACATCTTCACAAAGCTAGTTCTATGATGTAGAGAGATAAAACAGTTACCGAGGAAGTATGTTAGCATAGTTTTGCGCCACGATCGCTTCTCCTCTGGGGCCATCCTTTGAACAAGACCATGTAAACAATAAAAACCATCAAACTCAGTTGAAGTCAACAAATATATATCAATTTGAAGTAAATGTAAAGGGGAAAGGGAGGGGATATGGAGCCTTCAATTCAACCAACTCCACGGTGAAGAGCTCCATAACCCATTTCTCTTCAATTCTTCCAAAGCAAGTCAATTGGCACTATAGACAAAATCATATCTTAGCATATAAAGTGAAATAGCAATTAAAAGAAAAACAATCTAGGACTTACACCAAAGTATACTAACAAGTCAAAAGTGCATTTTAAAATGGTTACATTTTGCAGAGAAATTCTTACCTGTAGGGTTTTTAGTGGCAAGTGTTGATGCTCGAGCATATAATTCGAACTACAGCATTCTGTCATCCTCTGTCACTGTTCAGACCAAACAAAACTATTAATCAAGTGGAAATATTAGACAATATATTTAGGTGACCTGGTTATAAGATCTCACCTACTTTAAAAGCTTAACATTTTGTCTTTCCATGGTCCTAAAATGCTCTTTCTGCAGCACTATTAGTTCCTAGTATACAAAGAGAAACAGGATGAGAAACCTCTAGTAAAATTAAGATTCAAATTGAGCCCATAAATACGCATGAACACTAAGGCTAACTATTTGTTTCCTAAAGGCATCAACATTAAAGCTAATTATAAAGCCGGAACAGAGAAAGAAAATATCAACCTGTCAAACATCTAGTGTCTTGTTCATACCAAGCAATGGGTGTCGCCTTTCATATGGTATCCTTGCCTGTACGCAGATACCTGCCAAATAATTTGAATGACCAAAATAATATAGCAATACGATCCAAATAAAAAGCTCCAAATCACTCACGAAGTTATGTCATGTGTATGCATATATGCATATATGTATGTATGTATGAATGTATGTATGAATGCATGCCTATATGTATGCATGTATGAATGAATTCCTATATGTAAACATGCATGGATGCATGTCTATATGTAAAAAACCATAGCAAGATAATATATATATGTGTACATATATATATATATATATATATATGTATGTAACCACAAAAGTTCCCTTTTTGCCATGGATGCTTGAATCATTGTTGGAGAATTGTCGATCGTTCCTCTTATTTATTTCTTATCTTCCAGCTGTATCAGAGAGAGAAAAATAAATTGTCATGAAACACATCAAAAAATAAAAAATAAAAACAAACTCAAAACAATCTTCCAAATTCCACTTATTTATTTACCGGTTAAGCCTGTGAGAAGAGTTCTTCGTCATGGTATCATGGTTTAAGAAAGACCAAGGAAACCTGGAAATCAGTAGATAAAATTACTAGCTTGACTTTATGTGGTAAATTAGAGGACATAATCTACTCAATTCACTTTACTAGTTCTTACTTGATAAGGAACTAAAAATTTGATAAAATAAAACACTCGGTTTTATTGACAAATAGAAATCTTATCCCAATTAAGATGGGAAACAAAAAAGTTTCAACTAATCAATTGACATGTGCTATATATATATATGGTTTCTCTCTATATAGTTTGGCAGGAGTTTCTCTCAACTAATTACCAGTATACACTTTTACATTAAGGAATATGAAAATTAGCTAAAATCTAATATACCAATCATGCAACCTAAATGAGGATAATTACTAACAAAGAAAACGATACCTGTCATCTTTATTAAATACGATGCCTGACATTTGCCTCTCCGTAGCAACCCTTCATTAAATATAATGTTTGCCATATGCCTCCCAGCGGCCCATAATTCCACAAGTCAAATTGAACAATAGTAAAAGTATGAGAGTCGGTAGATAACAAAATTAGCAACACTAATTGGGGAAAAAAAAAGTTTAATTCTCAATAAATCAAAAAGAAGTGATGAAAATGAATATTGTTACGTTAAAAATGTTCAAGTTTCAATTCTAAACTTTTTTTTTTTTCCGGTAAACAAAAGTGCACAGAGTCAAGTAGCAAGTTTAATAAAACATATTATACTGATTACATATTATAAAACAACCACTAAGATTGTTTAGTAATTGATATGACATCTTCCTCATTATACAGTGAAAAGGGCAAGTGTCTCCACTCAAAAAACTGTATGGTTTGGAAAATATCATTTCAACTAATAATCAAAACTTAGTGAACAAAACCAAAAGTTGTAGAAGTAGCAATAATAACTGTGATGACATAGTATAAGAGCTTCAATTTATTTAGAAAAACCATACATGCTTTCTTAGTCAAGAGAAAAAGATCATTGGAAAATCTCATGTCAACTAATAATCAAAAATCAGTAAACAAAAACAGTAGGGTTTTTTTTTTTTTTTTTCCTTTTTTGATAGAAACAAAAGCAGTAGTTGTATAGTTGAAATAGAACTTCGAATGAGAAAGGAAAACCGTACATAGGTCGAAACGAAATTTGAACACAAAAAGGGTAACTATCACTAGAATCTGGAAATAAATGTTTGTATTAAATAAAAGTAGAGACTCTGATCAAACAAAACAAAATGCTGAAATAAAAAGCGAAACTTTAAGAAGGAAAACCAAAGGAAATACCTTGACTGTGAGTTGTTGTGTTGGAGCCAAAATCATGCCTTTTCCCATTCTTATCATCCTCGTCTCCAAATAAAATGCCAAATCTTAAGCTCCCCAAATACCCATAATCTGAAATCGAAAACCCAAATACCCCGAATCTGAAACAGGAAACCCAAATACCAACATTTCGTAGTTTTTCTGAAAACACAAATGCCCTCATTTTCCAATTTACTGAAGAAATACCCAGAATGCTCTCTCTCTTCTCTCTTCTCTCTTCTCTCTTCTCTGATCAGAATGGTTCTCTCTCTGTTTGTCTTCAAAGAATTAGTACTCTCTCCCAACGGTACGATTTTCTTTTTGGTGCGAACGGTAAGATTTTCTCGCTCCTCTTAGCGCGAACGGTAATATTTTCTCCCTCTTTTCGGTGCGAAGCGCCAACGGTGAGATTTTTATTTCTATTTTTGCTTTTTATTTTCTTGATTAAAAACGAAATATGCTGAATACTGATTACAGAAAATATTGTTGGGAATGACCTGTCGTTTTTTAAGAGTACTGTCGTCTTTTAGCAATGCCTCTTTTGTTTTTTTTTTTTTTTGGTTGCTAAGTAATGTCTTCAACCTCTAATGTTGTCGTTTTTAAGCTATTCTCGAATCTCGATCGAGGAACAGTGTGACGTACCTCCAATGTACTTTTTTCTACAGAGAAGAAATTTTAATATTTATTTACTTATATATTTTAGGGGAGCCGACATTTCAATTTGAAATAAAGATTTATCCCCTTTCTAGTTGGGGTTTTTTTTTTTTAAGTGAAATTGGAAATGGACAAAATCTAATTTTCTTTTTAATGTTTATAATTAATTTAAAATTAGTTTAAGATAAAAAAATAGTTTAAGTGCAAAAATATTGTTGTTGGTGGCCTATAATATTAGGTAAGATTTTGTAAGGTTACAATAGTAATTTTGTAGTTTATTTAAATGAAAGAAAAAGCATAAGATGCATGATAACTTCTTTATTTAAATGAAAGATAATAAGAACCTATTTGGAACAATGATTGCACTTGGAGTTTATAGGTTGTAATTGAAATATCTTTTTTATTGAAGTATAATTTATAATTAAATTGTAATATAGAAAAAATTATAAAAATTTTAAATAGATTCGGAAAAAAAATTACAATATGAATATTATTTTAGAACTCTCATCATTCTGTGTGATTTTTTTTTTGGTAAATCATCTCATTTTGACTTAAAATAAGAAAGTTATAGATTTTTAAATTTTTAGCTTTTTTTTTTTAATGAAAGAGAAATAAAATAAGATGTAGATTTGATATTTTTGGAGTTTAGTTGTAAAATTCTGTTTGGATACATATGTAACCAAACAATCCCTAATTTAGGATCTCTAGTAGCAAAAATAATAATAACAACAACAACAACAACAGCATCAACAATAATAATAAAAAAATGAAGATAAAAATACAAGAAACGCATAACAAATTAGTAATGAAAAATACTAAGGATATCAATTCTATTCCTAACTTTTTAAGTACCAACCAATATGTCATAGGAGTTGTTATTTTTTATTGGTAAGTGTTTAAATATTTTCATCTCAATTAGTTGCGTCTATTAATAAAAATTTGACGTACAAATTAGTATTAAAAAGTTAGTATAAAAGTTCATGTCACACTCCTCAATTAGTCCCTTGGCTTGATAGCAATTTGAGCCTCAAATTTTGAGGATTGATTTTTCTCATTCTTTCTTTTTTCATTCCTTATTTTCCTGACTCCACTAAGTTAGCATTCCTTTTTTTTTTTATCTAGACTAGTTTAACATGTGAAATAATATATTGCTAAAAAGTATAAGAATTTAATAGAAAATACCAAAAAAAGAAAAGAAAAAATACAACACGATAAAATAAGGAAAAGAAAGAAAAAACCAAAACTTCAAACAAAACTTAAAAAACAAAAACTGAAACTTCTTAACGAAATTTCAACAAAATTTAGACAAAATCCTTTTTAACCAAATTAATTAAAAATATAAGAACTTAATAAGAAAATTAAAAGAAAAGAAAAGAAAAGAAAAGAAAAGGTACATAACGATTAATCAACAAAAAGATATTAAAAAAAAAAATCAAAACTCCATATGAAACTGATGAAGCAGAAGCATATAAACCTCAAAAATCCGTTGATTCGAAGAATACTGGATAAAGAGGACGTGAGTAATTCATTGATTCAATGGAATACCGAAAAACAAGCAAAGAGAATAACTCGGGTTTTTTTTTTAAATTAATTCAACTGTCTAAAATAATACTAAGGATGTCTTTATATAGGCAAGTGAAAACAGAACAAAAAAAAATAATTCCAAACTAAACATAGAAACTGGAAAGAAAAAGAAACTAACTTATAACTTATTCTAGGAAACTAACATAAAAGGAAACTAACGTATTCTATATTACCATGCAAATAACAAATAACACAATAGTTAAAAGTAAATAACAAATTGTCAAATTAGGAGAAGTCTTAAAATGGTAACTAAAATCTACCTTCGTATCTTTACGCTGTATCAGTCCCACTGGGAAGAGAAAGATTCGGTGACGAATTTACAGTGGCTTCATTGTCACCCAAAAAAGGGACTAAGTGGTTGACATTGAAAAAATCAGAAGTACATACATCAGGCGTGTAAAGAAAAGAGGAAAGATCGAAGGGAGAAGAAAGTAGAATATTCTGGATGAGAAAACCACAAAGAAAAAGTAATTCTCATTAATGAAAAACTGTACAAGAGAAGACTATAAATAGTCTATTAGCTGCCACTTACAATGTAACACGTGGCATAGTCTTATAACTGCATTTACTAAGCTTGTAACGGAAATATAACAACATAACAGAAAGTTAACAAATCCCTAACTAAACACAAACTAATCACAGGTTCCTTTCATCTTAACAGCCCCCCTCAAACTTAAAGTATCCAATTTGGTTACTTTAAGTTTGTCACGAAAGGAACTAAAACTTGAACTTGAAATAGCCTTAGTGAATATATCTGCCAGTTGATCAATAGCAGGTACATGTCTGACTTCCACCTGCTTCCTTAGTACTTTCTCCCTGACAAAATATAAATCCAGCTCAATATGTTTCGACCTTGCATGTA
The DNA here is from genome assembly GCA_025413025.1 of Ficus hispida. Lineage (NCBI taxonomy): Eukaryota > Viridiplantae > Streptophyta > Magnoliopsida > Rosales > Moraceae > Ficus > Ficus hispida. The sequence continues at coordinate 620,724 of CM046369.1, read as the reverse complement.
GAACTGGATTAGCAGACAAATGAACTGTACTTAAGTTGTCACACCATATAACTGGTGTTTTTGGAGTCACAACTTGAAGCTCACTCAACAGTGACTTAAGCCAGGTAATTTCTGCTACTACACTTGCCAAACTTCTGTATTCAGCTTCTGTAGAAGAACGTGACACTGTGTGTTGCTTCTTGGATTGCCAAGAAATCAAATTAGGACCCAGAAAAACACAGTAGCCAGAGGTTGATCTTCTGTCTTCAATGTCTGAGGCCCAGTCAGCATCACAAAAGCCAGTAACATTCAACTCAGATGTTGGACAGGGCTGTAGAAGCAGACCATACTCTAAAGTACCTGCCAAGTATCTCAAGATCCTCTTGACTGTCTTCCAATGAGCCTCCAATGGGTTTTGCATAAACTGACAAACCCTGTTGACAGAAAATGAGATTTCAGGTCTTGTTATGGTAACATATTGAAGTGCTCCTACAACACTCCTATAAAGCTGCACATTTTCAACAGGATCACTTCCATAGGAGGTTAGCTTTTGTCCAGTAGTCATAGGTGCTGACACACACTTTGCATATTGCATTTTGGTCTTACACAGCAGATCTGTGATATACTTCTTTTGACAGAGGTGAACTCCACACTCGGTTCTTTTGACCTGAATGCCCAAGAAGTAGTCTACTTCTCCTAGATCCTTTAGAGCAAAGAGAGAATTCAACTTTTGCACTAACTCCTGTATTGCACTTTCACTGCTCCCTGTGATCAATATGTCATCAACATAAACTAAGACAAAGATTGACCACTGTGAATTAAGTTGAATGAATAGTGACTGATCAGATTTGGCAGAGACAAAGCCAAAACTGACCAACGACTGCTGAAGCTTGTCAAACCAGGCCCGTGGTGCCTGTTTTAGGCCATATAGAGACTTGTTGAGTCTACACACAAAGCTTGGATGTTGAGGGTCTTCAAATCCTTCAGGTTGCACCATAAAAACCTCTTCTTGAAGATCACCATTTAAGATGGCATTATTCACATCTAACTGCCTTACTAACCACCCTTTACTCAGAGCAAGAGTAAGTATGATCCTTATGGTTGTTGGTTTAACCACAGGACTAAAGGTCTCATTGAAATCAAAACCTGCAATTTGATGAAACCCCTTTGCTACTAACCTTGCCTTGTATTTGTTGATACTACCATCTGGATTCTCCTTCACTTTGAAAACCCACTTGCAGCCAACAGGTTTCCTTCCTTCTGGCAGAATGACCAAATTCCAGGTCTGGTTTCTCTGTAAGGCCAGAAACTCATCTGTCATAGCTTGTTTCCAGTGAGCAGATTGCAAAGCCTCATCAACTGAAGACGGTTCCCTTGTAGCCATGAAAACCTTTGGCTTGTGAATACCATTCTTTGACCTAGTGATCATTGAATGGTGTTGCCTCGCTGGAGGTTTCGCTTGACTCCCTGCACCTGCATCCTGTACATTTTCAAAATGATTTGGGACAGAAGTAGTAACACTTGGTTCATTTGTATTTCTTTCACCTTGACATAAGTCCGACTGAGTGAATTGGTTATAAGGGTTTAGAACTTCAAGAGATGTATATATTGGAGAAGACACAGATGGAGTAGTAGGTATGCATGAATTTTTATTGGCAAAGGGAAGTTAAACTCATCAAAGATGATATCCCTAGAGATGAAAATTTTACCATTTGAGTCTAAGCACTTATACCCTTTATGATTTAGACTGTAGCCAAGGAAAGTACAGGGTGTAGATCTATAATGAAATTTGTGGTTATTGTAGGGTCTAATGTTGGGATAACATGTACATCCAAACACTTTCAACTGAGAATAAACAGGTTGGGTGTTGAACAAAGCTTCAAGAGGTGTTTTGTAACCTAGCAAGGGAGTAGGTAACCTGTTAATAAGAAAGACTGAAGATCTAAAGGCTTCATCCCAGAATTTGAAGGGCATAGATGCTTGAGCCAAAAGTGTCAAACCTTTTTCAACAATATGTCTATGTTTTCTCTCTGCAACACCGTTTTGTTCATGTGTGTGAGGGCAAGAATTTCTATGCAATATACCATTGGTTTGAACAAAATCAGTGAAGGTTCGAAACTCACCACCCCAATCCGTTTGCAATGCTTTGATAGAACAACCTAATTGATTTTCAGCTAATGCTTTGAAATTAAGAAAAGTTTGGAATGCCTCAGATTTATTTCTCAACAGATAAAGCCAAGTAAAACGTGAAAAGGCATCAACAAAATGAATATAATATCTATATCCACTAGATGACAAGACTGGAGAAGGTCCCAAAGGTCTGAGTGGACAAGCTCCAAGGGTTTAGTGTAAACAGTAGTAGAGGAAGGAAAGGAAGTTTGTGTATTTGCCAAGACAACAGGATTTGCAAACAGAAAAGGGATTTTTATTCACATTAGACAGATTACATTTTGACAATACAACCTTAACAATGTTTTCTGAAGGATGGCCTAGTCTATTGTGCCACAAGTCAAATTGATTAGGCTTATTGTCAGTCAAAGTTTGTACAGACTCAGTAGAATCTATGAGAACAGAATTACAAGAATTGACACATTTACCACCTTTTGTAGCAATATTGATGGAAGGGGAGACAGATGAAAACATATGAGTGGGCTTGCTAGAAGAAGGCACATTTGAAAGTCTCTTGAAACTGATTTGATTGCTATTGAAGACATATAGACCTCCTTTAAGATGTCCCTCCAGTAGAACCACCTTGGACTTGAGATCCTTGACAAAACAAGTAGTAGGATGAAACTCAAAGAAAACTTGATTGTCTTGAGCAAATTTGGAAACACTTAGTAGGTTTTTACTAATTTCTGGAACATGTAAGAGCTGTTTTAGAGTAAGGGTTTTAGATGACAGGAAAGGTGAAGAAAATACAGAATGACCAATATGTTGAATGGAAAGTCCCTTACCATTTCCCATGTGTACCTGATCAGGACCAAGGAACTCAGTTTTGGTCATCAAGTTGGCTGAATCAGAAGTGATGTGATTCGTCGCTCCTGAGTCTGGGTACCACTCCGTGTCACTCATTTGTTCAGGATAAACCAGTAATCATCATCTACAGTTTCAGGTGTGGCCATCATAGCAGCAAATTGAGATGATTCAGGACATGCCAAGTGAGCAACATTTCCTTGCATCTGAGACTGTGGATGAAACTGTGTAGACCCAGTGAAAGACCTGTCAAATCTATAATAGCACTGTAAAGCCACATGGCCAGGTTTGAAACAGATTTGGCAAAAGGGTTTCTTGCCAAAAGAATTAGCCCGAAAAGGTCCTGAAAAAGAACTTTTGCCCTTAGTGAAAGAACCTCCCCTGTTAGGAACATATCCAGAAGCTCTAGATAAATGTTGAAAATTTCCAGCACCATGATAACTTCCTTGGACGGGCCTGGAACCAAGACCACCATGAGACAAACCAAGACCACCATGAGACAATCCATGTGAACTGCCACCTGATCCATCAAACCCCTTTTGACTTCCAAAATGATTATTGCCTGCCATAGCTACATTAGCAACACTTCCAAAACCATCAGCCAGCTTATTGTTCTTCTCAATTCTAGCTTCTTGAGTAAGAAGGAGAGCTTCTATTTCTTCCACAGATACTTCTTCTGATCTCACACTCATAGACAACATGAACATATCATATTCCAGAGGTAGACCATCGAAAATTGCATCTATATGATCCTTTGGAGAAAGTCTATGACCAGCTAAGCAAGTAAGTCTACCAAACTACGAATCTTTAATAGAATTCATTCATAGAAAGAGAATCCTTCTTAGTATTTTGCAATTGAGTCTTAAACTGATTCTTTTTAGCCCAGATCTGAGAGGCAAAATATACCTCTAGAGTATGCCAGATTTGAGCAGAAGTCTCACAGTTCACCAATCGCGGAAGAATTTCATTCGACACCGAAGCCAACAGCCAAGAAGCGATTAGCTGATCTTGTTGTTCCCATTCTTGAAATGCTGGATTAATTTGCCCTAAAACTGCATCTTCAGGAGAAAGAAACTTTGATGGCGGATCCACCGAGGTTGAAAGAAAACCTTGAAGACGATGGCCCTTGATTGTTGCCAGAACCTGACGACGCCAGACAAGAAAATTATTATTGTCCAATTTGGATGAAATTGTGTGAGAAAACACAACAGGAGTGAATCGAGTAGCAGTAGTTGATGATGAACTCAAAGAAGCTTCTCCCATGGCGATCTTCAACAAAGAACTCCAATCACCAACAAGAAAAATCGATCAAAGCTCTGATACCATGTAAAGAAAGAGGAAAGATCGAAGGAGAAGAAAGTAGAATATTCTGGATGAGAAAACCACAAGAAAAAGTAATTCTCATTAATGAAAAACTGTACAAGAGAAGACTATAAATAGTCTATCAGCTGCCACTTACAATGTAACACGTGCATAGTCTTATAACTGCATTTACTAAGCTTGTAACGGAAATATAACAACATAACAGAAAGTTAACAAATCCCTAACTAAACACAAACTAATCACAGTTCCTTTCATCTTAACAAGGTGGAAGACGAAGTCGGTAAGCATTGGAATTAATTTTCTCAAGGATCTCCAAAGGACCATCTTGCGAGCCTTTAACTTATTGTACTCATGAGCGGGGAAAACGATCTTTCGTAAAAACAGCCCAAACCAAATCACCTTTGTCAAACTCAAGATGACGGTGACCCTTGTCGACGAAAGTCTTGTATTTAGCCGTAGAAGTGACTAAGTGGTTATAGGTTAACTGATGAATACATTGAAGATTCTCTACAAAGTCAACAGCCTTACCATGCAAATGAATCTTGTCGGGTAAAGGAGCAAGATCAAGAGGGCAGCGAGGAAGTAGGCCATAGACGACCTGAAAAGGACTAAACCGGTACTACGGTTCTTAGCATGGTTATGAGCAATTCGGCCTGGCTAAGCTTGACGTCCCAAGTTTTTACATTTTCACCCACAAGGCTACGCAGAAGGTCGCCCAAAGCACGGTTGGTGACTTCAGTTTGCCCATCCGTTTGCGGATGATATGCCGAGCTCATATCAAGACTAGTGTGGACCATACGCCAAAGCGAACGCCAAAAATACTTAAGAAGCAGGAATCACGATCCAAACGATAGATGTTGGGAGGCCATGAAGATGGTAGATCTCACGGAAGAAAAGTTGAGCCACATTAACCACATCGGTTGTCCTCTTACACGGAACGAAATGAGACATCTTGGAAAATCGGTCAACAACAACAAAAATGGAATCATACCCACGTTGAGTGCGGGGCAACCAAGAACAAAATCCATGCTAAGATTGGTCCAAGGTTGAGTCGGAATAGGCAGAGGCATATAGAGACCGGCGTCGGAAGCATGCCCTTTGGCGGTTTGACAAGTACGGCATCATTCGACAAAACGTTCAACATCACACAGTAGAGTTGGCCAAAAGTAAGAAGTAGCCACCAAGTGTAAGGTGCGATCACGACCGACATGCCCCTCACCATGGGGTTCGCGAATAATATGAAACCATAACTAGAGTTGGAACACAAAGGCGACAACCCAAGAAAGAAAATCATAATGGAGCATATATTCGGAAGGAGACCTACCACGTACCTCGTCAAGAATGCAAGAGAAGAATGGATCAGTAGGATAGAGATCCGGCATGATGGAGAAACCCAGAACCGAAACGTGGAGAGTTGCCAATAAAGTGTGGCGGCGACTAAGAGCATCGGCGATGCGGTTAAGGATGCCGGACTTGTGCTTGATAACAAACGTGAATTGTTGTAGGAATGCTGTCCATGAAGCATGACGAGCGGATATTTTTCTTGGGCTCCAAGGTGTTTTAGAGCTTCATGGTTAGTGTAAAGTACAAACTCCTGTGAAATAAATAATGGCGCCAATGCCGAACGGCTTGAACTACAGCATAAAATTCCATATCATAAGTACTATAATGATACTTGATCCTGTAAGCTTCTCACTGTAGTAGGCGACTGACGCCCTTGTTGGCTAAGCACAGCATCGATATTGGCTTTGCAAGCGTCGCTATGGAGTTCAAATGGAAGAGAAAAATTTGGAGAACTAGGATTGGGGCTGTAGTGAGTTTATGCTTGATTAGTTGGAACGCTTCGGCTGCCTAGGAAGTCCAAGTGAACTTGCCATCTTTCATGCAATCAGTGACTGGGCCATGATGCACTAAAGTGCGGAATAAAGCGACGATAAAAAGAAGCGAGTCCATGGAAGCTTCTAATATCAGTGAGGGTGTGGGGTTGCGACCAAGAACGGATGGCCTCAATTTGGCCGGGTCAATAGCGAGTCCCTCCTTGGAAACGATATATCCAAAAATAAAAAGATCGGAACCAAAATCACATTTATTTGGAGCTGCATAAAAGTTTTTTTCACGCAACACAGAGAGAACTTCCCAAAGGTGGTGAAGATGAAGCTCATAAGTAGCACTATAAATAAGTATGTCATCAAAGTAAACGACCATGAACTTACCGATGAAAGGCCAAAGTGCTTGGTTCATCATGTGCATAAATGTACTCGGAGCATTAGAGAGGCCAAATGGCATGACTAACCACTCATAAAGTCCTTCTCGTGTCTTAAACGCCGTTTTCCCCTCGTCACCGGGTCGTATCTGAATTTGGTGATATCTACTTTTAAGATTCAACTTGGTAAAGATAGTGGTGCCGCTTAATTGATCAAGTAAGTCATCAAGTCATGGAATCAGAAAGCTATAACGAATGATAATTTTATTGATAGCACGACTGTCCACGCACATACACCACGACCCATCTTTTTTTGGAACGAGAAGTTCAGGGACTACACAGGACTAAGACTTTCTCGAAGATGGCCTTTAGCAAGTAATTCCTCAACTTGGCATCGGAGTTCTTCATGCACGCTCGGACTCATCCAGTAGTGAGGCTTGTTTGGAAGTGCGGCCCGAAGAATAATGTCAATATGATGTTGAACGTTACGCAACGGCGGTGGTGTGTTGGGTAAAGCCTCCGGAAAGACTTTTAGAAATTCATCGAGGAGGGCACAGATTGTGGGGGAAAGAGGTTTGTTTGTCAAATGTGGGACAGCCACTAATGCATAAGCGAAACCTTTCTCGTGCATCGCTGCTTCGAATTTGGAACGCGTAATGAAGAACACTACCTTTGAGGTAGTTGGAGTAGATTCAGTTGGTTAGAGGGAAAATGTGTGGTTAATTGGTTTTGTCTCAGTGGGCAGTCCGTGAGGTTCCTTTGAGGGCAAAAGGATGATCTTCTTGTCTTGGAATTGAAAGATGTAGGAGTTAGCGCGGCCGTCATGAACTAACTTTCTATCGAATTGCCACGGTCTCCTAAAGAATGTGCACGCATCCATAGGAACAATATCACAATAAATCTTATCTCGATATGTTGCTCCGACGGCGAAGGAAACGAGAGTGCATTGAGAAACTTGGACTTCCGATCCTTGTTTTAACCAAGCTAACTTATATAGTGTGGGATGGCGTTCCGTTGTTAAAGCAAGTTTCTACACGGCTTCTTCAGAGATGACATTTCGCAAATTCTAGAATCTATGATGAATTTACACACCTTGCCGTTGATCGTGCAAGTCGAACAAAGAGACTAGTGCGTAACCATAAATCGTCTACAGTATTAAGAGTGAGACAACTTCATCTAACAACCAGTAAAGGTCCCAAATCCCCACTCACTTGCTCTTCGTAAAGGCCGTCCATTGGTTCTTCATCAAAGGTGGGTCCTGATCTATGTCAAAGTGAATTCATCGAGCCCTTCAGCAAAAGGCCACGTCTACCCGACTTTGGGCAAGCAGTTTGTCGATGGCCTGGTTCTCTACAAGTAAAACATGGAGGGGGTGGGTCTAGAGGACGAAGCATTAGTAGGTGCTGGAGAAGCGGAAACCATTGTTCTTGGTGCAGGTTGTGTTGTTCCAGGGGCAATTAGTGGTAACCGAAATTGCAGCCGGTGGCGGTAGGTGGAAGGCGACCTGTAGAGTTGTTAGAACTTGAGACGAAGGACTAACATAGGCCGTTGTATTATGATTTTTCCGTTCAATCAACAAAGCCCATTGATGGCTTCAGATACAGTGGCTGGGTCGAACAAGTTCAAACATATTGGTACTGCGGGTGAAGGCCGCCAATGAACGGGAAACCAATTTATCATTATCTTCGGCGATTCGTTATGAGTTAGGAGTAGAAAAAAATTCCTTGGCATATGCATCCACAGTGCGATTAACTTGGCGTAAATTTTGGAGGCATTGATATAGAGTGCGTGTGTAATTATAGGGAGAAAAGCTAGCTTCATATGTTTTTTCATCTTAGCCTAAGTCTCGATATTTGGCTTGCCGGCACGACGTTATGGTCTGGGGCATCTTTGAAATCGAGTATCTCCTCTACTGCACCTAACCAATCCAAAATTCCTCAGGTTCGAGGCTTCCATGGAAGTCTGGGAGGTCGACCTTAATTCCAAGTTCCCAACGTCGGTTGTCGACAACAGCATGGGCGTGATGGGGGCGGCTATCTGGAGCCGTTGTAGTGGCGCAATCGGGTTGATGTCCAAGTTTTCTTCCAGTGGCAGCGGGTGGAAGAGCAACGGGATGAAGGGCGGCCATCTGTTGTTGCAATTCAGTGATTTGCGAACGAAGTTCTTCCATTCTCGTCAGGTCGGCATTAGGGAGGCATGGCTGTGGGTTGTAGCTATTCTTGGCTCTGATACTAACTGATGAAGTGGAAGCGTATAAATCTCAAAAAATCCGTTGATTCGAAGAATACCGGACAAAGAGGACGCGGAGTAATTCGTTAATTCATGGAATATCGAAAAACAAGCAAAAAGAATAAACTCTGGTTTTTTTAAAAATTAATTCAACTGTGTTGAAACAATGCTAGGATGCCTTTATATAGGCAAGTGAAAAACAGAGCAAAAGAAACATTCCAAACTAAATATAGAAACTAGGGAAAGAAAAAGAAACTAACTTATAACTTATTGTAGGAACTAAAATAAAGGAAACTAACGTATTCTAAATACCATGCAAATAACAAATAACACAATAGTCAAAAGTAAAATAACAAATAGTCAAACTAGGAGAAGTCTTAAATGATAACTAAAATCTGCCTTCGTATCCTCATGCTACATTAAAACTTTAAAAATAAATAAATAAATAAACCAAACTTCATATTGAAACTAAAAAAAAAATTTAGTCGAAACCTTTTTTTTAATCAAACTAAAAAATATAAAGAAACTAAAAAAAAACTCCATAATTAATAAGGAAATAATAATAAAAAAAGCACCTAACGACATAAGAAGAAAAAGAAGATACAAATTAACCAAATTAAAAATCACATCGAAACGTGATTACGCCCAAATGTGTACAAAAACAACGCGTCGATTGCAGCACAATATGACGGTCGATCCCACAAGGAGTGATAAAAAACAACAGCAAATATTAGCAGAATAAAACGTTAGAGAAATGAGTAACCAAGGAGGGAAGAAGATGAAGTATTTTTATGATTTTTTTAAAAACAATTTTTAAGACAACGTAATTTAGAAATGAAGAAAATTCAGTAATTAAAAGTGGTAAGGCATCGAGAATCTCCTATATATTTGATTCATAAAATAACTCAATTGAAAGTTTCACATCCCAAATAATCAATCATCGGAAAATAAAGATTTAAAAAACTTGTGAATTAAAATTTATTTGAGTGAATAAAATTCTTATATGAAGAACTAACAAAAATTATCTTATAAAAAATCCAAAAGCGACAATATACCATAAGCAAAATTGCAGTAAAAGCCTATTTATAAAATAATACTATCAATATATCTTATCATGTAACAATTCACATAAAAAGAGCTTGACTAGATTATATAAAAAGTCGACAATAAAATATATTGATATGAGAGAAAAATAGGATAAGAGAGAAATTATTCACTTTAATGTATCAACTTTACAAACCATTGGAGAATCAAAATCCAAACAAATT
>CM046369.1:572860-610649 GCA_025413025.1 Ficus hispida | reverse complement strand
TGAAAAATACTAAGGATATCAATTCTATTCCTAACTTTTTAAGTACCAACCAATATGTCATAGGAGTTGTTATTTTTTATTGGTAAGTGTTTAAATATTTTCATCTCAATTAGTTGCGTCTATTAATAAAAATTTGACGTACAAATTAGTATTAAAAAGTTAGTATAAAAGTTCATGTCACACTCCTCAATTAGTCCCTTGGCTTGATAGCAATTTGAGCCTCAAATTTGAGGATTGATTTTTCTCATTCTTTCTTTTTTTCATTCCTTATTTTCCTGACTCCACTAAGTTAGCATTCCTTTTTTTTTTTATCTAGACTAGTTTAACATGTGAAATAATATATTGCTAAAAAAGTATAAGAATTTAATAGAAAATACCAAAAAAAGAAAAGAAAAAATACAACACGATAAAATAAGGAAAAGAAAGAAAAAACCAAAACTTCAAACAAAACTTAAAAAACAAAAACTGAAACTTCTTAACGAAATTTCAACAAAATTTAGACAAAATCCTTTTTAACCAAATTAATTAAAAATATAAGAACTTAATAAGAAAATTAAAAGAAAAGAAAAGAAAAGAAAAGAAAAGGTACATAACGATTAATCAACAAAAAGATATTAAAAAAAAAAAATCAAAACTCCATATGAAACTGATGAAGCAGAAGCATATAAACCTCAAAAATCCGTTGATTCGAAGAATACTGGATAAAGAGGACGTGAGTAATTCATTGATTCAATGGAATACCGAAAAACAAGCAAAGAGAATAACTCGGGTTTTTTTTTTAAATTAATTCAACTGTCTAAAATAATACTAAGGATGTCTTTATATAGGCAAGTGAAAACAGAACAAAAAAAAATAATTCCAAACTAAACATAGAAACTGGAAAGAAAAAGAAACTAACTTATAACTTATTCTAGGAAACTAACATAAAAGGAAACTAACGTATTCTATATACCATGCAAATAACAAATAACACAATAGTTAAAAGTAAATAACAAATTGTCAAATTAGGAGAAGTCTTAAAATGGTAACTAAAATCTACCTTCGTATCTTTACGCTGTATCAGTCCCACTGGGAAGAGAAAGATTCGGTGACGAATTTACAGTGGCTTCATTGTCACCCAAAAAAGGGACTAAGTGGTTGACATTGAAAAAATCAGAAGTACATACATCAGGCGTGTAAAGAAAAGAGGAAAGATCGAAGGGAGAAGAAAGTAGAATATTCTGGATGAGAAAACCACAAAGAAAAAGTAATTCTCATTAATGAAAAACTGTACAAGAGAAGACTATAAATAGTCTATAGCTGCCACTTACAATGTAACACGTGGCATAGTCTTATAACTGCATTTACTAAGCTTGTAACGGAAATATAACAACATAACAGAAAGTTAACAAATCCCTAACTAAACACAAACTAATCACAGGTTCCTTCATCTTAACAGCCCCCCTCAAACTTAAAGTATCCAATTTGGTTACTTTAAGTTTGTCACGAAAGGAACTAAAACTTGAACTTGAAATAGCCTTAGTGAATATATCTGCCAGTTGATCAATAGCAGGTACATGTCTGACTTCCACCTGCTTCCTTAGTACTTTCTCCCTGACAAAATATAAATCCAGCTCAATATGTTTCGACCTTGCATGTAGAACTGGATTAGCAGACAAATGAACTGTACTTAAGTTGTCACACCATATAACTGGTGTTTTTGGAGTCACAACTTGAAGCTCACTCAACAGTGACTTAAGCCAGGTAATTTCTGCTACTACACTTGCCAAACTTCTGTATTCAGCTTCTGTAGAAGAACGTGACACTGTGTGTTGCTTCTTGGATTGCCAAGAAATCAAATTAGGACCCAGAAAAACACAGTAGCCAGAGGTTGATCTTCTGTCTTCAATGTCTGAGGCCCAGTCAGCATCACAAAAGCCAGTAACATTCAACTCAGATGTTGGACAGGGCTGTAGAAGCAGACCATACTCTAAAGTACCTGCCAAGTATCTCAAGATCCTCTTGACTGTCTTCCAATGAGCCTCCAATGGGTTTTGCATAAACTGACAAACCCTGTTGACAGAAAATGAGATTTCAGGTCTTGTTATGGTAACATATTGAAGTGCTCCTACAACACTCCTATAAAGCTGCACATTTTCAACAGGATCACTTCCATAGGAGGTTAGCTTTTGTCCAGTAGTCATAGGTGCTGACACACACTTTGCATATTGCATTTTGGTCTTACACAGCAGATCTGTGATATACTTCTTTTGACAGAGGTGAACTCCACACTCGGTTCTTTTGACCTGAATGCCCAAGAAGTAGTCTACTTCTCCTAGATCCTTTAGAGCAAAGAGAGAATTCAACTTTTGCACTAACTCCTGTATTGCACTTTCACTGCTCCCTGTGATCAATATGTCATCAACATAAACTAAGACAAAGATTGACCACTGTGAATTAAGTTGAATGAATAGTGACTGATCAGATTTGGCAGAGACAAAGCCAAAACTGACCAACGACTGCTGAAGCTTGTCAAACCAGGCCCGTGGTGCCTGTTTTAGGCCATATAGAGACTTGTTGAGTCTACACACAAAGCTTGGATGTTGAGGGTCTTCAAATCCTTCAGGTTGCACCATAAAAACCTCTTCTTGAAGATCACCATTTAAGATGGCATTATTCACATCTAACTGCCTTACTAACCACCCTTTACTCAGAGCAAGAGTAAGTATGATCCTTATGGTTGTTGGTTTAACCACAGGACTAAAGGTCTCATTGAAATCAAAACCTGCAATTTGATGAAACCCCTTTGCTACTAACCTTGCCTTGTATTTGTTGATACTACCATCTGGATTCTCCTTCACTTTGAAAACCCACTTGCAGCCAACAGGTTTCCTTCCTTCTGGCAGAATGACCAAATTCCAGGTCTGGTTTCTCTGTAAGGCCAGAAACTCATCTGTCATAGCTTGTTTCCAGTGAGCAGATTGCAAAGCCTCATCAACTGAAGACGGTTCCCTTGTAGCCATGAAAACCTTTGGCTTGTGAATACCATTCTTTGACCTAGTGATCATTGAATGGTGTTGCCTCGCTGGAGGTTTCGCTTGACTCCCTGCACCTGCATCCTGTACATTTTCAAAATGATTTGGGACAGAAGTAGTAACACTTGGTTCATTTGTATTTCTTTCACCTTGACATAAGTCCGACTGAGTGAATTGGTTATAAGGGTTTAGAACTTCAAGAGATGTATATATTGGAGAAGACACAGATGGAGTAGTAGGTATGCATGAATTTTTATTGGCAAAAGGGAAGTTAAACTCATCAAAGATGATATCCCTAGAGATGAAAATTTTACCATTTGAGTCTAAGCACTTATACCCTTTATGATTTAGACTGTAGCCAAGGAAAGTACAGGGTGTAGATCTATAATGAAATTTGTGGTTATTGTAGGGTCTAATGTTGGGATAACATGTACATCCAAACACTTTCAACTGAGAATAAACAGGTTGGGTGTTGAACAAAGCTTCAAGAGGTGTTTTGTAACCTAGCAAGGGAGTAGGTAACCTGTTAATAAGAAAGACTGAAGATCTAAAGGCTTCATCCCAGAATTTGAAGGGCATAGATGCTTGAGCCAAAAGTGTCAAACCTTTTTCAACAATATGTCTATGTTTTCTCTCTGCAACACCGTTTTGTTCATGTGTGTGAGGGCAAGAATTTCTATGCAATATACCATTGGTTTGAACAAAATCAGTGAAGGTTCGAAACTCACCACCCCAATCCGTTTGCAATGCTTTGATAGAACAACCTAATTGATTTTCAGCTAATGCTTTGAAATTAAGAAAAGTTTGGAATGCCTCAGATTTATTTCTCAACAGATAAAGCCAAGTAAAACGTGAAAAGGCATCAACAAAATGAATATAATATCTATATCCACTAGATGACAAGACTGGAGAAGGTCCCCAAAGGTCTGAGTGGACAAGCTCCAAGGGTTTAGTGTAAACAGTAGTAGAGGAAGGAAAAGGAAGTTTGTGTATTTTGCCAAGACAACAGGATTTGCAAACAGAAAAGGGATTTTTATTCACATTAGACAGATTACATTTTGACAATACAACCTTAACAATGTTTTCTGAAGGATGGCCTAGTCTATTGTGCCACAAGTCAAATTGATTAGGCTTATTGTCAGTCAAAGTTTGTACAGACTCAGTAGAATCTATGAGAACAGAATTACAAGAATTGACACATTTACCACCTTTTGTAGCAATATTGATGGAAGGGGAGACAGATGAAAACATATGAGTGGGCTTGCTAGAAGAAGGCACATTTGAAAGTCTCTTGAAACTGATTTGATTGCTATTGAAGACATATAGACCTCCTTTAAGATGTCCCTCCAGTAGAACCACCTTGGACTTGAGATCCTTGACAAAACAAGTAGTAGGATGAAACTCAAAGAAAACTTGATTGTCTTGAGCAAATTTGGAAACACTTAGTAGGTTTTTACTAATTTCTGGAACATGTAAGAGCTGTTTTAGAGTAAGGGTTTTAGATGACAGGAAAGGTGAAGAAAATACAGAATGACCAATATGTTGAATGGAAAGTCCCTTACCATTTCCCATGTGTACCTGATCAGGACCAAGGAACTCAGTTTTGGTCATCAAGTTGGCTGAATCAGAAGTGATGTGATTCGTCGCTCCTGAGTCTGGGTACCACTCCGTGTCACTCATTTGTTCAGGATAAAACCAGTAATCATCATCTACAGTTTCAGGTGTGGCCATCATAGCAGCAAATTGAGATGATTCAGGACATGCCAAGTGAGCAACATTTCCTTGCATCTGAGACTGTGGATGAAACTGTGTAGACCCAGTGAAAGACCTGTCAAATCTATAATAGCACTGTAAAGCCACATGGCCAGGTTTGAAACAGATTTGGCAAAAGGGTTTCTTGCCAAAAGAATTAGCCCGAAAAGGTCCTGAAAAAGAACTTTTGCCCTTAGTGAAAGAACCTCCCCTGTTAGGAACATATCCAGAAGCTCTAGATAAATGTTGAAAATTTCCAGCACCATGATAACTTCCTTGGACGGGCCTGGAACCAAGACCACCATGAGACAAACCAAGACCACCATGAGACAATCCATGTGAACTGCCACCTGATCCATCAAACCCCTTTTGACTTCCAAAATGATTATTGCCTGCCATAGCTACATTAGCAACACTTCCAAAACCATCAGCCAGCTTATTGTTCTTCTCAATTCTAGCTTCTTGAGTAAGAAGGAGAGCTTCTATTTCTTCCACAGATACTTCTTCTGATCTCACACTCATAGACAACATGAACATATCATATTCCAGAGGTAGACCATCGAAAATTGCATCTATATGATCCTTTGGAGAAAGTCTATGACCAGCTAAAGCAAGTAAGTCTACCAAACTACGAATCTTTAATAAGAATTCATTCATAGAAAGAGAATCCTTCTTAGTATTTTGCAATTGAGTCTTAAACTGATTCTTTTTAGCCCAGATCTGAGAGGCAAAATATACCTCTAGAGTATGCCAGATTTGAGCAGAAGTCTCACAGTTCACCAATCGCGGAAGAATTTCATTCGACACCGAAGCCAACAGCCAAGAAGCGATTAGCTGATCTTGTTGTTCCCATTCTTGAAATGCTGGATTAATTTGCCCTAAAACTGCATCTTCAGGAGAAAGAAACTTTGATGGCGGATCCACCGAGGTTGAAAGAAAACCTTGAAGACGATGGCCCTTGATTGTTGCCAGAACCTGACGACGCCAGACAAGAAAATTATTATTGTCCAATTTGGATGAAATTGTGTGAGAAAACACAACAGGAGTGAATCGAGTAGCAGTAGTTGATGATGAACTCAAAGAAGCTTCTCCCATGGCGATCTTCAACAAAGAACTCCAATCACCAACAAGAAAAATCGATCAAAGCTCTGATACCATGTAAAGAAAAGAGGAAAGATCGAAGGGAGAAGAAAGTAGAATATTCTGGATGAGAAAACCACAAAGAAAAAGTAATTCTCATTAATGAAAAACTGTACAAGAGAAGACTATAAATAGTCTATCAGCTGCCACTTACAATGTAACACGTGGCATAGTCTTATAACTGCATTTACTAAGCTTGTAACGGAAATATAACAACATAACAGAAAGTTAACAAATCCCTAACTAAACACAAACTAATCACAGGTTCCTTTCATCTTAACAAGGTGGAAGACGAAGTCGGTAAGCATTGGAATTAATTTTCTCAAGGATCTCCAAAGGACCAATCTTGCGAGCCTTTAACTTATTGTACTCATGAGCGGGAAAACGATCTTTCGTAAAAACAGCCCAAACCAAATCACCTTTGTCAAACTCAAGATGACGGTGACCCTTGTCGACGAAAGTCTTGTATTTAGCCGTAGAAGTGACTAAGTGGTTATAGGTTAACTGATGAATACATTGAAGATTCTCTACAAAGTCAACAGCCTTACCATGCAAATGAATCTTGTCGGGTAAAGGAGCAAGATCAAGAGGGCAGCGAGGAAGTAGGCCATAGACGACCTGAAAAGGACTAAAACCGGTACTACGGTTCTTAGCATGGTTATGAGCAAATTCGGCCTGGCTAAGCTTGACGTCCCAAGTTTTTACATTTTCACCCACAAGGCTACGCAGAAGGTCGCCCAAAGCACGGTTGGTGACTTCAGTTTGCCCATCCGTTTGCGGATGATATGCCGAGCTCATATCAAGACTAGTGTGGACCATACGCCAAAGCGAACGCCAAAAATGACTTAAGAAGCAGGAATCACGATCCAAAACGATAGATGTTGGGAGGCCATGAAGATGGTAGATCTCACGGAAGAAAAGTTGAGCCACATTAACCACATCGGTTGTCCTCTTACACGGAACGAAATGAGACATCTTGGAAAATCGGTCAACAACAACAAAAATGGAATCATACCCACGTTGAGTGCGGGGCAAACCAAGAACAAAATCCATGCTAAGATTGGTCCAAGGTTGAGTCGGAATAGGCAGAGGCATATAGAGACCGGCGTCGGAAGCATGCCCTTTGGCGGTTTGACAAGTACGGCATCATTCGACAAAACGTTCAACATCACACAGTAGAGTTGGCCAAAAGTAAGAAGTAGCCACCAAGTGTAAGGTGCGATCACGACCGACATGCCCCTCACCATGGGGTTCGCGAATAATATGAAACCATAAACTAGAGTTTGGAACACAAAGGCGACAACCCAAGAAAAGAAAATCATAATGGAGCATATATTCGGAAGGAGACCTACCACGTACCTCGTCAAGAATGCAAGAGAAGAATGGATCAGTAGGATAGAGATCCGGCATGATGGAGAAACCCAGAACCGAAACGTGGAGAGTTGCCAATAAAGTGTGGCGGCGACTAAGAGCATCGGCGATGCGGTTAAGGATGCCGGACTTGTGCTTGATAACAAACGTGAATTGTTGTAGGAATGCTGTCCATGAAGCATGACGAGCGGATATTTTTTCTTGGGCTCCAAGGTGTTTTAGAGCTTCATGGTTAGTGTAAAGTACAAACTCCTTGTGAAATAAATAATGGCGCCAATGCCGAACGGCTTGAACTACAGCATAAAATTCCATATCATAAGTACTATAATGATACTTGATCCTGTAAGCTTCTCACTGTAGTAGGCGACTGGACGCCCTTGTTGGCTAAGCACAGCATCGATATTGGCTTTGCAAGCGTCGCTATGGAGTTCAAATGGAAGAGAAAAATTTGGGAGAACTAGGATTGGGGCTGTAGTGAGTTTATGCTTGATTAGTTGGAACGCTTCGGCTGCCTAGGAAGTCCAAGTGAACTTGCCATCTTTCATGCAATCAGTGACTGGGGCCATGATGGCACTAAAGTGCGGAATAAAGCGACGATAAAAAGAAGCGAGTCCATGGAAGCTTCTAATATCAGTGAGGGTGTGGGGTTGCGACCAAGAACGGATGGCCTCAATTTTGGCCGGGTCAATAGCGAGTCCCTCCTTGGAAACGATATATCCAAGAAATAAAAAGATCGGAACCAAAATCACATTTATTTGGAGCTGCATAAAAGTTTTTTTCACGCAACACAGAGAGAACTTCCCAAAGGTGGTGAAGATGAAGCTCATAAGTAGCACTATAAATAAGTATGTCATCAAAGTAAACGACCATGAACTTACCGATGAAAGGCCAAAGTGCTTGGTTCATCATGTGCATAAATGTACTCGGAGCATTAGAGAGGCCAAATGGCATGACTAACCACTCATAAAGTCCTTCTCGTGTCTTAAACGCCGTTTTCCCCTCGTCACCGGGTCGTATCTGAATTTGGTGATATCTACTTTTAAGATTCAACTTGGTAAAGATAGTGGTGCCGCTTAATTGATCAAGTAAGTCATCAAGTCATGGAATCAGAAAGCTATAACGAATGATAATTTTATTGATAGCACGACTGTCCACGCACATACACCACGACCCATCTTTTTTTGGAACGAGAAGTTCAGGGACTACACAAGGACTAAGACTTTCTCGAAGATGGCCTTTAGCAAGTAATTCCTCAACTTGGCATCGGAGTTCTTCATGCACGCTCGGACTCATCCAGTAGTGAGGCTTGTTTGGAAGTGCGGCCCGAAGAATAATGTCAATATGATGTTGAACGTTACGCAACGGCGGTGGTGTGTTGGGTAAAGCCTCCGGAAAGACTTTTAGAAATTCATCGAGGAGGGCACAGATTGTGGGGGAAAGAGGTTTGTTTGTCAAATGTGGGACAGCCACTAATGCATAAGCGAAACCTTTCTCGTGCATCGCTGCTTCGAATTTGGAACGCGTAATGAAGAACACTACCTTTGAGGTAGTTGGAGTAGATTCAGTTGGTTAGAGGGAAAATGTGTGGTTAATTGGTTTTGTCTCAGTGGGCAGTCCGTGAGGTTCCTTTGAGGGCAAAAGGATGATCTTCTTGTCTTGGAATTGAAAGATGTAGGAGTTAGCGCGGCCGTCATGAACTAACTTTCTATCGAATTGCCACGGTCGTCCTAAAAGAATGTGGCACGCATCCATAGGAACAATATCACAATAAATCTTATCTCGATATGTTGCTCCGACGGCGAAGGAAACGAGAGTGCATTGAGAAACTTGGACTTCCGATCCTTGTTTTAACCAAGCTAACTTATATAGTGTGGGATGGCGTTCCGTTGTTAAAGCAAGTTTCTACACGGCTTCTTCAGAGATGACATTTTCGCAAATTCTAGAATCTATGATGAATTTACACACCTTGCCGTTGATCGTGCAAGTCGAACAAAAGAGACTAGTGCGTAACCATAAATCGTCTACAGTATTAAGAGTGAGACAACTTCATCTAACAACCAGTAAAGGTCCCAAATCCCCACTCACTTGCTCTTCGTAAAGGCCGTCCATTGGTTCTTCATCAAAGGTGGGTCCTGATCTATGTCAAAAGTGAATTCATCGAGCCCTTCAGCAAAAAGGCCACGTCTACCCGACTTTGGGCAAGCAGTTTGTCGATGGCCTGGTTCTCTACAAGTAAAACAATGGAGGGGGGTGGGTCTAGAGGACGAAGCATTAGTAGGTGCTGGAGAAGCGGAAACCATTGTTCTTGGTGCAGGTTGTGTTGTTCCAGGGCAATTAGTGGTAACCGAAATTGCAGCGGTGGCGGTAGGTGGAAGGCGACCTGTAGAGTTGTTAGAACTTGAGAACGAAGGACTAACATAGGCCGTTGTATTATGATTTTTCCGTTCAATCAACAAAGCCCATTGATGGGCTTCAGATACAGTGGCTGGGTCGAACAAGTTCAAAACATATTGGTACTGCGGGTGAAGGCCGCCAATGAAACGGGAAACCAATTTATCATTATCTTCGGCGATCTCGTTATGAGTTAGGAGTAGAAAAAATTCCTTGGCATATGCATCCACAGTGCGATTAACTTGGCGTAAATTTTGGAGGCATTGATATAGAGTGCGTGTGTAATTATAAGGGAGAAAAGCTAGCTTCATATGTTTTTTCATCTTAGCCTAAGTCTCGATATTTGGCTTGCCGGCACGACGTTATGGTCTGGGGCATCTTTGAAATCGAGTATCTCCTCTACTGCACCTAACCAATCCAAAAATTCCTCAGGTTCGAGGCTTCCATGGAAGTCTGGGAGGTCGACCTTAATTCCAAGTTCCCAACGTCGGTTGTCGACAACAGCATGGGCGTGATGGGGGGCGGCTATCTGAGCCGGTTGTAGTGGCGCAATCGGGTTGATGTCCAAGTTTTCTTCAGTGGCAGCGGGTGGAAGAGCAACGGGATGAAGGGCGGCCATCTGTTGTTGCAATTCAGTGATTTGCGAACGAAGTTCTTCCATCTCGTCAGGTCGGCATAGGGGAGGCATGGCTGTGGGTTGTAGCTATTCTTGGCTCTGATACTAACTGATGAAGTGGAAGCGTATAAATCTCAAAAATCCGTTGATTCGAAGAATACCGGACAAAGAGGACGCGAGTAATTCGTTAATTCAATGGAATATCGAAAAACAAGCAAAAAGAATAACTCTGGGTTTTTTAAAAATTAATTCAACTGTGTGAAACAATGCTAAGGATGCCTTTATATAGGCAAGTGAAAACAGAGCAAAAGAAACAATTCCAAACTAAATATAGAAACTAGGAAAGAAAAAGAAACTAACTTATAACTTATTGTAGGAAACTAAAATAAAAGGAAACTAACGTATTCTATAATACCATGCAAATAACAAATAACACAATAGTCAAAAGTAAATAACAAATAGTCAAACTAGAGAAGTCTTAAAATGATAACTAAAATCTGCCTTCGTATCCTCATGCTACATTAGAAACTTTAAAAATAAATAAATAAATAAACCAAAACTTCATATTGAAACTAAAAAAAAATTTAGTCGAAACCTTTTTTTTAATCAAACTAAAAAATATAAAGAAACTAAAAAAAAAACTCCATAAATTAATAAGGAAATAATAATAAAAAAAGCACCTAACGACATAAGAAGAAAAAGAAAGATACAAATTAACCAAATTAAAAAATCACATCGAAACGTGATTACGCCCAAATGTGTACAAAAACAAGCGGTCGATTGCAGCACAATTAGGACGGTCGATCCCACAAGGAGGTGATAAAAACAAGCAAGCAAATATTAGCAGAATAAAAACGTTAGAGAAATGAGTAACCAAGGAGGGAAGAAGATGAAGTATTTTTATGATTTTTAAAACAATTTTTAAGACAACGTAATTTAGAAATGAAGAAAATTCAGTAATTAAAAGTGGTAAGGCATCGAGAATCTCCTATATATTTGATTCATAAAATAACTCAATTGAAAGTTTCACATCCCAAATAATCAATCGGAAAATAAAGATTTAAAAAACTTGTGAATTAAAATTTATTTGAGTGAATAAAATTCTTATATGAAGAACTAACAAAAATTATCTTATAAAAAATCCAAAAGCGACAATATACCATAAGCAAAATTGCAGTAAAAGCCTATTTATAAAATAATACTATCAATATATCTTATCATGTAACAATTCACATAAAAAGAGCTTGACTAGATTTATATAAAAGTCGACAATAAAATATATTGATATGAGAGAAAAATAGGATAAGAGAGAAATTATTCACTTTAATGTATCAACTTTACAAACCATTGGAGAATCAAAATCCAAACAAATTCACTACACATATAGGATCATCTATAGTCTCACTAAAGAACTCTAGCCTAGCTTGCAATTCATCTCACAAAGTTCTAACAAGAAAATGTGAGATGAAAAATGCAAGAATAAAAGAAAACCAATACTAAAAGCTTAGCTAAAAATCAATGGAAAAACAACAACCCCACCATCTTGAGGAGCCCTCATTATATAGGCTTGAGTCCAACATGCTAGGGAGGATTTTGGCCAACAAATCCGCTACCCAGGTTGGTTAATCACGTGGAGATTCACGGTAAACCAGCTGGAGGAATTAGATGGCTTGGGATGGAGCTGGACTGAGAATCCGACCCAAGATTTTCGCGGGCTGGGTTGGCAGATGGAGTTGCGCGCGGATTTGTGGGAGATCTGGGCTGGAATGGCACCGCGGGCTTTGCTGAGGTCTGGGCTGGATTGGTGTGCCTGGGCTGGCAGCTGGCATCATGCCCAAGCTTTGATTGCGCGGGATGGGCTGGCTGCGCTGAGGGAGTCGCTAGGGCTGCTGCACGTGCAGGCTTGGGCTGCGGTCTGGAGTGGATTCACGGGCTGAGCTGGTACACATGGAGGGAGCAGCTGCAGCTGGAATCACGGTCCTGGGCTGACACACGTGGAGGGAGCAGCTGGGGCTGTGCCTGCGGAAGAAAGGAGGGAACAAGGAGAAGAAAGGAAAAAGAAAGAGGAAGAGGAAAGAAAAATAAAATAAATCAAAACAAATAATAAATATTTTAAAAGTAGAATATTATGAATTAATATTATGGAAATCCTCATTTAAAACATAAATTATCTAATAAATTAAATGAACAAAAGTGTATTTTTGTGCATTTATCACAACCCCTAACCAGCTTATTGTTAGTCCCTAACAATTCAAGCGCAAGAATGATCAAGTCAAGCTGAAAATTTAAATTGAAACCTGCCAAATCATCTAAGCACTCAAACAAAATATTCGCAAGAAATGAAAAAATGCTATCAAAACTACTTTAGTCATTACTTCAGAGTTATGTGTGTGCACCAAATCATACCTTCTTACCACAGTCTATAACACAAATAGTATTAAAAAATTCACTAAGCGAAAGTCTCAACTCCATTACTTCATGGGTGTTGGAAATATTTTAGTGCAAAGGTTTTCACTCATGGAGTTGGAAAGGAACCAGTCAACGCTCAAATGAGGGAAGGCAATTTGAGGACAAGCTAATAAACAACCATTGATCAAATGATAGGCAAATCAAATATTCGGAACATTACACCATTTAAGCTATAAACCAGCTTTTGGGATTTCATTTGGTTTAAATAGAAAATTTTATAAACAGAGAGCTGTAAAATACAAACAAATAAATATGCAACACTTTTTTTTAACACATTTTTTATTATTTTTTTCTTTTCTTTTTTTCTTTAATAAGAGACATCATGCTTAATAGAATAAATGTAGTAAGGAATTCTTTTGACTTCTATGCAGCACTAGATGAGATTATAACCGAACTACATGAATATTGATAATGAAATGAATGCTCTTGCTTTTTTTTTTTTTTTTTTTTTTTCAATACAAAAGAATAAGGCTCTATTACAAAAGATCAATTCTATCTAACCAAAAATCATCCCTCAAGCAAAAGTACAAGTTAAGTAATGGTATTCCAAATAGTGATTGTACCAACTCGAAAGATCAATAAAAGTTCAAAAAGCCGTTTTCTCAACTCTCACAACTCACCAAAAATGAAACACTTAAACTCGAGAATTTTTCTCAAGTAAATGTGTTCACAGCCATCTTACCACAAGGTTTAGCATATGCATAAAAAGAACTCTAGAAATCATTTCTTAATAGTCAAGATAATAAAAACTGACTCAAACCGAAAATTTTGAAATCACACTTAGGTAACTTTGCAAAAATTTTGATCTAAATTCAAAAATGACAAAAGAAAATTAAACTCACACATGAATATGCTCACCACCCCCAACCAAAAATCAGACAGTGTCCTCAATGTCTAAAAATATGTACAAATGTGAAGAAGATAGGGAAAGAGAGCACCTGGATGATGACGGTAGGAACATAGATGAGCTACCTGATCTGGTGCTCCAAAACACACAAATAAATAATGAAGCACATAAAACAAACCGAAAATAAAGCACATAAAACACACGAGAATAAAAGAAACAAAAATATGATACAAAAAGGGTTGGAAGCAAACTACTCATAAACCGTGGCCTCAAGAATGGTTTCTTCAGCCTGGCTAACTTATTCAATGTAATGCTTCAGTCTCTAACTATTAACTCTGAAAATTCCCCCATCGCTTGTGTCCTCGACTTCGACAGCACCATTGGGAAGGACTTGTTTCACTACAAATGGACCAGTCCACCACGATCTCAGCTTACCTAGGTAGAGATGCAAACGGGAGTCGTAGAGATGCAGCTGCTGATTTGGCTCGAAGTTCTTTCTCAAAATTTATCTGTCATGGGCTGCCTTCATTCGAGCCTTGTAAATCATGGAGTTGTCGTATGCATCATTTCTCAACTCCTCAATTTTCGACAGCTAAAGGTTTCGTTGCAAACCTGCAGCACTGAGATCAAAATTAAGGGCTTTCATAGCCCAATAAGCCGTATGTTCAAGTTTTATAGGTAAATGACAAGCTTTTCCAAAGACAAGCCTATAAAGAGATATTCCAAGAGGGGACTTGTATGCAGTACGGTATGCCTAAAAAGCATCTACGAGACGTGAGGACCAATCTTTGCGGTCGGGGTTTACCGTCTTCTCCAAGATTTGCTTGATCTTTCGGTTTGCCAGCTCAGCTTGGCCCTTCGTTTGTGGGTGATAAGTGGTTGAAACTTTATGGATCACACCGTATTTACGCATGAGAGCCTCGAAAGAACGGTTGCAGAAATAAGTTCCTTGATCACTGATGATGGCACGCGGAGTACCAAACCTAGATAACACATTCTTTTTCAAGAACTTCACAACTGTTGCATTATCATTGGTTCGACATGGCATGGCTTCTACCCATTTAGAAACATAATCCACAATGAGGAAAATGCAGAGGTAACCAGAAAAAGATAGAAAAGGTCCCATAAAATCTATCCCCCAACAATCAAATATCTTTATCACAATAATTGGGTTCAAGGGCATTATATGGCGACGAGATAAAGCACCTAACTTTTGGCACCTTAGATAAGAATGACAAAATTCATTAGTGTCTTTAAACAAAGTGGGCCAATAAAGATCACACTGCAAGATTTTTGTAGCAGTCTTCTTCACGAAGAAGTGACCACCACATGCATCACTATGGCAAAAGTTCAGAACACTATGACTCTCGTCATCGGGAATACATCGCCTCATGATTTGGTCAGGGCAGTACTTGAATAGGTACGAATCATCCCAATAGAAATTACGCACCTCGACCAAAAATTTGCATTTATCTTGAGCACTCTAATCAGTAGGAAGTTCACTGCTCACCAAGTAGTTGACGATGTGAGCTTACTAAGGTAGCTTGGTGATAGCGAACAGATGTTCATCGGGGAAATCATCTCGGATGGCAGGACCGTCGGCTGGATCACTAAACTCAAGTCAAGAAAAGTGGTCCACCACAACATTTTTAACTCCTTTCTTGTCCTTGATTGTGATGTCAAATTCCTGCAACAAGAGGATCCACATAATCAATCGCGCCTTGACATCCTTTTTGGAAATGAGATACTTAAGGGCTGCATGATTTATGAAGATCGTGATTGGTGAACCAATCAGATATGCATGGAACTTGTCAAGTGCAAACACAACAGCGAGCAACTCTTTTTCAGTGGTTGAGTAGTTCAATTAAGCAATATTCAGAGTGCGGCTTGCGTAATACACTATAAAGGACTTCCCCTCTCTTCTTTGACCAAGGACTGCCCCAACAGCATGGTTACTTATGTTACACAAAATCTCAAATGGTAAGCTCCAATCCGGTGACTGAATAATGGGGGCAGAAGTCAACTTCACCACAAGCGCTCGGAAGCCATCCTCACACTCTTGCGTCCACTCAAAAACGGCATCTTTGGCTAGGAGATTACATAACGGACGAGAAATCACAGAAAAGTTCTGTATGAACCTTCTATAGAAACCAGCATGCCCGAGAAATGACCGAAGTTCTTTCACTGACTTGGGGGTGAGCAATTAAGAGATAAGTTCAATCTTAGACTGATCAACCTCAATCCCTTTCTCAGAAACAACATGCCCCAAGACTATGCCAGATGGTATCATAAAATGGCATTTCTCCCAATTGAGCACGAAACCTTTCTCTTCAGATCTTGTCAGAACAGCTTCTAAGTTAAGAAGGCACAAGTCAAAGGAATTGCCGAAGATGGTCAAGTCATCCATGAACACTTCCATACATTTCTCGACCATGTCGCTGAAAATGCTCATCATGCACCTCTGAAAAGTGGCTGGTGTATTACACAGTTCGAATGGCATACGTCAGAAGGCATAAGTACCAAAAGGATAGGTAAAAGTAGTCTTATCTTGATCCTCCAATGCAATCTCGATCTGATAATATCATGAGTAGCCATCAAGAAAGCAGTAGAAAGGATGACCAGCCACGCGTTCTAGGATTTGGTCGATGAATGGAAGCGGAAAATGATCCTTGTGGGTGGCGGCGTTCAGCTTTCGGTAGTTGATACGCATGCGCCGACCCATAACAGTCCTTGTGGGGACAAGAGCCCCTTTCTCGTTCTCTTCCACTATCACCCCCGATTTCTTGGGCACTACCTGAGTTAGACTGACCCACTTGCTATCAGCGATTGGATAGATGATATCGGCATCCAAAAGCTTCAAAACTTCATTCTTCACAACTTCTTTCATCGTTGGGTTCAGTCTCCTTTGGGGATCCCTTCGTAGAATAGCCTCGTCTTCCAATTTGATGTGATGGGAGCAAATTAAGGGGCTAATACCCTTAATGTCAGTAATAGTTCAACCTAACACAGCCTTATGCTCTCGCATCATGTCGACTAACCGCTGCTCTTGCGATGCATCAAGTTTAGATGAAATGATAACATAAAAGGTATTACCGGCTCCCAGGAAGACATGTTTCAGACCCTCAGGCAATTTCGCCAGCTTAAGTATTGGGATCTCTTTGGTGGATGGTTTTGGCTTTTCTTTCTCTCGAGGAAGCTCTTCGAAACATGGTTGCCAAAACTTGGTTCCTCTGCCTTGTGAGTCTTTATAGATGGTAGCATTGTTGGCGAACTCATAAGGACCGGAACTCTCAGAGTCAGAATTGTGGAGGAGTTTATCAAGATTATCAGAATCGCTGTACAGTTGAACCTCCTCCGAGACGAGTGTGTCGATCAAAAATGTTTGGTGATACTCGTCGTCATCATGTGGCTGCTTCGTAATGTGGAAAACATTCACCTCCAAGGTCATGTTCTCGAAAGATATCTTCATGAGACCATTCCTATAGTTAATCAAAGCATTGACTGTAGCAAGGAAAGGTCTACCGAGGATGATGGGAATCTTGGATTCCATGCTTACCACAAATTGGGTATCTAGGACAAGGAAATCAACGGGGTAATTAAACTTCTCAACTTGAACCAGAACATCCTCAACTATACCCCGAGGCTTCTTGATTAATCGATCGGCCAACTGCAAAACCACAGATGTGGGCTTAATCTCTCCAAGACCAAGTTACGAGTAGATAGAGTAAGGCATCAGATTGACACTTGCTCCAAGGTCGAGCAAAGCTTGGCCGAATTCCTGAGTCCCAATTTGGCAAGAGATGGTAGGACAACCAGGATCTTTGTACTTTGGCGGTGCCTTCTGCTCGATCACCATACTCACTTGTTCTGTCAAGAAGGCAGTTTTCTTGATGTGGTGCTTCCTTTTGACAGTACACAGATCCTTGATAACTTTGGTATAAGCCGACACTTGCTTGATCACATGAAGCAAAGGAAGATTAATCTTCACTTGAGTCAAATGCCATAGGATCTCACTTTGACTATCCAGAACTTTCCCAGCAGATCGCAGAGCTTGGGAAAAAGGCACCTTTACTGGAAGTTCAGTTGACTCATCTGTCTTGGGGATGACTTCTTAACTACTTGAAGTGGCAGTAGTTCTTGATGGTTCATCCAAAATCTTGCCACTATGAGTGGTGATGGCATTGACCTCCTTGATGTTTTGACCTGTAGAGTTAGAGGTTTGTGTCATGTGTTGCCCCGTGAGGTTGGATTGAGCTTAG
Organism: Ficus hispida; assembly: GCA_025413025.1. Lineage (NCBI taxonomy): Eukaryota > Viridiplantae > Streptophyta > Magnoliopsida > Rosales > Moraceae > Ficus > Ficus hispida. The sequence continues at coordinate 592,790 of CM046369.1, read as the reverse complement.
GAAGGAAACTTGCCTCGTTCTTGAGCAGCCAAGGCACTAGTCAGCTTTGTGATTTGGCTCTTCATCTCTTTACTTTCTTCCACTATTTGCGTAAAAAGTGATTCAAACGTTTAGTTCATCCTAGTCTATGCCTCCATGAATGATTGCAAGGTATTCTTGAGAGAATTCCTCGGCGGTTGTGCATGATACTGAGGTGTAGGATTCGCCTTTGATGGTTGTGGCTGTTGCTCCATTCTCCATTGTCCACCTGATGGTTGTGTTTGATTGGAATCTCTCCAACTGAAGTTTGAATGGTTTCTCCAGCCAGAATTGTACGTGTTAGAGAAAGGCTTGTTGTATGCCCCTAAGGCATTACATTGCTCCTCATAACTCCCTCTCATTTCACATAAACAAGGCAATCCTTAGCTAAATGTTCCAACCCTCCACAAACGAAGCCTGGCTCTTGTGACTCCACCCTTGCGACCATGTGGATTCCTTTACCTTCCTTGGTTTGGAGGGCCTCAATCTGCCATGTCAACGACTCGATTTGGGCCTTGAGGTTATCCTCTTCTCTTAGTTGGTAGACTCCAGCAGGTCGAGAACGACTAGTGCTATCAATAGCACTTGGTCCAGTCCATGTGTGGGCTTTCTCGCCTAGCTCGTTGAGATACTCGAAAGCCTCTTCGGGATCCTTCTGGAGAAACTCACCATTGCACATCATCTCCACAAATTGACGCTCTCGGATTGTGAGTCCTTCATAGAAATAACTGACGAGGCACCAACTCTCGTAACCATGGTGGGGACATTGATTCAACAAATATTTAAACCGCTCTCAGACTTGATAGAGAGTTTCATTGTCCTTTTGAGTAAAGGTCGAGATCTGTCGTTTAAGACCATTAGTCTTATGGTGTGGGAAATACTTGTTGAAGAATGCAGTTGTCATCTCTTCCCATGTTCCAATAGACCTAGGTCACAAAAAATACAACCAGCTTTTGGCTTTGTCTTTCAGAAAGAATGGAAAAAATTTTAATCGCACAAAATTTGCAGTCTCAGCTTGGTTGTGGAAAGTGACCACCACCTCGTCAAACTCTTGAATATGTGCGTACGGATTTTCGCTTTCTCACCCGTGAAAGGTTGGCAAAAGTTGAATTATACCCGACTTGAAATCCAAATTCGGCAAATTAGGTGGAAACATTATGTATGATGGTGTGACCGTACGCGTAGGGTGAAGGTAGTCGTTCAACGTCTTTTGCTGGACTTCCTCATTTTGAGCCATCGCGAATGGATTTGGAATTGCTAGAGCATTTGGAGATGGAGGAAGGCTGGACGTAGTAGAAGAAACTTCACTAGGATTTTCAAGTCTTCTTGCAAATCTCCCTAGTTTGTTTCTGTAACGATTCATTCACCTTGAGCGTTTAAATTTTTTTTTTTGGTTTTTATTTTTTTTTTGAACAAAGAAAACTTTTACAAAAACAACAATAGTATAAAACCACGAATTGCAATCCCTCAGAGTGCTCCCAGGAAAGATTGGTGGGGCGAGGCCTCCTTAAAAACCAACCTCCTTGGACATAACTCCTTTAGTTCGTACTTTTCAATGTTTCTACACAATTGCTTGCAAAAATTTATTAAATTTTATGGCGTGTTTTATGAAATGTTAGACGTTAGATATTAGTATCCTAAGTTAATATTAAACTACAACCTATGGTTACACAAATTATGAGCCCTAATTTATTAACACTAAATTAGTAACCTAAGCAGTTTAAAACCTAAAATTATGACAAGGAATTAAAACAATCTATAAAATGGAAATTAAATCAAAATTAACAAAAACAAAAACAAACAAACAAAAGAAAAATAAAATAAAATAAAAATAAAAACAGGCAAACTGATAAAATAGATATAACGAAACTAATTAGAAATAATAATAATAGTGATAATAATAACAAGTGGAAAGAATAAAAAATGAACAATAATTTTTTTAAAAAAAACTTAACCGAAAGAGAAAAAAAAATGAAATCAAATAGAACACAGAATGAACATCCTTTTTTTTTTTAATACGTAAAAGAATAAAAATGGAAACTAATGAAAACAATGACAGTAGTTTTTTTTTTTTTTTTTTAAATAAAGACTAGTTAAAAAGAACGAAAGACAAATTAAGTAAAACAAAGATTTGTATTTAGGTAAAACAAAATAAAACTAATAAAACTTAACATAAAAACTAGCTACTTATAATTCTAACAAAAATACATAAAACGCTAATTGTTTAGTAATGTAATAAAAATAAATGAATGAATTAATTAATTAATAAAAAAAATATGCAAAACACGCTAATAAAAACTAAGTTATCAAACTTGACTAATCAATCTCTACACAAAAAGACATGACTAAAACTACAGAAGAGAAAGAAAAGCAAAAAATAATAAAAATAATAAAATAAAAACAAAAATAAAAACAAAAATGTACTAACCTCTTTGGCTTAATATCTACTGATCAATCTTGCTTCTTGGCACTTCCTCGGCAACGGCGCCAAAATTTGATTACGTCCAAATGTGTACAAAAACAAGCGGTCGATTGCAGCACAATTAGGACGGTCGATCCCATGAGGAGGTGATAAAAACAAGCAAGGAAAGATTAGCGAAACAAAAGCATTAGAGAAATGATAACCAATGAGAGAAGAAGATGAAGTATTTTTGTGATTTTTAAAACAATTTTTTAAGACAACGTAATTTAGAAATGAAGAAAATTCAGTAATTAAAAGTGATAAGGCATCAAGAATCCCCTATATGTTTCATTTATCTAATTGGATTTTGATTCATAAAATAACTCAATTGAAAGTTTTACATCTCAAACAATCAATCGGAAAATAAAGATTTAAAGAACTTGTGAATTAAAATTTATTTGAGTGAATAAAATTCTTATGTGAAGAACTAACAAAAATTATCTTATAAGAAATCCAAAAGAGACAATATACCATAAGCAATATTGTAATAAAAGACTACTTATAAAATAATACTATCAATTTACCCTATCATGCAACAATTCACATAAAAAGAGCTTGACTAAATTTATATAAAAGTCGACAACAAAATATATTAATAAGAAAAAAGTAGGATAAGAGAGAAATTATACACTCTAATGTATCAACTTTGCAAACCATTGGAGAATCAAAACCTAAACAAATTCACTACACATCTAGGATCATCTCTAGCCTCACTAAAGAACTCTAGCCTAGCTTGCAATTCATCTCACAAAGTTCTAACAAGAAAATATGAGATGAAAAATGCAAGAATAAAAGAAAAACAATACTAAAAGCTCAGCTAAAAATCAATGGAAAAACAACAACCCCACCCTCTTGAGGAGCCCTCATTATATAGGCTTGAGTCCAACATACTAGGGAGGATTTTTGGCCCATAAATCCGCTACCCAGGTTGGTTAATCACGTGGAGATTCAGGTAAACCAGCTCGAGGAATTAGATGGCTTGGGATGGAGCTGGGCTAAGAATCTGGCCCGAGATTCTCGTGGGCTAGGATCGCGCGGGCTGGGTTGGCAGATGGAGTTGCATGCGGATTTATGGGAGATCTGGGCTGGAATGGTGCCACGGGCTTGGCTGAGGTCTGGGCTGGATTGGTGCGCCTGAGCTGGTAGCTGGAGTCACGCCGGGGCTTGGATTGCGCCGGCTGGGCTGGCTGCGCGGAGGGAGCAGCTAGGGCTACTGCACGCATGGGCTTAGGCTGCAGTCTGGGCTGGAATCACGGGCCTTGATTCGCGAGCTGAGCTGGCACACGTGGAGGGAGCATCTAAGGCTGGAATCACGGGCCGAGCTGGCACATGTGGAGGGAGCAGCTGGGGCTGTGCCTGCGGAAGAAAGGAGGGAAAAAGGAAAAGAAAGGAAAAAGAAAGAGGAAGAGGAAAGAAAAATAAAATAAATCAAAACAAATAATAAATATTTTAAAAGTTGAATATTATGAATTAATATTATGGAAATCCTCATTTAAAACGTAAATTATCTAATAAATTAAATGAACAAAAGTGTATTTTTGTGTATTTATCAAAACATCACTACGAAACTTTAAAGAAAAAAATCTAAAAAAATATATTCTCACTTTAATTTTTGATGATAGACATAAATTTATTATTGAATAGATATATAGAGGATTATGTATATGTGTATACATATATGTAATGAGAAGCGAAAAAGATAAAAGAAATTGAAAAAAAAAAGGGATAAAAGAAGAAAAAATGATAAATTCATAAAAGAGAAGTGAAAAGAAAAACAATTGATTCATACATATATATCCTCCATATAAGCTAATACATGTGATGAGAGTTGAAAAATATAAAAGAAACAAATAAAAGATAAAAGCATAAAAGAAAACAAATGAGAGAAAAAAAAAAAGCATAAAAGCATATAAGATAAATAAATAAAAAAAAACAATGGGGTGACACATGACAAAAGAAGGAGAGTGTATTTTGGTTATTATATATATATATATATATGTGTGTATTAAGATTAAAATAAGATGTTCATATACATGAAATAATCTGCCAACACAGGAGTGGATAAGTTGACATAGGAGGCAACTTTGAGGATCTCACCAACCGGGAGGCTAGAGGTTCGAATCTCTTGTCAACTCAGGGGAGTTGTAAACCTTACCTGCACAATGTATCAAAATGGAAAATGACGGCCCACCACAAGATCCTTTATTTAGCACAATATACATATATATATATATATATGTGTGTGTGTGTGAAATAATCTTTAAAAAATATATATCAAAATACATGAAAATGGGTTACAAAAATCCTACATGCATGATTGCAAGTATAATAAAATGGTAATCTCATGCATTTGTTTTAATCTTGAGGTCTCAAATTCAACCCCTCCGTCACAATTCAACGAATTAAAAACTAAAAATAAAAATCATAAATGTAAATTAATATTATAATAATTTTTGCATCAATGAAGTATACTTGTGAGTGACTTGCACGTTATTTACTTAAAATGTGAGTTTATTATCATCCTTTATTTTCGTCACATCAGTTCTTAAATTACCTTCAATCAAATTTAAAGCTGTATTATTTTTTCTTACAATATTTTTCGTTTATTTTTGTGTGTGTCAGTTTTCATTCCAGGTTCCGTCCTTTAAAAAAAAATAGAAAAAACCCATGTAAAGTGATGATTTTCTATTGAAATTTTAATTTAATTTAATAATCGATACACTGAATAATGTTCTTCAATAGGACAAGGCTCGAAATACATAATGATAAAATGAGCAGAAAACTTTAGAAATACACAAAAAGGTTGTTGGTGGATCTTTTAGTTCGAGAAGCAAACAATATATGGCACATAAATCAGTAATTAAATCCTTGTGGTTGCAGACAAAAGTTCTTTGGAAACTTATAATAAATATCTCCATTCTTTATGTTAGTGGAGTGATTTGATTGTTAGGATTTTTCAAAATTTTAGTTAAGTTATTTACAGATAAATTAGTAAATTATTCTATTCAACATCATTAATTTTAAAGGTAATTTTTGGGTTCGGATTTATTTATCTTCCTTTGCTTTATCGCTCTATGAATGGCATATTCATTTTTATAAGTTTCCTTTGGGTTTTTATAAGTTTCCGTTGGGTTTTTAATGGGTTTTTTTAAATGGTTTTTAATTTTTGCTTTATCGCTCTATGAATGGACCTTTTTTTTTTCTGTTGTCAGATTTTTTTTTCTTTCAGGTTCTTTCTGACAAAGGTTTTATGAATTACCGGGTTTGTTTGAATAGGTCCTATGTATTTTCTTTCATTTTTGAAGTGGGTTTGTTTATTTGGATAAACTTCATTGTATTTTCTTTTTATTGTTAATATCATGTATGATGGGTAGATAATGAGGATGTTAAAAGGGTGGATGACTAAGAAATTTGGTGACTAACTTTATGGTCATTCTAATTGACCGTAAGTCAATAACTTATTGATCGAATTAACTATGTTCTATAGTCAATCATTAATTGATCATTTAAGAAAATTGATTAATCATTTAAAAAAAGTGTGATTTAATATTTAGCATAGTTAATCACTGATTGACCGGAAAATTATTGATTTTGATTATCGTCAATTAGTGATTGACTATGAATAAGTAGTGATTGATGCCTTTTAACTAATTTTTGAAATCTTAGGTGTGATGCCCATAATTATCACATACTTGTTGACCAATGCATTGCATCTTTTCATGATATCATGCATATGAATCATATGTTTGAGTGATTATTGAAATGCATTTGTCATGTTCATAATGTGTATTGTATCTTCAAAGTGCATAATTGTTGATTTATATATAATACATTGATGAATGATACCGTTCCTCGAAGGTGGATCCGGTAAGTGGACCAATGAAAAAAGAGTTTCGGATTTTGGCATCTATGAAATTTAATGGATTAAATAAGTTGTGGAGCTCAAATATAGTGAAGGATCCAAAGATAGAATTTTAGGTGTACGGGATCTTCGGTGCGAGTGTATACACCACATTCGGTAAGCAAGTTGGGGTTGGTTAAGGCCTAGTTTGTATTTGAGGATTGGTGTGAGCATTCAACACCCCATTAAGGAGGTGAATAAGCTGAAAAGTTAAACACTAGTCTAGCTTATGTGAAATTACTTCATGGTTAAGCAATTAAGGTGCTTACTAGGCACATTAAAGTTTAAAAAGGAACTAGGTGGCTCATTTTCTGCTCAAGCCCTCCAAGTCCAACTTCCTCTGCCTCTAAACACCATATTCAGTTAGGGTTTTGAGAAACAAAAAGCAATCTTGAGTGGTTTGATCAATTTTTGGTGGAGAATTTCAAGAAAAAGCCTAGGTTGTACCAAGGTAAGAGTAGTTTCGGGTTTTGTTCTCTTTGACGTTGATTCAGAGGGTTTACTATGGAATTAAGCTATAATATTTGAATGATATATAGCCTCATATGTTAGGTTAAAGCCTATAAAACGGTGAGAGCAAATTCAATTCGAAAATTAGGGTTTTACCTATGTTTTGGAAACCTATCCAATTTCAGGTCAGTTTTCATTGCGGTTCGGATTTTTATTTAATTCTATATGCTATATGGCTTTGTTGGAGTTGAAAATTTGAGAGTTGTTCCCTCTATCTGTTGGCTATATACCCTTAAAATCGTTTGATTATTTCTTTGTAGATTGGGAGATATGGCTCTGAGAATAAGGCTGGTACCAACAAGTGAAAAATGGAAATTTTGATTTTGTAATATTCTTGTAATTTATGGATATTTTTGAAGAAATGATATTGTTTTCAGGTGTTGTTTGAGATATTTAAGCTTTGGAGAGGCTTAAATACATGGGGAAAATATGGTAAATTTTTTTTAAAGAACTAGGCCTTAAATTTAAAGGTCATTGTAGGGAATCGAGCTCGTTGGTACTGTTATTGTTAATAATTGTTGAAGTGACAATAAAGTGGTTAAATTGCTTCATATTTCAGAGGTGTTGAACACTGGATCCCCTGAGACGAAGTCCGAGAATTCTTTTATACAATATCCGATCACGAGGTAAGTAGAATTGTGCCTGTGTCACCACAAAAATGGAAGATGAGCGTCATATATGGTGTTAAAAAAAGTTGGATCAGACGACTAAGAGATGTGGGATGTGATGGTGATTTGATGGATGAGATTTGGTGTGATATGGATGGAGAGTTAGAGGAAACTCCCTTTGAACATCCAACAACATCCCATCTTACGCTGGACGGGGGGGGGAAGGAAAAGATTGGGGGCTGGGATGTTCTTTGGATGCAAGTCCCGTGATTTTCTAAAACCTGCCTACATATTACCATTTCTTTTAAAAGGGACTGTTCTCTCTCTGCAATTATTATTATTAAGAATGGGGTTTATTTACCTGCAAATTTCACCATATTTTACATGACATGTCGAATTATCTCCCAAAAAAAAAAAAAGATGCAAAATGATGAAAAAGGCCAAAACAAAGCCAAATGTGAACAAAAGGTCAAAGTCAAAGGATCTTCAAAAAGTCTAAAGATAGAAGGAAATAAAATAACCATTATATCCGATAGAAATAAAATATATACATATATAAATGAATATGCAAGACTTAAAACACTTCTTTAAAAATTATCTAAAATTTTTATTACTAAAAACAATCAAGAATGATTATTTTATTAAAATAAAAGAAGATTATTTTGTTAATTTTAATTTTTGAGATTGTCATTTTGACAAATAACTAAAGAGGGGGGAAATTGGAATAGGCAAATGAATTAATCAGTTGTCCCATTATTACTTCTCTAATCTGAATATATATCTGATCACCACCCTCTCCGCCTTTCTTTTCCATTCCAATCATCACTTTCACTTTTTCCTCTCTCTCTCTCTCTCTCTCTCTCTCCCTGTGTTCGTGTCTCTCTATATATATCTATCTATCATATGTCTCTCTCTTCTGATGATGTCTCTATAATCCACGGCTTTAAATTTAAATTCCCTACCCCACTATCCTGGAATTCAGCTCTGATTAGCATTTATTTTTGTTTGCAAACTTCTGATTGTTGAGACATGAAAAATGGAAGAAACATTAATCGAGACTTCGAAAACTAGGTGAATTTTTCGTCGTTTTAGATATGGATTCGGTTCGAAATATGGTTTGCTATTGTTGTGTGGCGAGGGGTAACCGGATTCTCTATGGTTATAGCGACAGAGGTGGCGATCCTGAGATGGAGAGTTTAGCTTTATTGTGCTTGGAATGCACTCCTCCTTTCCATAAATGATATTTTGAGACGATGGGAAGAGGACCTTTAGGTTTCTAATTGAAGATGGGTATGTTTATTTCATTATTGTTGATGAGAATGTTGGAAACTTTCATCAACGCAAAAAAGCAAAACGAACGTGCAAAGTAAGCCATAAGAAGGAAATAGCAGTAAACCAGATAAGGAAATAGCAGTCATAGTCGTATCTATTCTCTCATGACAAACTATTTCAATTTTGATAAATGTATCTAAAGTGAATAAACACTTCCTAAATGTGATTCTCTCTTGCTTTCAAAATGCTAACGTCAAAATATGACCACTACTTTTATTTTTTATTTAAAAAAAAATAGAAGAGAAGACAGAGAGTAAATTACTAAGACAGAGAGCATTAAAACTTGTGTCCCATATTGCAAGCTTCAGTTTCTTCCCCTTAACGATGACATGTTTTACCTTAAAATCCAAACCTAGCCAACACAAAATCATAACTTAAAAATATATTTAAAAAAATAATAATAAACATTACAGAATTCTCAAAGGAAACACTAACTATATATATATATATATATTCTTATACAAGAAACATGAATCTTCACCCTATCATAATCCGGGTTTCGATTATTAAATTCCCTTATTCTTATCCCCGTCATGTCCCTCTAATAATATTATGAGCATCAATTAAAATTATTTTTTAATTAAAATATCATATCATATCAATTAAAAAATTAACACATGTCATACAATAATTAGATGGACACAAAAGAGTACACAAAGCCAAATCTTCATCATGATGCATTTGGCTCATAGGTCCTCGTTTTGTGTCTCCTTTCACGCCTACGATAATATCATGTCATGTCAACATGAAATGCCATATCAACTAAAGTATCACAATTTAAAAGATTATGATAGTCGAATATTTTAATTGATGATACGTGATGTTATATATTAATTGATGATACGTGATGTTATTGTAGCTGACATCAAAAGGAACACAAGATTAAGAGACACGTGAGTCGAATCCGATCTTTTTTTATCTTTCCCGTTGCATGTATTAAAACATAATTTTGGGGGTGTTTTGATTCTTTAACATCAGTAACGTATCAATTTTTTGGATCTACTTATTATATTAGGCTCAAAATCTCACTAACTAGAGACGACAGGGATTAATTAATCATGAAACTTCTAAAACTAAATGAATTTTCTAATATTCTTTAAAAAAAAAAGAGAGGAAGTGAAAATCAGACCAATAGTAGGAGAGAGATCTCTCAAAAGTGTTGGAAGTGAAACCGAGGAGAAGAGTGCTCTTCCCAACTCCTGAATCCCCAATTAGCAGCAGCTTGAACAAGTAGTCGAATTCCCCTTGTTGACTCGAAGACTCCATCAAAATTTCCCAAATAAAAATTAATAAAATAATTTAAAAAATAAAAAATAAAAAATTTGGCAAAATCTAGATCTCAATCAGCTTGTTTGGAAGAGTAAAAGTGAGAAGATTGATTGAGAAGGGGTTGCAGAGAGGGAAATAAAGCTCTCAAATCTTCTGGCAAAGTGAACAAGAAGACGAACAACAATCAAATTCGGACGCCAATTGATTATTTCCAGGTGCGCTTCAGACGGACGCCATGTGTTTTTAACCCATCATTCGAGTCTATTGAAGTGTATTTCTTTCAGTACTTCTCTTTACGTTTATCTTCCCAATCTCAAACTGATGTCGTTTTGTTTTGCTAAAATTATTGATGTTGTATATTTACTTCGAGCTGTTTTATCGTTTATTAACGTTTTAATGTTTTTGTCTTAGATGTCGTATTTATTTTGTTTCGTAAAGTATATTATCATTTTGTATGCTTTTCCTATCGGTTTACGTCGTCTAATGTTATTTTTCTACCCTAGCTCTTATTTTATTTTTTGCTCTTTCAGATTTTTTTTTCGGTCATTTTCTCCAATTTATTTTGTTTTGTTTTGTACGTTGTCGTTTTTCTGCTGTCCTATCAGCTTATATCGTTTGATGTTGTTTTTTTTACCTTAGCTCTTCTTTTATTTATTTATTTATTTTTTCTGTTGGGTCCTGCTTTAAGCTCTCATTCAAGGAAATAAATAGGCAAAAATATAAGTTTTAATCACTTATTTAAATAAATGATTGGATTTTTTATTTTTAAAAAATGACTGTTAATTATTGGTTAGTAAAAAAATTCATATTAATATCAATTAATTACTGAATCACTGATTTGATAATTTTCTATAAAAACAACCATTTTCTACGTTCACAAAAGTTCATCCATTTATTAAAAAAAAAAAAATTCTTAGAAATGACCATTTACCCAAAAAAAAAATCTTAAAAGTACAAATGTGTCTACTCAAAACATTACATACTTTATAAAACATCATTTCAATAAACAAAACAAAACTTCATAATTAAAGACAAAAAAAAAAAACTTTTATCTCGAATAAGCCAGGAATATTCTTAGTTATTTTCAGGATCAAGAGATGAAATATCTTGCATTATTTTTGTTTTTGAAATGGAAATAGTCCTTAGCCTTTCTTTGGAATATATGTACACATACAATTACATTAAACAAATATATGTCATTATGTCTTTTACATATTTAAGATATACTTGTTAGTTGTCGCTCATCAGCCCATTATTCTACAAGTCATTCTAAACCATGCGAAAAGAATTAGAGACGGTAAATGACAAACTTTGTAACAATAAAACAATAATTTAAAATTAAAAAAGAGATAAACTAATAACTATTATCAAGAGAAGAAGAAAAAAAAAAAAAAAAAGCGGCATGAGCATGAATACTGTTACGTCAAAACATGAATGTCACAGTATTAAACTTTTTGCAAAGTACAAGTTATACAAGTATCTTATACAAGTATACAAGTTATACACAAGTTATATAAGTTATATACAGGTTATACAAGAATACAAGTTATATACAACTTTGTGAATGTCGTAAGCTATTTATACAAGTATCTTATAGTACAAGTTATACAAGTTGGATAGTAGTAACAGTGGTATAAGTCGGGCTTTACAAAAATAAATAAATAACTTGCAATTAAGAGTCAAAAAACACTATTAAGAAAACAATTATATAGCTGTTTATCCCTACAAACCAACATTGGATTTGCCTTCAAAAAAAAATTAAAGAAATAAAGATAAAAGGCCATTTATACATTAGGCTTCCAATCAGCTTCCAATCACCAACAAACTTCTTGATGCGGAAGTTGCCTGATCAAAGGTGCAAACTGAAAATGTGGTGGGAAACCCGCCACATGTTTCCCAATGCTACAGAGCATTGGGAACGTAAAAGCTAGTCAATGTCCTCTGTGACCAGATATTTGTGTACCGATGCTATCATTAAGTGATTGTGTTGGTTATTAACAAATTGACACCTACCTTTTGGCATCATTTAATTACTGCTACTACTACACTACTGCTATGCTACAACGATAATGCTTTTAACATCATGCTTCCCAAAGCTTCAGAGAGTTAGGAATGAAAAATCTAGTCAAAGTCCTTTCACTTTGACCAAATAATGTTTACCGACACTACCGTTAAGTGGTAGTTGCCACTTAATAACTTACAGAATCTATTTAAGGGTCGGTAAGTTTTGACATCAATTAACTACTGTTACTACTACGCTACTGCTATGCTACTACGCTAATGCTCTTGGCATCATGTTTCCCAATGCTTGAGAGCGCAATGAAAAATCTAGTCAAAGTCCTCTGACTTGACCAGATAATGTTTACCGACACTACCGTTAAGTGGTAGTTGCAACTTAATAACTTACAGAATCCATTTAGGGGTCGGTAAGTTTTGGCATCAATTAACTACTGCTACTGCTATGCTACTACGCTAATGCTCTTGACATCATGTTTCCCAATGCTTGAGAGCGCAATGAAAAATCTAGTCAAAGTCCTCTACTTGACCAGATAATGTTTACCGACACTACCATTAAGTGGTAGAGTTGCCATTTACTAACTTACATAATCCATTTAGGTGTCGGTAAGTTTTGGCATCATTTAACTACTGCTACTACTACGCTATTGCTATGCTACAACACTATTGCTTTTGGCATCATGTTTCCCAAAGCTTCAGAGCATTGGAAATAATAAAGCTTGTCAAAGTCCTCTAACTTTGAACAAATAATGTTTATTGACACTACCTTTATGTGGTAGAGTCGCCAATTAACTAACTTACAGACACCATTTAGGTGTCGGTAAGTTTTGGCATCATTTAACTACTACTCTGCTACTCTGCTAATGCTTTTGGCATCATGTTTCCCAATGCTTCAGAGCGTTGACAATGAAAAATCTATTCAAAGTCCTCTAACTTTGACTAGATAAAGTTTACCGACACCACCATTAAGTGGTAGAGTCGCCATTTACTAACTTACAGAATCCTTTTAAGGATCGGTAAGTTTTGACATCATTTAACTATTGCTACTACTACACTAATGTTTTTGCTATTTTTATGCTATTTTTCTAACTACTCCTACTACAGCAAATCCTAATATTACAACTACTACCGCAAAGGCTACTGTTACTACTATGGTAATGCTTTTGCTATTGCTACTGCTACTATGACGGATACGCTACTTCTATTTCTATGCTACTTTTACTACCTAGTCCTACAACTACTCTTATAACTGCAATTATTGCAACACAAACTAATTCCTACTTCTATAACTATAGCTTATACTAACAAGTACTACTAATTCTACTAATGGTACTACAACTGATACTACTACTAAAGTACTATCTATTGCTACTTTGCTACTGCTACAGCTAATAAGTTTGGCATTAGAAAAGATGAAGTGAAATGTGGGGAGCGAGTTACATACCTCTATGCATGGATACTGATAAGTGAATGATTTGAAATTTGTACGGCTGCACATAGGCTTGGGATGGTGATTCTACCAAGTTCTCATGGGGGACCTGCCTGCATGCACAAGTGAAAATGCAACTTCAAGTGAATTTCTTTCCCTTTTTCTTTCACAGTAACATCAGCACAAAGCTGATTTTTCAATCTAGAGAGACAAAATAGTCACCTATAAGGAATGTGAGCATAGTTCTGCATCACGATTGCTTCTGCTTCCAAGGCCAATCCTCTGAATCAATCATAAACCTGCAAGCAATAAAAGCCATCAAACTCGGTCAAAGACTACTAATATATTTCAGTTTAAAAAAAAAATGTGTAGTGAAAAGAAGAAAAGGAATTTTCAATTCAAGAATCTTTGCGGTGAATAAGTCCCAGAGTAATTTCTCTTTGATCCTTTGAAAGCAAACCCGTATGTGCTACGGATAAAAACATCTCTAAATTATTGTATAAAGTAAAAAAAAAAAAAAAATGAGCCACAATGCTAACTTAAAAGAAAGAAAGCAATCCACGTCGTTGCCCTAAGTTAGCAACGAATTTAAAAATTTTCCCACTCAACTATTTCGAATAAATTTTTATTAGTCAAGAGATAAGACTAAAAAATTTGAACTTTATGGAACAAAAATTACTAGAGGGGAGACACAAAATAAAAAGAAAAATGCATGGAAATTATTGAACGGTTAGGCCCCCAACTTTTAGTAATATCTTAAGACTACATTGTACTAGACCACCTTCTAGGCCGAACTTATTATATAAAGTGTAAAAGCTTCAATGCAAAAATTGCTGAGATATTCTTACCTATGGGTTTTCAGTGGCAAGTATTGATGCTCGAGCATTTGTTTTCTTCACAAACAAGGGAAAAAGCTTGGAAGAATCAGAATCCCATCTATAGGATTCTTGTCATCCTCTGTCCCTGTTCAGACCAAAAAACAATTGTCTATTCAGACCAAATATATTTTTGCAACATAGCTATAAGATCTCAGTAACTTTTGTCTTTTCTGAAATGTTCTTCGTGCGACACAATTGATTCCTAGTATACAAATGGAAGCTGGATGAGAAACATCTAGTAAAATTAAGATGAGTTGTTAAAACAAAGAGAGATTACCAACCTGTCAAACATCTAGTGTCTTGAGCTTTATAACAAGAAATGGGAATGGCCTTTTGTATGGTAGCATCCTTGCCTTATACGCAGCTGTCCTATCAAGAACTTGGCAAAAATCAAATAACAACATGAATTAGAAAAAATGATCAAAATCACTCAGATGAAGTACTCTAATATGTGTATTTACATGTATGTATGTATGTATGCAATGCTATATGTATGCATGTATGTATGTTTGTATGCACATGTATGTATGTATAAAGCCAATATAATATATATATATATATATATATGAAAGTAATAAGAAAAGGTCCCTTTTTTCCATAGCTTCTTGGATCATTGTTGGAGAATTGTCAACCGAGTGCTTCTTCCTCCTAAAAAAATTGTCATGACACACCTCAAACAAAGTAAAGAAAAAAAGGTAGGAAAAAAAAAAAAGGGAAGGTGAAGAACATACGTTTGTTAAGATCTAATTATGTATCAAAGCCTTGTGTTATTGGTACAAACTCCTTTTCCTGCAAATGAAGCTCCTGAAAAGTATAACCGAAGATGTAATCCTTTTAAAATCTATAAATTTTATTGTAGAGAGTTCTAGTGGTAGTTATATAAAAATAAAAAATAAAAATAAAAAAAAGTACAAGAACAATAAGTTTGAAAGCACAGAGAACTACTCACGATGCAGCTTTTCATGACAAAATAGCAACAAGTACTTCATTGGTTTCACATAATGTGAAAGATTTTGAAAAAGATATAAACATTGTAAGTTGGCATACAGAACCACTTGGAAAAGATTCAGTGCCAGGTGTTGAAGGAGTTACGTACCTCTGTACGTAACAACTGCACAAGCTTCTTAGGGGGGACCTGGCTAAAAGTGTGTTAAAAGTGTAGCTCAAGTGAATTTCAATTTTTTTTCACAGTAACAACTGCACAAAGCTAGTTTTAAAAAGTAGATAGATAAAACAGTTACCGGTAAGGTATGTTAGCATATTTTTGCATCACGATCACGTCTTCTTTCGGGCCATCCTCTGAAACACACCATGCAAGCAATAAAAGTCATCAAACTCAGTTAACGACAACAAATACATATCTAAAAGAGATGTGAAAAGAAATGGGAATAAGAAATGTCAATTCAACCAACTCCGAGTGAAGAGCTCCCCAACCAATTTCTCTTCAATCCTTCTAAGCAATACCGTAGGCGCTACAGATGAAAACACATCTAGCGTTAGCATTTAAAGTGAGAATTATGTCTCATAGGAACTTCTATCTTTATAACCATCTATGATATTTGAATTCTGGTCATAATAAAGTTTCCTAAAAAATAAAAAGAAATGATTAATCACTCGGTTAGCTAGCCATCAGTAGATTATCATTGGATGGCCTTATAACTAGTTATCTCTTGCTCTAAAGATCTATCTCCCTATGATATGAAAAGACCTAGAAAAAAAAAATCAAGTTACGTACATTGGAATCTTTCGAGAACTGGAGAAGTTTCCTATTATGTTGTCAACCTACGTGTTTCCAACAGCAAACTGCATGAAACTAAAGAGATGTTATGAATTAATTTATCTTAACAGATAGACAAAAAGTGACTGGTATACAAAACAATACTTAATAGCCCAAGGTAAAGGACCAAAGTATAAAAAAAAAAAAAAAAAAGAGAGTTTGAAAACAAACACCATTGATTTCGGATCCAGCAAACTCAAAACACTGGCATCTTCATCAGCCAAATAGACCGAATAAGCCACTTGTCATTGCACCTCGTTATCCTAACGGACAATATAAAGGATCAATAACACTTTCAAACTGAGCATTAAGGAATCCGACTTGATAGCCCAAAGAAAAAGACCAAAAGTTTCACCAAAAAAAAAAAAAAGAAGATTGAAAACAAATACCGTTAAGCCAAATAGACCGAATAAGCCAAGCAATGGGAGTGGCCTTTCATATGCTAGCAACCTCGCCTGACAAGCAACTGCCCTGCCAAATAATTTGACAAAAATCAAATAATAACATGAATTAGAAAAAAGGATCCAAATCACTCACGTGAAGTTCTACTAATATGTGTCATATTCGTATGTATGCATGCATGCATGAATGTATGCATGTATGTATGCAAGCCTATATGTTTGCATGTATGTATGCTTGTATTCGCCTGTGTGTAAGTACATAAACCTAATAAATAATATTACACACACACACATATATATATATATATATATATAAAAGTAGTCAGAAAAGGTCCCTTTTTGCTATGGCTGCTTGGATCATTGTTGAAGAACCATCAATAGAGTGCTTTCCTAACCCAAATTCCAACTAGATAAGAGGAAAAAAAAAATTGTCATGACACTCCTAAAATAAAAATAAATTAATTAAAAAATTAAAAATTAGAAATTAAATTAAATTAATAAAATAACAATAATAATAATAATAATAACCAGAATGGAAGGTGAAGAGTGTACGGTTGTAAAGAGAGACTTTTGTATCAAAGCCTTGTTTATTGGTGCCAGCTCCTTTTCGTGCAAATGAAGCTCCTGCAAAGTATAACAAAAGATGTAATTCTTTAAAGTCTAGGAACGCTGTTGTAGAGAGTTTAGTTTAATAGGTTTCATCAATATGGAACAAGAACAAGAGTGGGAAGAGGTCATACCCTTTTAAGACTCGTGACATCAAGGTCCTTACGCCAAAGCATTAACCCGAAGGGCACAACCTTAGTCGCCAGTTGAACAATAAACTGATTTGAGAAGAATTTCCAAAAGAAAAACCATTAGAAATTATTAAAACAGCAACACAAGCTATTAGTAAAAGGAGAACTATCCTATATAACTACATAAAAAGAAAAGAAGAAAATTTAACCCGCTTAACTCATTTATGTTGTGCTGGCTTATTTTAGAAAAGAGTTTAAGATAAACTTCTTACTGCCATTGCTTTAGGAAACCAAACAACAAACATAGTATTAGAATTCAGGTTAAATCTAAGAATACAATTGCGAAGAACATTTGTGAATGATACATGATCTTAATGTCTTTGTTCTAGTTGTAACAGAAGTATAAACAATATTCTAGCGTTGACTATGCTCGAAAAGACCTATAAACATTTTAATTCAAAAAGATCCTTAAGAGTATGCTGAAATCAGAAACTGGATAGGATTATGCACAACTGAGGTACTAGAGTAAAAAAATATACATATACCGCAGAAACGAAGTATGTTTTGAAGGTGTTTACCAGTGTATAGTTTATAGGCTAAGGCACCAGAAGTCTATTGGTCTTGCAACTTAAGGCACGATTTGAGTGACAACCAGCTATAAATAAAAAAAAACAAAACAAAAAAAAAAAAAAACAGCTTTACTAAAAGTTACCAGTAACCGAAAAAACAAGTAGAAGAACAATAAGTTTGGCAACCACAAGAACTACTCATGATGCAGCTTCTCATGACAATTAGCAATCTGTACTTTATTGGTTTCACATCATGTCAAAAATGCTGAAAAGAACAGGTCATAAATGGAGTAAGTTCGGCGAACATAAGAGAGCAACTCCTTGAGGCTCTCTGACCACTAGGAAAAGATGCAGTGCCAGGTGTGGAATGAGTAATGTACCTCTGTGCAAGGATTCTGATAAGTTATACTTCAAATTTGTTTTCAGGTTTGCACATAAGCATGAGATGGTGATGTTTCCAAGAACTTCTATGGTGGACCTGACTACATACACACGAAAAAGTGTAACTCTAGTTAATATCATTTTTAATTTCCTCCACTTAACATTTGCACAAAAACTAGCTTTCTAATAGAGAGAGATAAAACAGTACCGACAAGTTATGTTAGCATCGTTTTGCACCATGATCGCTTCTCCACTATGCCATCCTCTGAACCACACCATCTAAGAAATAAAAACCATCAAACTCAGTTGAAGTCGACAAATATATATCTGAAGTAGATTTGAAGAAAAGGAGACAAGGAACTGTCAATTGAACCAACTCCAAGTGAAGAGCTCCCGACCAATTTCTCTTCAATCCTTCCAAAGCAAGCCTGTAGGCGCTATAGACAAAACTTATCTGAATTAGCATAGAAAGTGAGAATTAAGTCTCACAGGGACTTCTATCATATACCTATCAACATATTTTGAAGTTTGGTCAAACTAAAGTTTCTCAAAAATCGAAAGTGATAATTAATCACTCAGTTAGCTAGCCATCAGTAGGTTATCATCCGATGGCCTTAGATTTATATGATTTGAAAAGACCAAAAAAAAAAAAAGGTAATAAATTCAAGATCTCTTTGTTATATTCATTGTAAGCTTAGTTTAGTTCATTATAAATAATTTATCTTAAAAGGTAAACAAAAAGTATACTCAAAACATATTTAAAAGCTAAACTCAAAAATTACCATAGATTTCAGATCAGCAAACTCAGAACATGTGGCATCTTCATCAGCCAGATAGACCAAATATGCACTTATCGTTGCTCCTCGTTCTCCTAACAGACGATATAAACGATCAGTAAACACATCAAACTGAGCATTTTGAAATTTGACTTCATCTGGAAACTAAACTAGTTAAGGAATTACTTTTTTTTTTTTCAACAAACTTTGCTGACTATTTATATCAGATCTATCTTGCAACTAAGAGTAGATATATTAATTTGACAAAGAAAGACTATACCTGTCTCTATTATATAATGTCCTAGCCATTCACCTTTTGCTGCCCCTCCCCCATCGTTCCATCTGTCAAATTGAACAATAACAGAAGGATTAGAACAGTAACATCTTCACAAAGCTAGTTCTATGATGTAGAGAGATAAAACAGTTACCGAGGAAGTATGTTAGCATAGTTTTGCGCCACGATCGCTTCTCCTCTGGGGCCATCCTTTGAACAAGACCATGTAAACAATAAAAACCATCAAACTCAGTTGAAGTCAACAAATATATATCAATTTGAAGTAAATGTAAAGGGGAAAGGGAGGGGATATGGAGCCTTCAATTCAACCAACTCCACGGTGAAGAGCTCATAACCCATTTCTCTTCAATTCTTCCAAAGGAAGTCAATAGGCACTACAGACAAAATCATATCTTAGCATATAAAGTGAAATAGCAATTAAAAGAAAAACAATCTAGGACTTACACCAAAGTATACTAACAAGTCAAAAGTGCATTTTAAAATGGTTACATTTTGCAGAGAAATTCTTACCTGTAGGGTTTTTAGTGGCAAGTGTTGATGCTCGAGCATATAATTCGAACTACAGCATTCTA
>CM046369.1:520659-572760 GCA_025413025.1 Ficus hispida | reverse complement strand
CATTTTCTCCAATTTATTTTGTTTTTTTTTACGTTGTCGTTTTTCTGCTGTCCTATCAGCTTATTATCGTTTGATTGTTGATTTACCAAGCTCTTCTTTTATTTATTTATTTATTTTTTCTGTTGGGTCCTGCTTTAAGCTCTCATTCAAGAAGAAATAAATAGGCAAAAATATAAGTTTTAATCACTTATTTAAATAAATGATTGGATTTTTTATTTTTAAAAAATGACTGTTAATTATTGGTTAGTAAAAAAATTCATATTAATATCAATTAATTACTGAATCACTGATTTGATAATTTTCTATAAAAACAACCATTTTCTACGTTCACAAAAGTTCATCCATTTATTAAAAAAAAAAAATTCTTAGAAATGACCATTTACCCAAAAAAAAATCTTAAAAGTACAAATGTGTCTACTCAAAACATTACATACTTATAAAACATCATTTCAATAAACAAAACAAAACTTCATAATTAAAGACAAAAAAAAAAAACTTTTATCTCGAATAAGCCAGGAATATTCTTAGTTATTTTCAGGATCAAGAGATGAAATATCTTGCATTATTTTTGTTTTTGAAATGGAAATAGTCCTTAGCCTTTCTTTGGAATATATGTACACATACAATTACATTAAACAAATATATGTCATTATGTCTTTTACATATTTAAGATATACTTGTTAGTTGTCGCTCATCAGCCCATTATTCTACAAGTCATTCTAAACATGCGAAAGAATTAGAGACGGTAAATGACAAACTTTGTAACAATAAAACAATAATTTAAAATTAAAAAAGAGATAAACTAATAACTATTATCAAGAGAAGAAGAAAAAAAAAAAAAAAAAGCGGCATGAGCATGAATAACTGTTACGTCAAAACATGAATGTCACAGTATTAAATTTTTGCAAAGTACAAGTTATACAAGTATCTTATACAAGTATACAAGTTATACACAAGTTATATAAGTTATATACAGGTTATACAAGAATACAAGTTATATACAACTTTGTGAATGTCGTAAGCTATTTATACAAGTATCTTATAGTACAAGTTATACAAGTTGGATAGTAGTAACAGTGGTATAAGTCGGGCTTTACAAAATAAATAAATAACTTGCAATTAAGAGTCAAAAAACACTATTAAAAACAATTATATAGCTGTTTATCCCTACAAACCAACATTGGATTTGCCTTCAAAAAAAATTAAAGAAATAAAGATAAAGGCCATTTATACATTAGGCTTCCAATCAGCTTCCAATCACCAACAACTTCTTGATGCGGAAGTTGCCTGATCAAAGGTGCAAACTGAAAATGTGGTGGGAAACCCGCCACATGTTTCCCAATGCTACAGAGCATTGGGAACGTAAAAGCTAGTCAATGTCCTCTGTGACCAGATATTTGTGTACCGATGCTATCATTAAGTGATTGTGTTGGTTATTAACAAATTGACACCTACCTTTTGGCATCATTTAATTACTGCTACTACTACACTACTGCTATGCTACAACGATAATGCTTTTAACATCATGCTTCCCAAAGCTTCAGAGAGTTGGGAATGAAAAATCTAGTCAAAGTCCTTTCACTTTGACCAAATAATGTTTACCGACACTACCGTTAAGTGGTAGTTGCCACTTAATAACTTACAGAATCTATTTAGGGGTCGGTAAGTTTTGACATCAATTAACTACTGTTACTACTACGCTACTGCTATGCTACTACGCTAATGCTCTTGGCATCATGTTTCCCAATGCTTGAGAGCGCAATGAAAAATCTAGTCAAAGTCCTCTGACTTGACCAGATAATGTTTACCGACACTACCGTTAAGTGGTAGTTGCAACTTAATAACTTACAGAATCCATTTAGGGGTCGGTAAGTTTTGGCATCATTAACTACTGCTACTGCTATGCTACTACGCTAATGCTCTTGACATCATGTTTCCAATGCTTGAGAGCGCAATGAAAAATCTAGTCAAAGTCCTCTACTTGACCAGATAATGTTTACCGACACTACCATTAAGTGGTAGAGTTGCCATTTACTAACTTACATAATCCATTTAGGTGTCGGTAAGTTTTGGCATCATTTAACTACTGCTACTACTACGCTATTGCTATGCTACAACACTATTGCTTTTGGCATCATGTTTCCCAAAGCTTCAGAGCATTGGAAATAATAAAGCTTGTCAAAGTCCTCTAACTTTGAACAAATAATGTTTATTGACACTACCTTTATGTGGTAGAGTCGCCAATTAACTAACTTACAGACACCATTTAGGTGTCGGTAAGTTTTGGCATCATTTAACTACTACTCTGCTACTCTGCTAATGCTTTTGGCATCATGTTTCCCAATGCTTCAGAGCGTTGACAATGAAAATCTATTCAAAGTCCTCTAACTTTGACTAGATAAAGTTTACCGACACCACCATTAAGTGGTAGAGTCGCCATTTACTAACTTACAGAATCCTTTTAAGGATCGGTAAGTTTTGACATCATTTAACTATTGCTACTACTACACTAATGTTTTTGCTATTTTTATGCTATTTTTCTAACTACTCCTACTACAGCAAATCCTAATATTACAACTACTACCGCAAAGGCTACTGTTACTACTATGGTAATGCTTTTGCTATTGCTACTGCTACTATGACGGATACGCTACTTCTATTTCTATGCTACTTTTACTACCTAGTCCTACAACTACTCTTATAACTGCAATTATTGCAACACAAACTAATTCCTACTTCTATAACTATAGCTTATACTAACAAGTACTACTAATTCTACTAATGGTACTACAACTGATACTACTACTAAAGTACTATCTATTGCTACTTTGCTACTGCTACAGCTAATAAGTTTGGCATTAGAAAAGATGAAGTGAAATGTGGGGAGCGAGTTACATACCTCTATGCATGGATACTGATAAGTGAATGATTTGAAATTTGTACGGCTGCACATAGGCTTGGGATGGTGATTCTACCAAGTTCTCATGGGGGACCTGCCTGCATGCACAAGTGAAAATGCAACTTCAAGTGAATTTCTTTCCCTTTTTCTTTCACAGTAACATCAGCACAAAGCTGATTTTTCAATCTAGAGAGACAAAATAGTCACCTATAAGGAATGTGAGCATAGTTCTGCATCACGATTGCTTCTGCTTCCAAGGCCAATCCTCTGAATCAATCATAAACCTGCAAGCAATAAAAGCCATCAAACTCGGTCAAAGACTACTAATATATTTCAGTTTAAAAAAAAAATGTGTAGTGAAAAGAAGAAAAGGAATTTTCAATTCAAGAATCTTTGCGGTGAATAAGTCCCAGAGTAATTTCTCTTTGATCCTTTGAAAGCAAACCCGTATGTGCTACGGATAAAAACATCTCTAAATTATTGTATAAAGTAAAAAAAAAAAAAAATGAGCCACAATGCTAACTTAAAAGAAAGAAAGCAATCCACGTCGTTGCCCTAAGTTAGCAACGAATTTAAAAATTTTCCCACTCAACTATTTCGAATAAATTTTTATTAGTCAAGAGATAAGACTAAAAAATTTGAACTTTATGGAACAAAAATTACTAGAGGGGAGACACAAAATAAAAAGAAAAATGCATGGAAATTATTGAACGGTTAGGCCCCCAACTTTTAGTAATATCTTAAGACTACATTGTACTAGACCACCTTCTAGGCCGAACTTATTATATAAAGTGTAAAAGCTTCAATGCAAAAATTGCTGAGATATTCTTACCTATGGGTTTTCAGTGGCAAGTATTGATGCTCGAGCATTTGTTTTCTTCACAAACAAGGGAAAAAGCTTGGAAGAATCAGAATCCCATCTATAGGATTCTTGTCATCCTCTGTCCCTGTTCAGACCAAAAAACAATTGTCTATTCAGACCAAATATATTTTTGCAACATAGCTATAAGATCTCAGTAACTTTTGTCTTTTCTGAAATGTTCTTCGTGCGACACAATTGATTCCTAGTATACAAATGGAAGCTGGATGAGAAACATCTAGTAAAATTAAGATGAGTTGTTAAAACAAAGAGAGATTACCAACCTGTCAAACATCTAGTGTCTTGAGCTTTATAACAAGAAATGGGAATGGCCTTTTGTATGGTAGCATCCTTGCCTTATACGCAGCTGTCCTATCAAGAACTTGGCAAAAATCAAATAACAACATGAATTAGAAAAAATGATCAAAATCACTCAGATGAAGTACTCTAATATGTGTATTTACATGTATGTATGTATGTATGCAATGCTATATGTATGCATGTATGTATGTTTGTATGCACATGTATGTATGTATAAGCCAATATAATATATATATATATATATATATGAAAGTAATAAGAAAAGGTCCCTTTTTTCCATAGCTTCTTGGATCATTGTTGGAGAATTGTCAACCGAGTGCTTCTTCCTCCTAAAAAAATTGTCATGACACACCTCAAACAAAGTAAAGAAAAAAAGGTAGGAAAAAAAAAAAGGGAAGGTGAAGAACATACGTTTGTTAAGATCTAATTATGTATCAAAGCCTTGTGTTATTGGTACAAACTCCTTTTCCTGCAAATGAAGCTCCTGAAAAGTATAACCGAAGATGTAATCCTTTTAAAATCTATAAATTTTATTGTAGAGAGTTCTAGTGGTAGTTATATAAAAATAAAAAATAAAAATAAAAAAAAGTACAAGAACAATAAGTTTGAAAGCACAGAGAACTACTCACGATGCAGCTTTTCATGACAAAATAGCAACAAGTACTTCATTGGTTTCACATAATGTGAAAGATTTTGAAAAAGATATAAACATTGTAAGTTGGCATACAGAACCACTTGGAAAAGATTCAGTGCCAGGTGTTGAAGGAGTTACGTACCTCTGTACGTAACAACTGCACAAGCTTCTTAGGGGGGACCTGGCTAAAAGTGTGTTAAAAGTGTAGCTCAAGTGAATTTCAATTTTTTTTCACAGTAACAACTGCACAAAGCTAGTTTTAAAAAGTAGATAGATAAAACAGTTACCGGTAAGGTATGTTAGCATATTTTTGCATCACGATCACGTCTTCTTTCGGGCCATCCTCTGAAACACACCATGCAAGCAATAAAAGTCATCAAACTCAGTTAACGACAACAAATACATATCTAAAAGAGATGTGAAAAGAAATGGGAATAAGAAATGTCAATTCAACCAACTCCGAGTGAAGAGCTCCCCAACCAATTTCTCTTCAATCCTTCTAAGCAATACCGTAGGCGCTACAGATGAAAACACATCTAGCGTTAGCATTTAAAGTGAGAATTATGTCTCATAGGAACTTCTATCTTTATAACCATCTATGATATTTGAATTCTGGTCATAATAAAGTTTCCTAAAAAATAAAAAGAAATGATTAATCACTCGGTTAGCTAGCCATCAGTAGATTATCATTGGATGGCCTTATAACTAGTTATCTCTTGCTCTAAAGATCTATCTCCCTATGATATGAAAAGACCTAGAAAAAAAAAATCAAGTTACGTACATTGGAATCTTTCGAGAACTGGAGAAGTTTCCTATTATGTTGTCAACCTACGTGTTTCCAACAGCAAACTGCATGAAACTAAAGAGATGTTATGAATTAATTTATCTTAACAGATAGACAAAAAGTGACTGGTATACAAAACAATACTTAATAGCCCAAGGTAAAGGACCAAAGTATAAAAAAAAAAAAAAAAAGAGAGTTTGAAAACAAACACCATTGATTTCGGATCCAGCAAACTCAAAACACTGGCATCTTCATCAGCCAAATAGACCGAATAAGCCACTTGTCATTGCACCTCGTTATCCTAACGGACAATATAAAGGATCAATAACACTTTCAAACTGAGCATTAAGGAATCCGACTTGATAGCCCAAAGAAAAAGACCAAAAGTTTCACCAAAAAAAAAAAAAAGAAGATTGAAAACAAATACCGTTAAGCCAAATAGACCGAATAAGCCAAGCAATGGGAGTGGCCTTTCATATGCTAGCAACCTCGCCTGACAAGCAACTGCCCTGCCAAATAATTTGACAAAAATCAAATAATAACATGAATTAGAAAAAAGGATCCAAATCACTCACGTGAAGTTCTACTAATATGTGTCATATTCGTATGTATGCATGCATGCATGAATGTATGCATGTATGTATGCAAGCCTATATGTTTGCATGTATGTATGCTTGTATTCGCCTGTGTGTAAGTACATAAACCTAATAAATAATATTACACACACACACATATATATATATATATATATATAAAAGTAGTCAGAAAAGGTCCCTTTTTGCTATGGCTGCTTGGATCATTGTTGAAGAACCATCAATAGAGTGCTTTCCTAACCCAAATTCCAACTAGATAAGAGGAAAAAAAAAATTGTCATGACACTCCTAAAATAAAAATAAATTAATTAAAAAATTAAAAATTAGAAATTAAATTAAATTAATAAAATAACAATAATAATAATAATAATAACCAGAATGGAAGGTGAAGAGTGTACGGTTGTAAAGAGAGACTTTTGTATCAAAGCCTTGTTTATTGGTGCCAGCTCCTTTTCGTGCAAATGAAGCTCCTGCAAAGTATAACAAAAGATGTAATTCTTTTAAAGTCTAGGAACGCTGTTGTAGAGAGTTTAGTTTAATAGGTTTCATCAATATGGAACAAGAACAAGAGTGGGAAGAGGTCATACCCTTTTAAGACTCGTGACATCAAGGTCCTTACGCCAAAGCATTAACCCGAAGGGCACAACCTTAGTCGCCAGTTGAACAATAAACTGATTTGAGAAGAATTTCCAAAAGAAAAACCATTAGAAATTATTAAAACAGCAACACAAGCTATTAGTAAAAGGAGAACTATCCTATATAACTACATAAAAAGAAAAGAAGAAAATTTAACCCGCTTAACTCATTTATGTTGTGCTGGCTTATTTTAGAAAAGAGTTTAAGATAAACTTCTTACTGCCATTGCTTTAGGAAAACCAAACAACAAACATAGTATTTAGAATTCAGGTTAAATCTAAGAATACAATTGCGAAGAACATTTGTGAATGATACATGATCTTAATGTCTTTGTTCTAGTTGTAACAGAAGTATAAACAATATTCTAGCGTTGACTATGCTCGAAAAGACCTATAAACATTTTAATTCAAAAAGATCCTTAAGAGTATGCTGAAATCAGAAACTGGATAGGATTATGCACAACTGAGGTACTAGAGTAAAAAAATATACATATACCGCAGAAACGAAGTATGTTTTGAAGGTGTTTACCAGTGTATAGTTTATAGGCTAAGGCACCAGAAGTCTATTGGTCTTGCAACTTAAGGCACGATTTGAGTGACAACCAGCTATAAATAAAAAAAAACAAAACAAAAAAAAAAAAAAAACAGCTTTACTAAAAGTTACCAGTAACCGAAAAAACAAGTAGAAGAACAATAAGTTTGGCAACCACAAAGAACTACTCATGATGCAGCTTCTCATGACAATTAGCAATCTGTACTTTATTGGTTTCACATCATGTCAAAAATGCTGAAAAAGAACAGGTCATAAATGGAGTAAGTTCGGCGAACATAAGAGAGCAACTCCTTGAGGCTCTCTGACCACTAGGAAAAGATGCAGTGCCAGGTGTGGAATGAGTAATGTACCTCTGTGCAAGGATTCTGATAAGTTATACTTCAAATTTGTTTTCAGGTTTGCACATAAGCATGAGATGGTGATGTTTCCAAGAACTTCTTATGGTGGACCTGACTACATACACACGAAAAAGTGTAACTCTAGTTAATATCATTTTTAATTTTCCTCCACTTAACATTTGCACAAAAACTAGCTTTCTAATAGAGAGAGATAAAACAGTACCGACAAGTTATGTTAGCATCGTTTTGCACCATGATCGCTTCTCCACTGATGCCATCCTCTGAACCACACCATCTAAGAAATAAAAACCATCAAACTCAGTTGAAGTCGACAAATATATATCTGAAGTAGATTTGAAGAAAAAGGAGACAAGGAACTGTCAATTGAACCAACTCCAAGTGAAGAGCTCCCGACCAATTTCTCTTCAATCCTTCCAAAGCAAGCCTGTAGGCGCTATAGACAAAACTTATCTGAATTAGCATAGAAAGTGAGAATTAAGTCTCACAGGGACTTCTATCATTATACCTATCAACAATATTTGAAGTTTGGTCAAACTAAAGTTTCTCAAAAAATCGAAAGTGATAATTAATCACTCAGTTAGCTAGCCATCAGTAGGTTATCATCCGATGGCCTTAGATTTATATGATTTGAAAAGACCAAAAAAAAAAAAAAAGGTAATAAATTCAAGATCTCTTTGTATATTCATTGTAAGCTTAGTTTAGTTCATTATAAATAATTTATCTTAAAAGGTAAACAAAAAAGTATACTCAAAACAATATTTAAAAGCTAAACTCAAAAATTACCATAGATTTCAGATCAGCAAACTCAGAACATGTGGCATCTTCATCAGCCAGATAGACCA
Source organism: Ficus hispida (assembly GCA_025413025.1). Classification (NCBI taxonomy): domain Eukaryota; kingdom Viridiplantae; phylum Streptophyta; class Magnoliopsida; order Rosales; family Moraceae; genus Ficus; species Ficus hispida. Next base: position 564,281 of record CM046369.1, on the reverse strand, counting down.
AATATGCCACTTATCGTTGCTCCTCGTTCTCCTAACAGACGATATAAACGATCAGTAACACATCCAAACTGAGCATTTTGAAATTTGACTTCATCTGGAAACTAAACTAGTTAAGGAATTACTATTTTTTTTTTTCAACAAACTTTGCTGACTATTTATATCAGATCTATCTTGCAACTAAGAGTAGATATATTAATTTGACAAAGAAAGACTATACCTGTCTCTATTATATAATGTCCTAGCCATTCACCTTTTGCTGCCCCCTCCCCCCATCGTTCCATCTGTCAAATTGAACAATAACAGAAGGATTAGAACAGCAACATCTTCACAAAGCTAGTTCTATGATGTAGAGAGATAAAACAGTTACCGAGGAAGTATGTTAGCATAGTTTTGCGCCACGATCGCTTCTCCTCTGGGGCCATCCTTTGAACAAGACCATGTAAACAATAAAAACCATCAAACTCAGTTGAAGTCAACAAATATATATCAATTTGAAGTAAATGTAAAGGGGAAAGGGAGGGGATATGGAGCCTTCAATTCAACCAACTCCACGGTGAAGAGCTCTATAACCCATTTCTCTTCAATTCTTCCAAAGGAAGTCAATAGGCACTACAGACAAAATCATATCTTAGCATATAAAGTGAAATAGCAATTAAAAGAAAAACAATCTAGGACTTACACCAAAGTATACTAACAAGTCAAAAGTGCATTTTAAAATGGTTACATTTTGCAGAGAAATTCTTACCTGTAGGGTTTTTAGTGGCAAGTGTTGATGCTCGAGCATATAATTCGAACTACAGCATTCTATCATCCTCTGTCACTGTTCAGACCAAACAAAACTATTAATCAAGTGGAAATATTAGACAATATATTTAGATGACCTGGTTATAAGATCTCAACTACTTTAAAAGCTTAACATTTTGTCTTTCCATGGTCCTAAAATGCTCTTTCTGCAGCACTATTAGTTCCTAGTATACAAAGGGAAACAGGATGAGAAACCTCTAGTAAAATTAAGATTCAAATTGAGCCCATAAATACGCATGAACACTAAGGCTAACTATTTGTTTCCTAAAGGCATCAACATTAAAGCTAATTATAAAGCCCGAACAGAGAAAGAAAATATCAACCCGTCAAACATCTAGTGTCTTGTTCATACCAAGCAATGGGTGTTGGCTTTCATATGGTATCCTTGCCTATACGCAGCTACCTGCCAAATAATTTGAATGACCTAAATAAAAGGCTCCAAATCACTCACGAAGTTATGTCATGTGTATGCATATATGCATATATGTATGTATGCATGAACGTATGTATGAATGCATGCCTATATGTATGTATGTATGAATGAATTCCTATATGTAAACATGCATGGATGCATGCCTATATGTAAAAAACCATAGCAAGATAATATATATATGTGTACATATATATATATATATATATGTAACCACAAAAGGTCCCTTTTCACCATGGATGCTTGAATCATTGTTGGAGAATTGTCGATCGTTCCTCTTATTTATTTCTTGTCTTCCAACTGTATGAGAGAGAGAAAAATAAATTGTCATGAAACACATCAAAAAATAAAAAATAAAAACAAAGTCAAAACAATCTTCCAAATTCCACTTATTTATTTACCGGTTAAGCATGTGAGAAGAGTTCTTCGTCATGATCACTTCTTCCTCCACAGCCATCCTCTGAGCCACCCATCAACCTGCAAGCAAATTTTGAAAAAAAAAAAAAAAACCCATCAAACTCAGTCAAAGACTACTAATAGATATCTGTAAGACTTTTACGAACTAATTAGCAAATGCACAAATCTTGTCCGAAATGATAGTATCTCGCAGTTACAAGTAAATTCCAAACCAAAAAAAAAAAAAAAAAGCAGAAAGGAAAAAGAAAAAGAAACCAAACAAACGGCAAAAGATAAAGGCTAAAAGTTTATATACCAATAAGAATGTTTTAACTGCAAGCTCTAGATATGATCATAGGACCACCTTAGAAAAGGAAGTGATGCTCCTTCCATCGTCAAGAGCTTCAGGAAAAGGAACTAAAAACTGTAATGTTTATAATTAATTTAAAATTAGTTTAAGATTAAAAAATAATTTAAGCGCAAAAATATTGCTGTTGGTGGCCTACAATATTAGGTAAGATTTTGAAAGGTTACAATAGTAATTTTGTAGTTTATTTAAATGAAAGAAAAAGCATAAGATGCATGATAACTTTTTTTTTTTTTTTTTTTTCTAATGACAAGATAATAAGAACCTATTTGGAACAATGATTGCACTTGGAGTTTATAGGTTGTAATTGAAATATCTTTTTTTTTTATTGAAGTGTAAATTATAATTAAATTATAATATAGAAAAAATTATAAAAATTTTAAATAGATTCGGAAAAAAATTTGCAATATGAATATTATTTTAGAACTCTCGTCATTCTGTGTGATTTTGTTTTTTGATAAATCATCTCATTTCGACTTAAAATAAGAATGTTATAGATTTTTAAATATGATATTTTTGAAGTTTAGTTGTAAAATTCCGTTTGGATACATATGTAACCAAACAATCCCTAACTTAGGATCTCTAGTAGCAAAAATAATAATAATAATAATAACAACAACAACAGCAGCATCAACAATAATAATAAATAAATGAAGATAAAAATACAAGAAACGCATAACAAATTAGTAATGAAAAATACTAAGGATATCAATTATAATCCTAACTTTTTAAGTATCAACCAATGTGTCACAGAAGTTATCATTTTCTATTGGTAAGTATTTAAATATTATCATCTCAATTAGTTACGTCTACTAATAAAAATATAATGCATATGTTAGTATTAAAAAGTTAATATAAAAGTTCATGTCACACTCCTCAATTAGTCCCTTGGCTTGATAACAATTTAAGCCTCAAATTTTGAGGATTGATTTTTCTCATTCTTTCTTTTTTCATTCCTTATTTTCCTGACTCCACTAAGTGAGCATTCCTTTTTTTTTTTTTTTATCTATGCTAGTTTAACATGCGCAATAATATATTGCTAAAAAATATAAGAATTTAAATAGAAAATACAAAAAAAGAAAAGAAAACGTACGAAACGATAAAATAAGGAAAAGAAAGAAAAAAACCAAAACTTCAAACAAAACTTAAAAAACAAAAACTGAAACTTCTTAACGAAATTTCAACAAAATTTAGACAAAATCCTCTTTAACCAAATTAATTAAAAATATAAGAACTTAATAAGAAAATTAAAAGAAAAGAAAAGAAAAGAAAAGGTACATAACGATTAATCAACAAAAAGAAATTTAAAAAAAATCAAAACTCCATATGAAACTGATGAAACGGAAGTGTATAAACTTCAAAAATCCGTTGATTCGAAGAATACCGGACAAAGAGGATGCGAGTAATTCGTTGATTTAATGGAATACCGAAAAACAAGCAAAGAGAATAACTCTGGGTTTTTTTTTAAATTAATTCAACTGTCTAAAACAATGCTAAGGATGCCTTTGTATAGGCAAGTGAAAATGGAACAAAAGAAACAATTCCAAACTAAACATAGAAACTAGGAAAGAAAAAGAAATTAACTTAAAACTTATTCTAGGAAACTAACATAAAAGGAAACTAACGTATTCTATATTACCATGCAAATAACAAATAACACAATAGTTAAAAGTAAATAACAAATTGTTAAATTAGAGGAAGTCTTAAAATGGTAACTAAAATCTGCCTTCGTATCTTCACGCTATATCAGTCCCACCGGGAAGAGAAAGATTCGGTCTCGAATCTGCAGTTGCTTCATTGTCACCCAAAAAAGGGACTAAGTGTTTGACATTGAAACATCAGAAGTACATACATCAAGCGGAAGACGAAGTCGGTAAGCAATGGAATTAATTCTCAAAGATCTTCAGAGGACGAATCTTGCGAGCCTTCAACTTATTGTACTCATAAGCGGGAAAACGATCTTTCGTAAGAACAGCCCAAACCAAATCACCTTTGTCAAACTCAAGATGACGGCGACCCTTGTCGACGGAAGTCTTGTATTTAGCCGTAGAAGCGACTAAGTGGTCATAGGTTAACTGATGAATACATTGAAGATTCTCTACAAAGTCAACAGCCTTACCATGCAAACGTCGTCAGGTAAAGGAGCAAGATCAAGAGGGTAGCGAGGAAGTAGGCCATAGACGACCTGAAAAGGACTAAAACCGGTACTACGGTTCTTAGCATGGTTATGAGCAAATTCGGCCTGGCTGAGCTTGACGTCCCAAGTTTTTACATTTTTACCCACAAGACTACGCAAAAGGTCACTCAAAGCACGGTTGGTGACTTCAGTTTGCCCATCCGTTTGCGGATGATATGCCGAGTCATATCAAGACTAGTGTGGACCTTATGCCAAAGCGAATGCCAAAAATGACTTAAGAAGTAGGAATCGTGATCCGAAATGATAGATATTGGGAGGCCATGAAGATGGTAGATCTCACGGAAGAAAAGTTGAGCCATATTAACCGCATCGGTTGTCCTCTTGCACGGAACGAAATGAAACATCTTGGAAAATCGATCAACAACAACAAAAATGGAATCATACCCACGTTGAGTGCGGGGCAAACCAAGAACAAAATCCATGCTAAGATCAGTCCAAGGTTGAGTCGGAATAGGCAGGGGCATATAGGGACCGACGTTGGAAGCATGCCCTTTGGCGGTTTGACAAGTACGGCATCGTTCGGCAAAACGTTCAACATCACGCAGTAGAGTTGGCCAAAAGTAAGAAGTAGCCACCTAGTGTAAGGTGCGATCACGATCGACATGCCTCTCACCATGGAGTTCACGAATAATATGAAACCATAAGCTAGAGTCTGGAACACAAAGGTGACTGCCCAAGAAAAGAAAATAAATCAAATATATTATTATGACACCGAAAATGAAATTCAAAACAGAATATCTACACTTTTAGATACTGAAAATTTAAATGAAACAATAGTTGCAAAATTAATAACAATGTTAGATGAAACAAATAGATTAGAAAAACTTTTTAGAACTGTTAGAGAAATTTATAGAAATAATCAAATACCATCACTGAAAATAAGATTATTAGGAAAACGACAAGAAGATCGTACACAATATAATCTTCCAACTTCAACAGATATAGGTGCTTTAATTGTTGGAGATATTGGTGAATATGAAAATGGAAGAGATATAATTATTCATGATCAAACTGAACAACTACAAAGAATTAATAAACTTCATCCATCTTATATGGCATTACAATATCCATTATTATTTCCCTATGGAGAAGATGGATATAGAATTGATATAAGATGGAATCCAAATTTTATAGTAAACAACCACATACACATTGAATATCAATGAGATCATTTTATGCTTTTCAACTTCATGAACGAATAGAACAAGGAAATACATTATTTAGATCTGGTCGACTTTTTCAATAATATATTGTAGATATTTATGCTTATATTGAAGAAGATCGTTTAGATTATATTAAACACAATCAAAACAATTTAAGATCTGAAATTTATAAAGGTATTCAAGATGCTATAGTTAGAGGTGATACGGATGCACAAGCAATTAGAAAAAGAATTATTTTACCATCATCTTATACAGAAAGTCCAAAATATATGATTCAGAATTATCAAGATGCAATGGTAATTTGTAGACATTACGGAAACCCAGATATATTTTTAACATTTACTTATAATCCAAAATGGTCAGAAATTAGAAAAAACTTATCATTGATTCCAGGACAAAAATCTGAAGATAGACCAGATATCATAAGTATAATATTTAAAATGAAATTATATGATTTATTAAAAATAATAAAATCAGGTGTAATTTTTGGGCCAATAATAGCAGGTTAGTTAATTTGTTTTATACATTACTTAAATATATTATTATTATTTTTATTGTTTTTTATTGTGAAAATTTAAATACTAACATTAACTTTTTATTTTTTTTTTATCAGATTTATATGTCGTTGAATTTCAAAAACGTGGTTTACCTCATTGTCATATGTTATTTTGGTTATATCCTGAATATAAATATCATGATTCATCACAAATAGACAAAATAATTTCCGCTGAAATTCTAGACCCAATAACAGATCCTTCAGGACATAAAATTATTACTGAATATATGATATATGGACCATGTGGATATGTAAAAACATCAGCCCCATGTATGAAAAATTCAAAACGTTCAAAAAAATTCCCTAAACAAATAAAAAATGAAACAACAATTGAAGAAAATGGTTTTGTAAATTATCATCGGAGAGATACAAACTTTAATGTTATGAAAGAAGGAATAAAACTTGATAGTAGATATATTGTACCTTATAATAGAACTTTGTGTTTAAAATATTCTGCACATATTAATGTTGAAATATGTTCTCAATTTATGGTTATTAAATATTTATTTAAATACTTGACAAAAGGACCAGATAGAATTAGAGCAGTTATTGAGGATAACATTATCAGTAAAAATAATGAAACAATAAATTATAAAGAAGCTGATGAAATAAAAGCTTATCTCAATTGTCGATATATTACACCTTATGAAGCAATTTGGAGAATATTTGAATATCTAATACACCATAAAAATCCAGCTATTCAACGTCTTTCTATTCATTTATCAAATATGCAAAATATTACATTTCATAAAAATCAACAACTACATAATATAATTTGACAACCACAAATTCAAAAAACTACATTAACAGAATGGATGGAAATGAATAAAACTAATGAACATGCTCGAGAACTTACTTATGTAGAATTTCTAATAAAATTTGTTCGGAATAATAAAGATAAATTATGGACTCATCCATAAAGTGGACATACTATAGGATGGACATTTTATATTCATCCAAATTCTGGATAATTATATTATTTAAAATTATTATTAAATAATAAAAAGGATCAACAAGTTATGAATCCCTTCGAACAATAAATAATATTATTTATCCTACAAATCAAATAGCCTGCCATGCATTAGGATTATTAAAAGATGATAAAGAATGAGATGAATCAATTGAAGAAGCAACTTTTTAGTCAACATCAACACAACTTCGTCAACTTTTTATTATAATATTATTATTATGTAATCTTTGTGATCCTATAAAATTTTTAGAAAAACATTGGAAATTAATGTGTGACGATATTTTATACAAAGTAAGAATGTTATTTAATAACCCAAATTTTCAAATTCTGAAAAATGAATTATATAATTTTGTATTATATGAATTAGAAAAATTATTAAATTTATATTCATCTTCTTTATCACATTATAATCTTCCACTTCCAACTGGATCATTAATCAAATATTTAAATAATAATCTTTTAAGAGAAGAACTTAATTATAATAGATATGAATTAAAAGAAGAAAATTCTAATTTAGTACAAAATTTAAATGAAGAACAACTCTATATTTATAATCAAATTTTAGACGCAATTGAAAGAAAAAAAAGATAATTTATTTTTTATATATGGTTACGGTGGAATAGGAAAAACATATTTATGGAATACTATTATTAGTAAAATTAGATCAAATGGTGAAATTGTACTAGCTGTAGCATCATCAGGTATAGCATCATTATTATTACCAAAAGGACGAACAACACATTCAAGATTTTATATACCTCTTTCAATCGATAAATTTTCAATCTGTCAAATCAAAAAATGTACTCAACTAGCAAAATTAATTGAAAAAACAACATTAATATTATGGGATGAAGCACCTATGACGAATAAATATTGTTTTGAAGCTTTAGACAAAACATTACAAGATTTAAAAAATGATTTTAATCGTCCATTTGGAGGAATGACAGTCATATTAGCTAGTGATTTTAGACAAATATTACCAGTTATACCGAATGGAACAAAAGCAAATATAATTAATGTAACTATAAAGAATTCTTACCTTTGGAAACATTTTCGTATACTAACTTTAGCAGAAAATATGTGATTAAAAAAATTCCCTTCTAATTCTAATGAACAAATAGAAGTTAGTAAATTTTCCGATTGGATTTTAAATATTAGTAATGGAACAGCAGATGGAATAAAAAATAGAGAAAATAAAGATGCTACTTGGATTAAAATACCAGAAAAATATATAGATTCTATAAAATATATTTCAACAACAATATATGAAAATTTTAATAGCAATTTTGATAATATTGATTATTTAAAACAACGAGCAATTGTTACACCAAAAAATAAAACAACTAATGCAATAAACAAATATTTATTATACTTAGTACCAACATAGTCAAAAATTTATTATAGTTATGATACTATTCTTTCATCATCTGGAAATCTCGACGAATTAAATCTTTTACATCCTACTGAATTTTTACATACACTTAATTTTAATGGATTACCTCCACATGAATTAGAATTAAAAGTCGGAATTCCAGTAATGTTAATTAGAAATCTTAACCAATCAATGGGATTATGCAATGGTACAAGACTTATTATAACACAACTAACAAATAGAATTGTTGAAGGTCATATTATTAATTCTAACGATACAAATGAAAAAGTTTATATACCAAGAATAGAAATGACAACAAATGAATCTAATTATCCTTTTACATTAAAAAGATGACAATTCCCTTTAAAAATATGTTACGCTATGACAATAAATAAAAGTTAAGGTCAATCATTAAATAAAGTTGGACTCTATTTAGAGGATGAAATTTTTAGTCATGGACAACTATATGTTATATTATCAAGAGTAACATCACCAAAGGTTTTATTTATTTTAATACATGATTCAATCAATACATTTTCAAACCATATTAAAAATATTGTTTACAAAGAAATATTACATAACATTAACGAAAATTCATAATTAATTGGAGAAAATAAATACTTGACAAATAATAATTCTTTTATAATAATTATAGTATGAAACATTTATCATATTATTCAAATATTCAGTTCAATAAATTTATAACCAAATATATTTCGATGTTTTTATTATTTATAGAAAATGTTCAATCCACTATGAATACTGAAAGTAGGAGAAACATATGACACCATCCGTGCTCGAATATGTCGGTTATGGAGGAACACAGACTACAACACTGGACGTCTAATAAGCGTTGATTGCTTATTAGTAAATGAACAAGTAATTATATTACATTTTTCTGCCAGTATTTTTTTTATAATATAAATTTTGTATTAGTATTATTATATATAAATGATAATAAATCAATATATATATTTTGTACAGGACGAAGCAATACATGGATTTGTTCGTGCAAAAGATGCTGATTTTATAACAAACAAAATACAAATCGGCAATATATATGAAATCAGCAACTTTTTTGTTACGAACAACAAACAAAGATGCAAGATTACGAACAATAAAGCGATGTTGCAGTTTGCGTGGTTTACGATCTTCAAAGAAGTTGAAGAAGATATTCCTGAGATACCTCAATATAAATTTAATTTTATGGAATATGAACAATTAACATCAAGAGTTGACATTAATGACCTCCTTTCAGATAAATAATACATAATATTCTAATTTTTATTACCTCAAAGAATATAACTATATAATATAAGTATTAATATTTACTAATTTTGAATTTATAATTTTATGACAGATGTTATTGATCGTCTGATATCTATAAAAGGTGTTGAAGAATCTAATGTGAGAAATAGATTAGTCAAAAGACGAAATCTGACAATTCAAAACATCAGGTAACTATAAATTATATATTATTACAAATATATAGTCATTGAAAGAAAATATTTTCTTAATAATTTATTTATTCAAATTTATTATCTTTTGCAGAGAAGAATCATTAAGCATAACTCTTTGGGGAGAAATAGGAGAAAATTTGGATGAAAATGCTGTTCAAAGAATGTCTGAGCCAGTTATAATCGCTTTTACAGCTATGGCAGCAAAACAATATCTTGGTAAGTACAAATATAATAAATATTAATTGATATAAATTTATTTCAAATAAAAATAATATATTTTTAATGATTCTTTTCGATAATTACAAATATACAGGTGGACTTTATGCAGCAAGCACTTCTGCAACATCATTTTATTTTGAACCACAGATTGCTGAATCAGAGAAAATCAAAAAAAGGTATTCTTAATTTTTATTAGAAAAATATGATCGTTATTTATATGTTTTACAAGTTTTTAAATATATTAACATTATTTAATATTTTATATATTTATAGGTTTAGTTATTCCATTTAAGGAATAGACTTTATTGTTCCATCAACACAGAAACCAATAATATTAGATGAGCAAAAAAGAATGAATAGACTGATGATAGTAGAACTTTGATGTTTAGATCCATATCAAAACCAGGTAAATTTTAATTCATTACTTTTTAAATAAAATATATAATTTAACAAGTTTTTTTCCTTCAAATAACAGGACCAGAAATTTACTACAAAGGCAACTATCATTGAAATTGATACATAACAAGGTTGGTTTTACAATGCCTGTCCATACTGCTATAGACATGTAAAACAATCAGGAACTTCATGGTGGTGCGACACTCATGCTTATCTAACAACAATACCAATGAGTTGGTAATATTCACTCCTTTTATCAAAAAATATTATTACATCACTGTTAAATACTATAAAATTTACTAATTTTCTTCTATTTATAATAGGTACAAAATTAATGCTCGAATCGAAGACAGCACTGGAGAAATTAATATTGTGATGCTTGGAAAAATAGTACAGTCATTGGTCAATAAAGCTTGCTCCATACTAATAATTCACGAAGGATATACCGATCCAAACATCATTCCTCCTCTCATCAATGAACTCAAAGGCATGTCAAAAATATTTTTAATTCAATTTCGTCCAAGATGTGTATTTATTGATACAATAGTTATTAAGACCTTTGATGATGATGAATCACAAATGTTATTGCTTCCACCACCAATCGAATCCCCAAAACATATTCCACAACCATTCACATCTTTGGATCCAGAAACACCACTACCAGAACCCAAAAAAGGTGTGAAAAAACAGCTTTTCATTACTGAATCAATAACATAAGAGATTGAATCCAGGTACATTAGTATTCATATTTTTTTACAAATTTTGTATATTTATCTACATAAATTATAAATAATTAAATAATTATACTTATTGTTATTTCAGTGCTCATCAACAGCTTTATCAATAGAAACTCAAGCATCTTCTGTTGATCCATTTAGAAAACGAAGAGAATCAAGGTATAATTATCATTCATTTACATTTATATATTATATAATTATACCAATTTCAATTTTACTTATAAATATAGACTAATTTATTTTTCTCCTCATGACAGATCCGATGAAAAGGGAAAGAAGATTAAACACAGTTAATGAAATCTCCACTCCAAAATGTTTTATTTATAACAACTCAGTTTGTAAATATATATATATATATGTTTATTTATATATATATAAATCCAACATCTACACATAAACTTCAATGTAAATATTATAATATTATCGTTCTACTTTCTGTATGTATTGTGTTTTTTCTATGTTAAAGGAATCGAATAGATAGTTATAAAATATATTGATTGCTGCACTTAATTATTCTATTAATCAAATATAAAACTAACTTATTTACTTGCACTTTTTTAATCTTTATGGAAAAAAAAAAAACAAAAACAATGATTATTACAGCACCGTGCGTAGCACGGGTATTAAACTCGTGATTAAAACTACAGAAGAGAAAGAAAAGAAAAATAAATAAATAAATAATAAATAATAATAAAATAAAAATAAAAATAAAAACAAAAATGTACTAACCTCTTTGGCTTAATATCTACTGATCAATCTTGCTTCTCGGCACCTCCCCGGCAACGACACCAAAATTTGATTACGCCCAAATGTGTACAAAAACAAGCGGTCGATTGCAGCACAATTAGGACGGTCGATCCCACGAGGAGGTGATAAAAACAAGCAATGAAAGATTAGCGGAACAAAAGCATTAGAGAAATGAGTAACCAAGGATAAAAGAAGATAAAGTATTTTTGTGATTTTTAAAATAATTTTTAAGACAAAGTAATTTAGAAATGAAGAAAATTCAGTAATTAAAAGTGGTAAGGCATCGAGAATCCCCTGTATGTTTCATTTATCTATTTGGATTTTGATTCATAAAATAACTCAATTGAAAGTTTCACATCCCAAACAATCAATCGGAAAATAAAGATTTAAAGAACTTGTGAATTAAAATTTATTTGAGTGAATAAAATTCTTATGTGAAGAACTAACAAAATTATCTTATAAGAAATCTAAAAGCAACAATATACAATAAACAATATTGCAGTAAAAGATTACTTATAAAATAATGCTATCAATATATCTTATCATGCAACAATTCACATAAAAAGAGCTTGACTAGATTTATATAAAAGTCGACAACAAAATATATTGATATGAGAAACCATTGGAGAATCAAAACCCAAACAAATTCACTACACATCTAGGATCGTCTCTAGCCTCACTAAAGAACTCTAGCCTAGCTTGCAATTCATCTCACAAAGTTCTAACAAGAAAATGTGAGATGAAAAATGCAAGAATAAAAGAAAAACAGTACTAAAAGCTCAGCTAGAAATCAATCGAAAAACAACAACCCCAGCCTCTTGCGGAGCCCTCATTATATAGGCTTGAGTCCAACATACTGGGGAGGATTTTTGGCCCACAAATCCGCTACGTAGGTTGGTTAATCACGTGGAGATTCACGGTAAACCAGCTGGAGGAATTAGATGGCTTGGGATGGAGCTGGACTGAGAATCCGACCCGAGATTTTCGCGGGCTGGGATTGCGCGGGCTGGGTTGGCAGATGGAGTTGCGTGTGGATTTGTGGGAGATCTAGGCTGGAATGGCACCGCGGGCTTGACTGAGGTCTGGGCTGGATTGGTGCGCCTAGGCTGGTAGCTGGAGTCACTCCCAGGTTGGGCTGGCTACGCAGAGGAAGCAGCTAGGGCTGTTGCACGTGCGGGCTTGGGCTGCGGTCTGGGCTAGAATCATGGGCCTAGATTCGCGGGTTGAGCTGGCGCACGTGGAGGGAACAGCTAAAGCTGGAATCATGGGCCTGGGTTGGCACACTTGAAGGGAGCAGCTGGGGCTGTGCCTGCGGAAGAAAGGAGGGAAAAAGGAAAATAAAGGAAAAAGAAAGAGGAAGAGGAAAGAAAAATAAAATAAATCAAAACAAATAATAAATATTTTAAAAGTAGAATATTATGAATTAATCTTATGGAAATCCTCATTTAAAACGTAAATTATCTAATAAATTAAATGAACAAAAGTGTATTTTTGTGCATTTATCAAAACGTCATTACGAAACTTTAAAGAAAAAAATCTAAAAAAATATATTCTCACTTTAATTTTTGATGATATACATAAATTTATTATTGAATAGATATATAGAAGATTATGTATATGTGTATACATATATGTAATGAGAAGCGAAAAAGATAAAAGAAATTGAAAAAAAAAAGAGATAAAAGAAGAAAAAATGATAAATTCATAAAAGAGAAGTGAAAAGAAAAACAATTGATTCATACATATATATCCTCCATATAAGTTAATACATGTGATGAGAGTTGAAAAATATAAAAGAAACAAATAAAAGATAAAAGCATAAAAAAAATAAATGAGAGAAAAAAAAAAGCATAAAAGCATAAAAGATAAGTAAAAAAAAACAATGGGGTGACACATGACAAAAGAAGGATAGTGCATTTTGGTTATTATATATATATATATATATATGTTAAGATTAAAATAAGATGTTTATAAATATGAAATAATCTGCTCACACAGGAGTGGATGAGTTGACATAGGAGGGAATTTTGAGGATCTCACCAACCGGGAGGTTGGAGGTTCGAACAAATTTAAAGCTGTATTATTTTTTCTTACAATATTTTTTGTTTGTTTTTCTAAAAATGCACCTGCAATTAAATTTTAAAATAATTTTTTTTTGTGTCTGTTTTCGTTCCAGGTTCCGTCCTTAAAAAAAAAAAAGAAAAAACCCATGTAAAATGATGATTTGCTATTGAAATTTTAATTTAATTTAATAGTCGATACACTGAATAATGTTCTTCAATAGGACAAGGCTCGAAATAAAGAATGATAAAATAAGCAGAAAACTTTAGAAATACACAAAAAGGTTGTTGGTGGATCTTTTAGTTCGAGAACCAAACAATATATGGCACATAATTCAGTAATTAAATCCTTGTGGTTGCAGACAAAAGTTCTTTGGAAACTTATAATAAATATCTCCATTCTTTATGTTAGTGGAGTGATTTGATTGTTAGGATTTTTCAAAATTTTCGTGAAGTTATTTACAGATAAATTAGTAAATTATTTTATTCAACATCATTAATTTTAAAGGTAATTTTTGGATTCGGAATTTATTTATCTTCCTTTGCTTTATCGCTCTATGAATGGCATATTTATTTTTATAAGTTTCCTTTGGGTTTTTATAAGTTTCCGTTGGGTTTTTAATGGGCTTTTTTAAATGGTTTTTAATTTTTGCTTTATCGCTCTGTGAATGCACCTTTTTTTTTTTTTTTTTTTTTTTTCCATTGTCAGATTTTTTTTTCTTTCAGGTTCTTTCTAACAAAGGTTTTATGAATTACCGGGTTTGTTTGAATAGGTCCTATGTATTTTTTTTTTTCATTTTTGAAGTAGGTTTGTTTATTTGGACAAACTTCATTGTAATTTTTTTTTTTTTTTGTTAATATCATGTATGATGAGTAGATAATGAGGATGCTAAAAGGGTGGATGACTAAGAAATTTAGTGACTAACTTTATGGTCATTCTAATTGACCGTAAGTCAATAACTTATTGATCGAATTAACTATGTTCTATAGTCAATCATTAATTGATTATTTAAGAAAATTGATTAACCATTTAAAAAAAAGTGTGATTTAATATTTAGCATAGTTAATCACTGATTGACCGGAAAATTATTGATTTTGATTATCGTCAATCAGTGATTGACTATGAATAAGTAGTGATTGATGCCTTTTAACTAATTTTTGAAATCTTAGGTGTGATGCCCAAAATTGTCACATAGTTGTTGGCCAATGCATTGCATCTTTTCATGATATCATACATATGAATCATATGCTTGTGTGATTATTGAAATGCATTTGTCATGTTCATAATGTGTATTATATCTTCAAAGTGCATAGTTGTTGATTTATATATAATACATTGATGAATGACATCGTTCCTTGAAGGTGGATCCGGTAAGTGGACCAATGAAAAAGGAGTTTCGGATTTTGGCATCTATGAAATTTAATGGATTAAATAAGTTGTGGAGCTCAAATATAGTGAAGGATCCAAAGATAGGGTTTTAGGTGTATGGGATCTTCGGTGCGAGTGTATACACCACATTCGGTAAGCAAGTTGGGGTTGGTTAAGGCCTAGTTTGTATTTGAGGATTGGTGTGAGCATTCATCACCCCATTAAGAAGGTGAATAAGCTGAAAAGTTAAACACTAGTCTAGCTTATGTGAAATTACTTCATGGTTAAGTAATTAAGGTGCTTACTAGGTACTTTAAATTCTAAAAAGTAACTAGGTGGCTCATTTTCTGCTCAAGCCCTCCAAGTCCAACTTCCTCTGCCTCTAAACACCATATTCAGTTAGGGTTTTGAGAAACAAAAAGCAATCTTGAGTGGTTAGATCAATTTTTGGTGGAGAATTTCAAGGAAAAGCCTAGGTTGTACCAAGGTAAGGGTAGTTTCGGTTTTTGTTCTCTTTGACGTTGATTCAGAGGGTTTACTATGGAATTAAGCTGTAATATTTGAATGGTATGTTGCCTCATTTGTTAGGTTAAATCCTATAAAATGGTGAGGGCAAATTCTATTTGGAAATTAGAGTTTTACCTATGTTTTGGGAACCTGTCCAGTTTCAGGTCAGTTTTCGTTGCGGTTCAGATTTTTATTTAATTCTATATGCTATATGGCTTTGTTGGAGTTGAAAATTTGAGAGTTGTTCCCTCTATCTGTTGGCTATATACCCTTAAAATCGTTTGATTATTTCCTTGTAGATTGGGAGATATGGCTCTGAGAATAAGGCTGGTACCAACAAGTGAAAAATGGAAATTTTGATTTTGTAATATTCTTGTAATTTATGGATATTTTTGAAGAAACGATATTGTTTTCAGATGTTGTATGAGATATTTAAGCTTTGGAGAGGCTTAAATACATGGGGAAACTATGGTAAATTTTTTTTAAAGAACTAGGCCTTAAATTTAAAGGTCATTGTAGGGAAACGAGCTCCTTGGTACTGTTATTGTTAATAATTGTTGAAGTGACAACAAAGTGGTTAAATTGCTCCATATTTCAGAGGTGTTGAACACTGGATCCCCTGAGACGAAGCCCGAGAATTCTTTTATGCAATATCCGATCACGAGATAAGTAGAATTACACCTGTGTCACCATAAAAATGGAAAATGAGCATCATATTTGGTGTTAAAAAAGGTTGGATCAGACGACTAAGAGATGTGGGATGTGATGGGTGATTTGATGGATGAGATTTGGTGTGATATGGATGGAGAGTCAGAGGAAACTCCCTTTGAACATCCAACAACATCCCAACTTACGCTGGACCGGGGGGGGGGAGAGGAGGAAAAGATTGGGGGCTGGGATGTTCTTTGGATGCAGGTCCCATGATTTTCTAAAACCTGCCTACATATTATCATTTCTTTTAAAATGGACTATTCTGTCTCTGCAATTATTATTATTAAGAATGGGGTTTATTTACCTGCAAATTTCACCATATTTTACATGACATGTCGAATTATCTCCAAAAAAAAAAAAAAAAAAAGATGCAAAAAGATGAAAAAGGCCAAAACAAAGCCAAATGTGAACAAAAAGTCAAAGTCAAAGGATCTTCAAAAAATCTAAAGATAGAAGAAAATAAAATAACCATTATATCCGATAGAAATAAAATATATACATATATAAATGAATATGTAAGACTTAAAACACTTCTTTAAAAATTATCTAAAATTTTTATTACTAAAAACAATCAAGAATGATTATTTTATTAAAATAAAAGAAGATTATTTTGTTAATTTTAATTTTTGAGATTGTCATTTTGACAAATAACTAAAGAGGGGGAAAAAAAAATTGGAATGGGCGAATGAATCAATCAGTTGTCCCATTATTACTTCTATGATCTGAATATCTATCTGATCACCACCCTCTCCGCCTTTCTTTTCTATTCCAATCATCACTTTCACTTTTCCCTCCCTCTTTCTCTCTCTCTCTCTCTCTCTCTCTCATTATTACTTCTCTGATCTGAATATCTATATGATCACCACCATTTCCGCCTTTCTTTTCCATTCCAATCATCACTTTCACTTTTCTCTATATATCATATGTCTCTCTCTTCTGATGATGTCTCTATAATCCACGGCTTTAAATTCAAAT
This sequence comes from Ficus hispida, assembly GCA_025413025.1. Taxonomy (NCBI): domain Eukaryota; kingdom Viridiplantae; phylum Streptophyta; class Magnoliopsida; order Rosales; family Moraceae; genus Ficus; species Ficus hispida. Next base: position 546,845 of record CM046369.1, on the reverse strand, counting down.
TCCCTACCCCACCATCCTGGAATTCAGCTCTGAGTAGCATTTATTTTTGTTTGCAAACTTCTGATTGTTGAGACATGAAAACTAGAAGGAACATTAATCGAGACTTGGAAAACTAGGTGAATTTTTTGTCGTTTTAGACATGGATTCGGTTCGAAATATGGTTTGCTATTGTTATGTGGCGAGGGGTAACCGAATTCTCTATGGTCATAGTGACAGAGGTGGCGATCCTGAGATGGAGAGTTTAGCTTTATTGTGCTTGGAAAGCACTCTTCCTTTCCATAAATGGTATTTTGAGACGATGGGGAAGAGGACCTTTAGGTTTCTGGTTGAAGATGGGTATGTTTATTTCATTATTGTTGATGAGAATGTTGGAAACTTTCATAAAACGCAAAAAAGTGAAACGAACGTGCAAAGTTAGCCACAAGAAGGAAATAGCAGTAAACCAGATAAGGAAATAGCAGTCATAGCCGTATCTATTCTCTCATGACAAACTATTTCAATTGATAAATGTATCTAAAGTGAATAAACACTTCCTAAATGTGATTCTCTCTTGCTTTCAAAATGCTAACGTCAAAATATGACCACTACTTTTATTTTTTATTTAAAAAAAAATAGAAGAGAAGACAGAGAGTAAATTACTAAGACAGAGAGCATTAAAACCTGTGTCCCGTATTGCAAGCTTCAGTTTCTTCCCCTTAACGGTGACATGTTTTACCTTAAAATCCACACCTAGCCAACACAAAATCATAACTTAAAAATATATATTAAAAAAAATAATAATAACCATTACAGAATTCTCAAAGGAAACAGTAACTATATATATATATATATACACACTCTTATACAAGAAACATGAATCTTCACCCTATCATAATCCGGGTTTCGATTAGTAAATTCCCTTATTCTTATCCCCGTCATGTCCCTCTAATAATATTATGAGCATCAATTAAAATTATTTTTTAATTAAAATATCATATCGTATCAATTAAAAAATTAACACATGTCATACAATAATTAGATGGACACAAAAGAGGACACAAAGCCAAATCTTCATCGTGATGCATTTGGCTCATAGGTCCTCGCTTTGTGTCTCCTTTCACGTCCCCGATAATATCATATCATGTCAACATGAAATACCATATCGACTAAAGTATCTCAATTTAAAAGATTATGACAGTCAAATATTTAATTGATGATACGTGATGTTATTGTAGCTGACATCAAAAGGAACACAAGATCAAGAGACATGTCAGTGGAACCCGATCTTTTTTTATCTTTCCCGTTGCATGTATTAAAACATAATTTTGGGGGTGTTTTCATTCTTTAACATCAGTAATGTATCAACTTTTTGGATCTAATATGTGCGAACGCACGTACGTTAACTAGTTCTTTAAAAAAAGAGAGAGGAAGTGAAAATCAGACCAATAGTAGGAGAGAGATCTCTCAAAAGTGTTGGAAGTGAAACTGAGGAGAAGAGTGCTCTTCCCAACTCCTGAATCCCCAATTAGCAACAGCTTGAACAAGTAGTCGAATTCCCCTTGTTGACTCGAAGACTCCATCAAAATTTCCCAAATAAAAATTAATAAAATAATTTAAAAAATAAAAAATAAAAAATTTGGCAAAATCTAGATCTCAATCAGCTTGTTTGGAAGAGTAAAAGTGAGAAGATTGATTGAGAAGGGGTTGCAGAGAGGGAAATAAAGCTCTCAAATCTTCTGGCAAAGTGAACAAGAAGACGAACAACAATCACATTCGCACGCCAATTGATTATTTCCAGGTGCGCTTCAGACGGACGCCATATGTTTTTAACCCATCATTCGAGTCTATTGAAGTGTATTTCTTTTAGTTCTTCTCTTTACGTTTGTCTTCCCAATCTCAAACTAATGTCGTTTTGTTTTGCTAAAATTATTGATATCGTATGTTTACTTCAAGTTGCTTTATCATTTATTAACGTTTTACTGTTTTTGTGTTAGATGTCGTATTTCTAAAAAGGAATATGCGAATTTTTTTTTTATCGTTTTCTTCAATTTATATTGTTTCGTAAAGTATATTATCATTTTGTATGCTCTTATTTTATTTTTTGCTCTTTCAGATTGTTTTTTTTTTTTTGTCATTTTCTCCAATTTATTTTGTTTTGTTTTGTACGTTGTCGTTTTATGCTTTCCTATCAGCTTATATCGTTTGATGTTGTTTTTTTCTACCTTAGCTCTTCTTTTATTTATTTATTTGTTTATTTTCTGTTGGGTCCTGCTTTAAGCTCTCATTCAAGGAAATAAATAGGCAAAAATATAAGTTTTAATCACTTATTTGAATAAAATGATTGGATTTTTTATTTTTAAAAAATGACTGTTAATTATTGGTTAGTAAAAAAATTCATATTAATATCAATTAATTACTGAATCACTGATTTGATAATTTTCTATAAAAACAACCATTTTCTAAGTTCACAAAAGTTCATCCATTTATTAAAAAAAAAAAATCTTGGAAATGACCATTTACCCAAAAAAATCTTAAAAGTACAAATGTGTCTGCTCAAAACATTACATTCTTTATAAAACATCATTTCAATAAGCAAAACAAAACTTCGTAATTAAAGACAAAAAAAAAAAAACTTTTATCTCGAATAAGCCAGGAATATTCCTAGTTATTTTCAGGATAAAGAGATGAAATATCTTGCATTATTTTTGTTTTTGAAATGGAAATAGTCCTCAGCCTTTCTTTGGAATATATGTACACATATAATTACATTATATATATGTCATTATGTCTTTTACATATTTAAGATATACTTGCTAGTTGTCGCTCATCAGCCCATTATTCCACAAGTCATTCTAAACCATGCGAAAAGAATTAGAGACGGTAAATGACAAACTTTGTAACAATAAAACAATAATTTAAAATTAAAAAAGAGATAAACTAATAACTATTATCAAGAGAAGAAGAAAAAAAAAAAAAAAAGCGGCATGAGCATGAATACTGTTATGTCAAAACATGAATGTCACAGTATTAAACTTTTTGCAAAGTACAAGTTATACAAGTATCTTATACAAGTATACAAGTTATACACAAGTTATATAAGTTATATACAGGTTATACAAGAATACAAGTTATATACAACTTTGTGAATGTCGTAAGCTATTTATACAAGTATCTTATAGTACAAGTTATACAAGTTGGATAGTAGTAACAGTGGTATAAGTCGGGCTTTACAAAAATAAATAAATAACTTGCAATTAAGAGTCAAAAAACACTATTAAGAAAACAATTATATAGCTGTTTATCCCTACAAACCAACATTGGATTTGCCTTCAAAAAAAAAAATAAAGAAATAAAGATAAAAGGCCATTTATACATTAGGCTTCCAATTAGCTTCCAATCACCAACAAACTTCCTGATGCTGAAGTTGCCTGATCAAAGGTGCAAACTGAAAATGTGGTGGGAAACCCGCCACATGTTTCCCAATGCTACAGAGCATTGGGAACGTAAAAGCTAGTCAATGTCCGCTGTGACCAGATATTTGTGTACCGATGCTACCATTAAGTGATTGTGTTGGTTATTAACAAATTGACACCTACCTTTTGATATCATTTAATTACTGCTACTACTACACTACTGCTATGCTACAACGATAATGCTTTTAACATCATGCTTCCCAAAGCTTCAGAGAGTTGGGAATGAAAAATCTAGTCAAAGTCCTTTCACTTTGACCAAATAATGTTTACCGACACTACCGTTAAGTGGTAGTTGCCACTTAATAACTTACAGAATCTATTTAGGGGTCGGTAAGTTTTGACATCAATTAACTATTGCTACTACTACGCTACTGCTATGCTACTACGCTAATGCTCTTGGCATCATGTTTCCCAATGCTTGAGAGCGCAATGAAAAATCTAGTCAAAGTCCTCTGACTTGACCAGATAATGTTTACCGACACTACCATTAAGTGGTAGAGTTGCCATTTACTAACTTACAGAATCCATTTAGGTGTCGGTAAGTTTTGGCATCATTTAACTACTGCTACTACTACGCCATTGCTATGCTACAACGCTATTGCTTTTGGCATCATGTTTCCCAAAGCTTCAGAGCATTGGGAATAAGAAAGCTGGTCAAAGTCCTCTAACTTTGAACAAATAATGTTTATTGACACTACCTTTATGTGGTAGAGTCGCCAATTAACTAACTTACAGACACCATTTAGGTGTCGGTAAGTTTGGCATCATTTAACTACTACTCTGCTACTCTGCTAATGCTTTTGGCATCATGTTTCCCAATGCTTCAGAGCGTTGACAATGAAAAATCTATTCAAAGTCCTCTGACTTTGACTAGATAAAGTTTACCGACACCACCATTAAGTGGTAGAGTCGCCATTTACTAACTTACAGAATCCTTTTAAGGGGTCGGTAAGTTTTGACATCATTTAACTACTGCTACTACTACACTAATGTTTTTGCTATTTTTATGCCATTTTTCTAACTACTCCTACTACAGCAAATCCTAATATTACAACTACTACCGCAAAGGCTACTGTTACTACTATGGTAATGCTTTTGCTATTGCTACTGCTACTATGACGGATACGCTACTTCTATTTCTATGCTACTTTTACTACCTAGTCCTACAACTACTCCTATAACTGCAATTATTGCAACTGAAACTAATTCCTACTTCTATTACCATAGCTTATACTAACAAGTACTACTAATTCTACTAATGGTACTACAACTGATACTACTACTAAAGTACTATCTACTGCTACTTTGCTACTGCTACAGCTAATAAGTTTGGCATTAGAAAAGATGAAGTGAAATGTGGGGAGCGAGTTACATACCTCTATGCATGGATACTGATAAGTGAATGATTTGAAATTTGTACGGCTGCACATAAGCTTGGGATGGTGATTCTACCAAGTTCTCATGGGGACCTGCCTGCATGCACAAGTGAAAATGCAACTTCAAGTGAATTTCTTTCCCTTTTTCTTTCACAGTAACATCAGCACAAAGCTGATTTTTCAATCTAGAGAGACAAAATAGTCACCTATAAGGAATGTGAGCATAGTTCTGCATCACGATTGCTTCTGCTTCCAAGGCCAATCCTCTGAATCAACCATAAACCTGCAAGCAATAAAAGCCATCAAACTCGGTCAAAGACTACTAATATATTTCAGTTTTAAAAAAAAAAGGTGTAGTGAAAAGAAGAAAAGGAATTTTCAATTCCAGAATCTTTGCGGTGAATAAGTCCCAGAGTAATTTCTCTTTGATCCTTTGAAAGCAAACCCGTATGTGCTACAGATAAAAACATCTCTAAATTATTGTATAAAGTGCAAAAAAAAAAAAAAAAAAGAGCCACAATGCTAACTTAAAAGAAAGAAAGCAATCCACGTCTTTGCCCTAAGTCAGCAACGAATTTAAAAATTTTCCCACTCAATTATTTTGAATAAATTTTTATTAGTCAAGAGATAAGACTAAAAAATTTGAACTTTATGGAACAAAAATTAATAGAGGGGAGACACAAAATAAAAAGAAAAATGCATGGAAATTATTAAACGGTTAGGCCCTAACTTTTAGTAATATCTTAAGACTACATTGTACTAGACCACCTTCTAGGCCAAACTTATTATATAAAGTGTAAAAGCTTCAAAGCAAAAATTGCTGAGATATTCTTACCTATGGGTTTTTCAATGGCAAGTATTGATGCTCGAGCATTTGTTTTCTTCACAAACAAGGGAAAAAGCTTGGAAGAATCAGAATCCCATCTATAGGATTCTTGTCATCCTCTGTCCCTGTTCAGACCAAAAAACAATTGTCTATTCAGACCAAATATATTTTTGCAACATAGCCATAAGATCTCAGTAACATTTGTCTTTTCTGAAATGTTCTTCGTGTGACACAATTGATTCCTAGTATACAAATGGAAGCTGGATGAGAAACATCTAGTAAAATTAAGATGAGTTGTTAAAACAAAGAGAGATTACCAACCTGTCAAACATCTAGTGTCTTGAGCTTTATAACAAGAAATGGGAATGGCCTTTTGTATGGTAGCATCCTTGCCTTATACGCAGCTGTCCTGTCAAGAACTTGGCAAAAATCAAATAACAACAGGAATTAGAAAAAATGATCAAAATCACTCAGATGAAGTACTCTAATATGTGTATTTACATGTATGTATGTATGTATGTATGCAATCCTATATGTATGCATGTATGTATCTTTGTATGCACATGCATGTATGTATAAAGCCAATATAATATATATATATATATATATATATATGAAAGTAATAAGAAAAGGTCCCTTTTTTCCATAGCTTCTTGGATCATTGTTGGAGAATTGTCAACCGAGTGCTTTTTCCTCCTAAAAAAATTGTCATGACACACCTCAAACAAAGTAAAGAAAAAAAGGTAGGGGAAAAAAAAGGGAAGGTGAAGAACATACGTTTGTTAAGATCTAATTATGTATCAAAGCCTTGTGTTATTGGTACAAACTCCTTTTCCTACAAATGAAGCTCCTGAAAAGTATAACCGAAGATGTAATTCTTTTAAAATCTATAAATTTTATTGTAGAGAGTTCTAGTGGTAGTTATATAAAAATAAAAAATAAAAATAAAAAAAAGTACAAGAACAATAAGTTTGAAAGCACAGAGAACTACGCACGATGCAGCTTTTCAGGACAAAATAGCAACAAGTACTTCATTGGTTTCACATGATGTGAAAGATTTTGAAAAAGATATAAACATTGTAAGTTTGGTGAGCATACAGAACCACTTGGAAAAGATTCAGTGCCAGGTGTTGAAGGAGTTACGTACCTCTGTGCTAGGAAATTATTCAAATTTGTTTTCAGGCTTGTCCATAAGAATGGGACGGTGGTGCTTCCAATAACTTCTTATGGGGGACCTGGCTAAAAGCATGTTAAAAGTGTAGCTCAAGTGAATTTCAATTTTTTTCACAGTAACAACTGCACAAAGCTAGTTTTATAAAGTAGATAGATAAAACAGTTACCGGTAAGGTATGTTAGCATAGTTTTGCATTACAATCACGTATTCTTTCGGGCCATCCTCTGAAACACACCATGCAAGCAACAAAAGTCATCAAACTCAGTTAAAGACAACAAATACATATCTAAAAGAGATGTGAAAAGAAATGGGAATAAGGAATGTCAATTCAACCAACTCCGAGTGAAGAGCTCCCCAACCAATTTCTCTTCAATCCTTCTAAGCAATCCCGTAGGCGCTATAGACGAAAACACATCTAGTGTTAGCATTTAGAGTGAGAATTATGTCTCATAGGAACTTCTATCTTTATAACAATCTATGATATTTCAATTCTGGTCATAATAAAGTTTCTTAAAAAATAAAAAGAAATGATTAATCACTCGGTTAGCTAGCCATCAGTAGATTATCATTGGATGGCCTTATAACTAGTTATCTCTTGCTCTAAAGATCTATCTCCCTATGATATGAAAAGACCAAGAAAAAAAAAAAATCAAGTTACGTACATTGGAATCTTTCGAGAACTGTTGGAGAAGTTTCCTATTATGTTGTCAACCTACGTGTTTCCAACAGCAAACTGCATGAAACTAAAGAGATGTTATGAATTAATTTATCTTAACAGGTAGACAAAAAGTGACTGGTATACAAAACAATACTTAATAGCCCAAGGTAAAGGACCAACGTATAAAAAAAAAAAAAAGAGATTGAAAACAAACACCATTGATTTCGAATCCAGCAAACTCAAATCACTGGCATCTTCATCAGCCAAATAGACCGAATAAGCCACTTGTCATTGCACCTCGTTCTCCTAATGGACAATATAAAGGATCAATAACACTTTCAAACTGAGCATTAAGGAATCCGACTTGATAGCCCAAAGTAAAAGACCAAAGTTTCACCAAAAAAAAAAAACAAGAAGATTGAAAACAAATACCATTAAGCCAAATAGACCGAATAAGCCAAGCAATGGGAGTGGCCTTTCATATGGTAGCAACCTCGCCTGACAAGCAACTGCCCTGCCAAATAATTTGAAAAAAATCAAATAACAACATGAATTAGAAAAAAGGATCCAAATCACTCACGTGAAGTTCTACTAATATGTATCATATTCGTATGTATGCATGCATGCATGAATGAATGCATGTATGTATGCAAGCCTATATGTATGCATGTATGTATGCTTGTATGCGCCTGTGTGTAAGTACATAAACCTAATAAATAATATCACACACACACACACATATATATATATATATATATATATATAAGTAGTCAGAAAAGGTCCCTTTTTGCTATGGCTGCTTGGATCATTGTTGAAGAACCATCAATAGAGTGCTTTCCTAACCCAAATTCCAACTAGATAAGAGGGAAAAAAAAAAATTGTCATGACACTCCTAAAATAAAAATAAATTAATTAAAAAATTAAAAATTACAAATTAAATTAAATTAATAAAATAAAACAATAATAATAATAATAATAACCAGAATGGAAGGTGAAGAGCGTACGGTTGTAAAGAGAGAGTTTTGTATCAAAGCCTTGTTTATTGGTGCCGGCTCTTTTTCGTGCAAATGAAGCTCCTGCAAAGTATAAGAAAAGATGTAATTCTTTTAAAGTCTAGGAACGCAGTTGTAGAGAGTTTAGTTTAATAGGTTTCATCAATATGGAACAAGAACAAGAGTGGGAAGAGGTCATACCCTTTCAAGACTCGTGACATCAAGGTCCTTACGCCAAAGCATTAACCCGAAGGGCACAACCTTAGTCACCAGTTGAACAATAAACTGATTTGAGAAGAATTTCCAAAAGAAAAACCATTAGAAATTATTAAAACAGCAGCACAAGCTATTAGTAAAAGGAGAACTATCCTATATAACTACATAAAAAGAAAAGAAGAAAATTTAACCCGCTTAACTCATTTATGTCGTGCTGGCTTATTTTGGAAAAGAGTTTAAGATAAACTTCTCACTGCCATTGCTTTAGGAAAATCAAAGAACAAACATAGTATTTAGAATTCAGGTTAAATCTAAGAATACAATAGCGAATAACAGTTGTGAATGATACATGATCTTAATGTCTCTGTTCTAGTTGTAACAGAAGTATAAACAATATTCTAGCGTTGACTATGCTCAAAAAGACCTATAAACATTTTAATTCAAAAATCTCCTTAAGAGTATGCTGAAATCAGAAACTGGATAGGATTATGCACAACTGAGGTACTAGAGTAAAAAAAAAATATACATATACCGCAGAAACGAAGTATGTTTTGAAGGTGTTTACCAGTGTATAGTTTATAGGCTAAGGCACCAGAAGTCTCTTGGTCTTGCAACTTGAGGCACGATTTGAGTGACAACCAGCTATAAATAAAAAATATAAAAATTAAAAAAAAAACAGCTTTATTAAAAGTTACCAGTAACCGAAAAAACAAGTAGAAGAACAATAAGTTTGGCAACCACAAAGAACTACTCATGATGCAGCTTCTCATGACAATTAGCAATCTGTACTTTATTGGTTTCACATCATGTCAAAGATGCCGAAAAAGAACAGGTCATAAATGGAGTAAGTTCGGCGAACATAAGAGAGCAACTCCTTGAGGCTCTCTGACCACGAGGAAAAGATGCAGTGTCAGGTGTGGAATGAGTAATGTACCTCTGTGCAAAGATTCTGATAAGTTATTCAAATTTGTTTTCAGGTTTGCACATAAGCATGAGATGGTAATGCTTCCAAGAACTTCTTATGGTGGACCTGACTACATACACACGAAAAAGTGTTAACTCTAGGGAATATCATTTTTTTTTGCTCCACTTAACATTCGCACAAAAACTAGCTTTCTAATAGAGAGAGATAAAACAGTACTGACAAGGTATGTTAGCATCGTTTTGCACCATGATCGCTTCTCCACTGATGCCATCCTCTGAATCACACCATCTAAGAAATAAAAACCATCAAACTCAGTTGAGTCAACAAATATATATCTGAAGTAGATTTGAAGAAAAAGGAGACAAGGAACTGTCAATTGAACCAACTCCAAGTGAAGAGCTCCCGACCAATTTCTCATCAATCCTTCCAAAGCAAGCCTGTAGGCGCTATAGACAAAACTTATCTAAATTAGCATAGAAAGTGAGAATTAAGTCTCACAGGGACTTCTATCATTATACCTATCAACAATATTTGAAGTTTGGTCAAACTAAAGTTTCTCAAAAAAATCAAAAGTGATAATTAATCGCTCAGTCAGCTAGCCATCAGTAGGTTATCATCGGATGGCCTTAGATTTATATGATTTGAAAGGAAATAAATTCAAGATCTCTTTGTATATTCATAATAAGCTTAGTTTAGTTCATTATAAATAATTTATCTTAAAAGGTAGACAAAAAGTATACTCAAAACAATATTTAAAAGCTAAACTCAAAAATTACCATAGATTTCAGATCAGCAAACTCAGAACATGTGGCATCTTCATCAGCCAAATAGACCAAATATGCCACTTATCGTTGCTCCTCGTTCTCCTAACAGACGATATAAACGATCAGTAACACATCCAAACTGAGCATTTTGAAATTTAACTTCATCTGGAAACTAAACTAGTTAAGGAATTACTATTTTTTTTTTTCAACAAACTTTGCTGACTATTTATATCAGATCTATCTTGCAACTAAGAGTAGATATATTAATTTGACAAAGAAAGACTATACCTGTCTCTATTATATAATGTCCTAGCCATTCACCTTTTGCTGCCCCCTGCCCCCATCGTTCCATCTGTCAAATTGAACAATAACAGAAGGATTAGAACAGTAACATCTTCACAAAGCTAGTTCTATGATGTAGAGAGATAAAACAGTTACCGAGGAAGTATGTTAGCATAGTTTTGCGCCACGATCGCTTCTCCTCTGGGGCCATCCTTTGAACAAGACCATGTAAACAATAAAAACCATCAAACTCAGTTGAAGTCAACAAATATATATCAATTTGAAGTAAATGTAAAGGGGAAAGGGAGGGGATATGGAGCCTTCAATTCAACCAACTCCACGGTGAAGAGCTCCATAACCCATTTCTCTTCAATTCTTCCAAAGCAAGTCAATAGGCACTATAGACAAAATCATATCTTAGCATATAAAGTGAAATAGCAATTAAAAGAAAAACAATCTAGGACTTACACCAAAGTATACTAACAAGTCAAAAGTGCATTTTAAAATGGTTACATTTTGCAGAGAAATTCTTACCTGTAGGGTATTTAGTGGCAAGTGTTGATGCTCGAGCATATAATTCGAACTACAGCATTCTGTCATCCTCTGTCACTGTTCAGACCAAACAAAACTATTAATCAAGTGGAAATATTAGAAAATATATTTAGGTGACCTGGTTATAAGATCTCACCTACTTTAAAATCTTAACATTTTGTCTTTCCATGGTCCTAAAATGCTCTTTCTGCAGCACTATTAGTTCCTAGTATACAAAGAGAAACAGGATGAGAAACCTCTAGTAAAATTAAGATTCAAATTGAGCCCATAAATACGCATGAACACTAAGGCTAACTATTTGTTTCCTAAAGGCATCAACATTAAAGCTAATTATAAAGCCGGAACAGAGAAAGAAAATATCAACCTGTCAAACATCTAGTGTCTTGTTCATACCAAGCAATGGGTGTCGCCTTTCATATGGTATCCTTGCCTGTACGCAGCTACCTGCCAAATAATTTGAATGCAAAATAATATAGCAATACGAACTAAATAAAAAGCTCCAAATCACTCACGAAGTTATGTCATGTGTATGCATATATGCATATATGTATGTATGTATGAATGTATGTATGAATGCATGCCTATATGTATGCATGTATGAATGAATTCCTATATGTAAACATGCATGGATGCATGTCTATATGTAAAAAACCATAGCAAGATAATATATATATGTGTACATATATATATATATATATATATATATGTATGTAACCACAAAAGTTCCCTTTTTGCCATGGATGCTTGAATCATTGTTGGAGAATTGTCGATCGTTCCTCTTATTTATTTCTTATCTTCCAGCTGTATCAGAGAGAGAAAAATAAATTGTCATGAAACACATCAAAAAATAAAAAATAAAAAAAACTCAAAACAATCTTCCAAATTCCACTTATTTATTTACCGGTTAAGCCTGTGAGAAGAGTTCTTCGTCATGGTATCATGGTTTAAGAAAGACCAAGGAAACCTGGAAATCAGTAGATAAAATTACTAGCCTGACTTTATGTGGTAAATTAGAGGACACAATCTACTCAATTCACTTTACTAGTTCTTACTTGATAAGGAACTAAAAATTTGATAAAATAAAACACTCGGTTTTATTGAAAAATAGAAATCTTATCCCAATTAAGATGGGAAACAAAAAAGTTTCAACTAATCAATTGACATGTGCTATATATATATATATGGTTTCTCTCTATATAGTTTGGCAGGAGTTTCTCTCAACTAATTACCAGTATACACTTTTACATTAAGGAATATGAAAATTAGCTGACATCTAATATACCAATCATGCAACCTAAATGAGGATAATTACTAACAAAGAAAACGATACCTGTCATCTTTATTAAATACGATGCCTGACATTTGCCTCTCCGTAGCAACCCTTCATTAAATATAATGTTTGCCATATGCCTCCCAGCGGCCCATAATTCCACAAGTCAAATTGAACAATAGTAAAAGTATGAGAGTCGGTAGATAACAAAATTAGCAACACTAATTGGGGAAAAAAAAAGTTTAATTCTCAATAAATCAAAAAGAAGTGATGAAAATGAATATTGTTACGTTAAAATGTTCAAGTTTCAATTCTAAACTTTTTTTTTTTTTCCGGTAAACAAAAGTGCACAGAGTCAAGTAGCAAGTTTAATAAAACATATTATACTGATTACATATTATAAAACAACCACTAAGATTGTTTAGTAATTGATATGACATCTTCCTCATTATACAGTGAAAAGGGCAAGTGTCTCCACTCAAAAAACTGTATGGTTTGGAAAATATCATTTCAACTAATAATCAAAACTTAGTGAACAAAACCAAAAGTTGTAGAAGTAGCAATAATAACTGTGATGACATAGTATAAGAGCTTCAATTTATTTAGAAAAACCATACATGCTTTCTTAGTCAAGAGAAAAAGATCATTGGAAAATCTCATGTCAACTAATAATCAAAAATCAGTAAACAAAAACAGTAGGGTTTTTTTTTTTTTTTTTTCTTTTTTGATAGAAACAAAAGCAGTAGTTGTATAGTTGAAATAGAACTTCGAATGAGAAAGGAAAACCGTACATAGGTCGAAACGAAATTTGAACACAAAAAGGGTAACTATCACTAGAATCTGGAAATAAATGTTTGTATTAAACAAAAGTAGAGACTCTGATCAAACAAAACAAAATGCTGAAATAAAAAGCAAAACTTTAAGAAGGAAAACCAAAGGAAATACCTTGACTGTGAGTTGTTGTGTTGGAGCCAAAATCATGCCTTTTCCCATTCTTATCATCCTCGCCTCCAAATAAAATGCCAAATCTTAAGCTCCCCAAATACCCATAATCTGAAATCGAAAACCCAAATACCCAGAATCTGAAACAGGAAACCCAAATACCAACATTTCGTAGTTTTTCTGAAAACACAAATGCCCTCATTTTCCAATTTACTGAAGAAATACCCAGAATGCTCTCTCTCTTCTCTCTTCTCTCTTCTCTGATCAGAATGGTTCTCTCTCTGTTTGTCTTCAAAGAATTAGTACTCTCTCCCAACGGTACGATTTTCTTTTTGGTGCGAACGGTAAGATTTTCTCGCTCCTCTTAGCGCGAACGGTAATATTTTCTCCCTCTTTTCGGTGCGAAGCGCCAACGGTGAGATGTTTATTTCTATTTTTGCTTTTTATTTTCTTGATTAAAAACGAAATATGCTGAATACTGATTAAAGAAAATCTTGTTGGGAATGACCTGTCGTTTTATAAGAGTACTGTCGTCTTTTAGCAATGCCTCTTTTTTTTTTTTTTGGTTGCTAAGTAATGTCTTCAACCTCTAATGTTGTCGTTTTAAAGATTTATCCCCTTTCTAGTTGGGGTTTTTTTTTTTTTTTTAAGTGAAATTGGAAATGGACAAAATCTAATTTTCTTTTTAATGTTTATAATTAATTTAAAATTAGTTTAAGATAAAAAAAATAGTTTAAGTGCAAAAATATTGCTGTTGGTGGCCTATAATATTAGGTAAGATTTTGTAAGGTTACAATAGTAATTTTGTAGTTTATTTAAATGAAAGAAAAAGCATAAGATGCATGATAACTTCTTTTTTCTTTCTTTTTTTTTTTTTTTTTTGTCTAATGACAAGATAATAAGAACCTATTTGGAACAATGATTACACTTGGAGTTTATAGGTTGTAATTGAAATATCTTTTTTATTGAAGTATAAATTATAATTAAATTGTAATATAGAAAAAATTATAAAAATTTTAAATAGATTCGGAAAAAAAATTACAATATGAATATTATTTTAGAACTCTCATTATTCTGTGTGATTTTTTTTTGGTAAATTATCTCATTTCGACTTAAAATAAGAAAGTTATAAATTTTTAAATTTTAAGCTTTTTTTTTTAATGTAAGAGAAATAAAATAAGATGTAGATTTGATATTTTTGGAGTTTAGTTGTAAAATTCTGTTTGGATACATATGTACCAAACAATCCCTAATTTAGGATCTCTAGTAGCAAAAATAATAATAATAATAACAACAACAACAACAACAGCATCAACAATAATAAAAAAAAATGAAGATAAAAATACAAGAAACGCATAACAAATTAGTAATGAAAAATACTAAGGATATCAATTCTAATCCTAACTTTTTAAGTATCAACCAATATGTCACAGGAGTTGTCATTTTTTATTGGTAAGTATTTAAATATTGTCATCTCAATTAGTTGCGTCTATTAATAAAAATATGATGTATAAATTAGTATTAAAAAGTTAGTATAAAAGTTCATGTCACACTCCTCAATTAGTCCCTTGGCTTGATAGCAATTTGAGCCTCAAATTTTGAGGATTGATTTTTCTCATTCTTTCTTTTTTCATTTCTTATTTTCCTGACTCCACTAAGTTAGCATTCCTTTTTTTTTTATTTTTATCTATACTAGTTTAACATGTGCAATAATATATTACTAAAAAATATAAGAATTTAAATAGAAAATACCAAAAAAAGAAAAGAAAAAGTACGACACGATAAAATAAGGAAAAGAAAGAAAAAACCAAAACTTCAAACAAAACTTAAAAAACAAAAACTGAAACTTCTTAACGAAATTTCAACAAAATTTAGACGAAATCCTTTTTAACCAAATTAATTAAAAATATAAGAACTTAATAAGAAAATTAAAAGAAAAGAAAAGAAAAGAAAAGAAAAGGTACATAACGATTAATCAACAAAAAAAATTAAAAAAAAAAAAAACCAAAACTCCATATGAAACTGATGAAGCAGAAGCATATAAACCTCAAAAATCCGTTGATTCTAAGAATACCGGACAAAGAGGACGTGAGTAATTTATTGATTCAATGGAATACCGAAAAACAAGCAAAGAGAATAACTCTGGGTTTTTTTTTTTAAATTAATTCAACTGTCTTAAAACAATGCTAAGGATGCCTTTGTATAGGCAAGTGAAAACAGAACAAAAGAAATAATTCCAAACTAAACATAGAAACTAGGAAAGAAACTAACTTATAACTTATTCTAGGAAACTAACATAAAAGGAAACTAACGTATTCTGTATTACCATGCAAATAACAAATAACACAATAGTTAAAAGTAAATAACAAATTGTCAAATTAGGAGAAGTCTTAAAATGGTAACTAAAATCTGCCTTCGTATCTTTACGCTGTATCAGTCCCACTGGGAAGAGAAAGATTCGGTGTCGAATCTATAGTGGCTTCATTGTCACCCAAAAAAGGGACTAAGTGGTTGACATTGAAAAAATCAGAAGTACATACATCAGGCGGAAGACGAAGTCGGTAAGCATTGGAATTAATTTTCTCAAGGATCTCCAGAGGACCAATCTTGCGAGCCTTTAACTTATTGTACTCATGAGCGGGAAAACAATCTTTCGTAAAAACAGCCCAAACCAAATCACCTTTGTCAAACTCAAGATGACGGTGACCCTTGTCGACGAAAGTCTTGTATTTAGCCGTAGAAGTGACTACGTGGTCATAGGTTAACTGATGAATACGTTGAAGATTCTCTTCAAAGTCAATAGCCTTACCATGCAAATGAATCTTGTCGGGTAAAGGAGCAAGATCAAAAGGGCAGCGAGGAAGTAGGCCATAGACGACCTGAAAAGGACTAAAACCGGTACTACGGTTCTTAGCATGGTTATGAGCAAATTCGGCCTGGCTAAGCTTGACGTCCTAAGTTTTTACATTTTCACCCACAAGGCTACGCAGAAGGTCGCCCAAAGCACGGTTGGTGACTTCAGTTTGCCCATCCGTTTGCGGATGATATGCCGAGCTCATATCAAGACTAGTGTGGACCATACGCCAAAGCGAACGCCAAAAATGACTTAAGAAGCAGGAATCGCGATCCAAAACGATAGATGTTGGGAGGCCATGAAGATGGTAGATCTCACAGAAGAAAAGTTGAGCCACATTAACCACATCGGTTGTCCTCTTACACGGAACGAAATGAGACATCTTGGAAAATCGGTCAACAACAACAAAAATGGAATCATACCCGCGTTGAGTGCGGGGCAAACCAAGAACAAAATCCATGCTAAGATCGGTCCAAGGTTGAGTCGGAATAGGCAGAGGCATATAGAGACCGGCGTCGGAAGCATGCCCTTTGGCGGTTTGACAAGTACGGCATCATTCGACAAAACGTTCAACATCACACAGTAGAGTTGGCCAAAAGTAAGAAGTAGCCACCAAGTGTAAGGTGCGATCACGACCGACATGCCCCTCACCATGGGGTTCGCGAATAATATGAAACCATAAACTAGAGTTTGGAACACAAAGGCGACAACCCAAGAAAAGAAAATCATAATGGAGCATATATTCGGAAGGAGACCTACCACGTACCTCGTCAAGAATGCAAGAGAAGAATAGATCAGTAGGATAGAGATTCGGCATGATGGAGAAACCCAGAACCGAAACGTGGAGAGTTGCCAATAAAGTGTGGCGGCGACTAAGAGCATCGGCGATGCGGTTAAGGATGCCGGACTTGTGCTTGATAACATACGTGAATTGTTGTAGGAATGCTGTCCATGAAGCATGACGAGCGGATATTTTTTCTTGGGCTCCAAGGTGTTTTAGAGCTTCATGGTTAGTGTAAAGTACAAACTCCTTGTAAAATAAATAATGGCGCCAATGCCGAACGGCTTGAATTACAGCATAAAATTCCATATCATAAGTACTATAATGATACTTGGATCCTGTAAGCTTCTCACTGTAGTAGGCGACTGGACGTCCTTGTTGGCTAAGCACAGCATCGATATTGGCTTTGCAAGCGTCGCTATGGAGTTCAAATGGAAGAGAAAAATTTGGGAGAACTAGGATCGGGCTGTAGTGAGTTTATGCTTGATTAGTTGGAACGCTTCGGCTGCCTAGGAAGTCCAAGTGAACTTGCCATCTTTCATGCAATCAGTGACTGGGGCCATGATGGCACTAAAGTGCGGAATAAAGCGACGATAAAAAGAAGCGAGTCCATGGAAGCTTCTAATATCAGTGAGGGTGTGGGGTTGCGACCAAGAACGGATGGCCTCAATTTTGGCCGGGTCAATAGCGAGTCCCTTCTTGGAAACTATATATCCAAGAAATAAAAAGATCAGAACCAAAATCACATTTATTTGGAGCTGCATAAAAGTTTTTTTCACGCAACACAGAGAGAACTTCCCAAAGGTGGTGAAGATGAAGCTCAAAAGTAGCACTATAAATAAGTATGTCATCAAAGTAAACGACCATGAACTTACCGATGAAAGGCCAAAGTGCTTGGTTCATCATGTGCATAAATGTACTCGGAGCATTGGAGAGGCCAAATGGCATGACTAACCACTCATAAAGTCCTTCTCGTGTCTTAAACGCCGTTTTCCCCTCGTCACCGGGTCATATTTGAATTTGGTGATATCTACTTTTAAGATTCAACTTGGTAAAGATAGTGGTGCCGCTTAATTGATCAAGCAAGTCATCAAGTCATGGAATCAGAAAGCTATAACGAATGATAATTTTATTGATAGCACGACTGGCCACGCACATACACCACGACCCATCTTTTTTTGGAACGAGAAGTGCAGGGACTACACAAGGACTAAGACTTTCTCGAAGATGGCCTTTAGCAAGTAATTCCTTAACTTGGCATCGGAGTTCTTCATGCACGCTCGGACTCATCCAGTATTGAGGCTTGTTTGGAAGTGCGGCCCCAAGAATAATGTCAATATGATGTTGAACGTTACGCAACGGCGGTGGTGTGTTGGGTAAAGCCTCTGGAAAGACTTTTAGAAATTCATCGAGGAGGGCACAGATTGTGGGGGAAAGAGGTTTGTTTGTCAAATGTGGGACAGCCACTAATGCATAAGCGAAACCTTTCTCGTGCATCGCTGCTTCGAATTTGGAACGCGTAATGAAGAACACTACCTTTGAGGTAGTTGGAGTAGATTCAGTTGGTTAGAGGGAAAATGTGTGGTTAATTGGTTTTGTCTCAGTGGGCAGTCCGTGAGGTTCTTTTGAGGGCAAAAGGATGATCTTCTTGTCTTGGAATTGAAAGATGTAGGAGTTAGCGCGGCCGTCATGAACTACCTTTCTATCGAATTGCCACAGTCGTCCTAAAAGAATGTGGCACGCATCCATAGGAACAATATCACAATAAATCTTATCTCGATATGTTGCTCCGACGGAGAAGGAAACGAGAGTGCGTTGAGAAACTTGGACTTCCGATCCTTGTTTTAACCAAGCTAACTTATATAGTGTGGGATGGCGTTCCGTTGTTAAAGCAAGTTTCTACACGGCTTCTTCAGAGATGACATTTTCGCAACTTCTAGAATCTATGATGAATTTACACACCTTGCCGTTGATCGTGCAAGTCGAACAAAAGAGACTAGTGCGTAACCATAAATCGTCTACAGTATTAAGAGTGAGACAACTTCATCAAACAACCAGTAAAGGTCCCGAATCCCCACTCACTTGCTCTTCGTAAAGGCCGTCCATTGGTTCTTCATCAAAGGTGGGTCCTGCATCTATGTCAAAAGTGAATTCATCGAGCCCTTCAGCAAAAAGGCCACGTCTACCCGACTTTGGGCAAGCAGTTTGTCGATGGCCTGGTTCTCTACAAGTAAAACAATGGAGGGGGGTGGGTCTAGAGGACGAAGCATTAGTACGTGCTGGAGAAGCGGAAACCGTTGTTCTTGGTGCAGGTTGTGTTGTTCCAGGGCAATTAGTGGTGACCGAAATTGCAACGGTGGCGGTAGGTGGAAGGCGACCTGTAGAGTTGTTAGAACTTGAGAACGAAGGACTAACATAGGCCGTTGTATTATGATTCTGCCGTTCAATCAACAAAGCCCATTGATGGGCTTCAGATACAGTGACTGGGTCGAACAAGTTCAAAACATGTTGGTACTGCGGGTGAAGGCCGCCAATGAAGCGGGAAACCAATTTATCATTAGCTTCGGCGATCTCGTTATGAGTTAGGAGTAGAAAAAATTCCTTGGCATATGCATCCACAGTGCGATTACCTTGGCGTAAATTTTGGAGGCATTGATATAGAGTGCGTGTGTAATTATAAGGGAGAAAAGCTAGCTTCATATGTTTTTTCATCTTAGCCTAAGTCTCGATATTTGGCTTGCCGGCACGACGTTATGGTCAGGGACATCTTTGAAATCGAGTATCTCCTCTACTGCACCTAACCAATCCAAAAATTCCTCAGGTTCGAGGCTTCCATGGAAGTCTGGGAGGTCGACCTTAATTCCAAGTTCCTAACGTCGGTTGTCGACAACAGCATGGGCGTGATGGGGGGCGGCTATCTAAGCCGGTTGTAGCGGCGCAATCGGGTTGACGTCCAAGTTTTCTTCAGTGGCAGCGGGTGGAAGAGCAACGGGATGAAGGGCGGCCATCTGTTGTTGCAATTCAGCGATTTGGGAACGAAGTTCTTCCATCTCGTCAGGTCGGCATAGGGGAGGCATGGCTGTGGGTTGTAGCGATTCTTGGCTCTGATACCAACTGATGAAGTAGAAGCGTATAAATCTCAAAAATCCATTGATTCGAAGAATACCGGACAAAGAGGACGTGAGTAATTCGTTAATTCAATGAAATATCGAAAAACAAGCAAAAAGAATAACTCTGGATTTTTTAAAAATTAATTCAACTGTCTGAAACAATGCTAAGGATGCCTTTATATAGGCAAGTGAAAACAGAGCAAAATAAACAATTCCAAACTAAACATAGAAACTAGGAAAGAAAAAGAAACTAACTTATAACTTATTATAGGAAACTAACATAAAAGGAAACTAACGTATTCTATAATACCATGCAAATAACAAATAACACAATAGTCAAAAGTAAATAACAAATAGTCAAACTAGGAGAAGTCTTAAAATGATAACTAAAATCTGCCTTCGTATCCTCACGCTACGTTAGAAACTTTAAAAATAAATAAATCAAAACTTCATATCGAAACTAAAAAAAAATTTAGTCGAAACCTTTTTTTTAATCAAACTAAAAAATATAAAGAAACTAAAAAAAACTCCATAAATTAATAAGGAAATAATAATAATAAAAGCACCTAACGACATAAGAAGAAAAAGAAAGATAAAAATATTTTAAACCAAATTAAAAAATCACATCAAAACGTGATTACGCCCAAATGTGTATAAAAACAAGCGGTCGATTGCAGCACAATTAGGACGGTCGATCCCACGAGGAGGTGATAAAAACAAGCAAGGAAATATTAGCAGAACAAAAACGTTAGAGAAATGAGTAACCAAGGAGAGAAGAAGATGAAGTATTTTTATGATTTTTAAAACAATTTTTAAGACAACGTAATTTAGAAATGAAGAAAATTCAGTAATTAAAAGTGGTAAGGCATCGAGAATCCCCTATATATTTCATTTATTTATTTTGATTTTGATTCATAAAATAACTCAATTGAAAGTTTCACATCCCAAATAATCAATCGGAAAATAAAGATTTAAAAAACTTGTGAATTAAAATTTATTTGAGTGAATAAAATTCTTATGTGAAGAACTAACAAAAATTATCTTATAAAAAATCCAAAAGCGACAATATACCATAAGCAATATTGCAGTAAAAGCCTATTTATAAAATAATACTATCAATATATCGTATCTTGCAACAATTCACATAAAAAGAGCTTGACTAGATTTATATAAAAGTCGACAATAAAATATATTGATATGAGAGAAAAATAGGATAAGAGAGAAATTATTCACTTTAATGTATCAACTTTACAAACCATTGGAGAATCAAAATCCAAACAAATTCACTACACATATAGGATTATCTCTAGTCTCACTAAAGAACTCCAGCCTAGTTTGCAATTCATCTCACAAAGTTCTAACAAGAAAATGTGAGATGAAAAATGCAACAATAAAAGAAAACCAACACTAAAAGCTTAGCTAAAAATCAATGGAAAAACAACAATCCCACCCTCTTGAGGAGCCCTCATTATATAGGCTTGAGTCCAACATGCTAGGGAGGATTTTTGGCCAACAAATTCGCTACCCAGGTTGGTTAATCACGTGGAGATTCACGGTAAACCAGCTGGAGGAATTAGATGGCTTGGGATGGAGCTGGACTGAGAATCCAACCCAAGATTTTCGCGGGCTGGGATCACGCGGGCTGGGTTGGCAGATGGAGTTGCGCACGGATTTATGGGAGATCTGGGCTGGAATGGCACCGCGGGCTTGGCTGAGGTCTGGGCTGGATTGGTGTGCCTGGGCTGGTAGCTGGCATCACGCCCAAGCTTCGAATGCGCGGGATGGGCTGGCTGCGCTGAGGGAGTCGCTGGGGCTGCTGCACGTGCAGGCTTGGGCTGCGGTCTGGGCTGGATTCACGGGCTGAGCTGGTGCACATGGAGGGAGCAGCTGCGACTGGAATCACGGTCCTGGGCTGACACACGTGGAGGGAGCAGCTGGGGCTGTGCTTGCGGAAGAAATGAGGGAACAAGGAGAAGAAAGGAAAAAGAAAGAGGAAGAGGAAAGAAAAATAAAATAAATCAAAACAAATAATAAATATTTTAAAAGTAGAATATTATGAATTAATATTATGAAAATCCTCATTTAAAACATAAATTATCTAATAAATTAAATGAACAAAAGTGTATTTTTGTGCATTCATCACAACCCCTAACCAGGTTATTGTTAGTCCCTAACAATTCCATCGCAAGAATGATCAAGTCAAGCTGAAAATTTAAATTGAAACCTGCCAAATCATCTAAGCACTCAAACAAAATATTCGCAAGAAATGAAAAAATGCTATCAAAACTACTTCAGTCATTACTTCAAAGTTATGTGTGTGCACCAAATCATACCTTCTTACCACAGTCCATAACACAAATAGTATCGAAAAATTCACTAAGCGAAAGTCTCAACTCCATTACCTCAGGAGTGTTGGAAATATTTTAGTGCAAAGGTTTTCACTCATAGAGTTGGAAAGGAACCAGTCAACGCTCAAATGAGGGAAGGCAATTTGAGGACAAGCTAATAAACAACCATTGATCAAATGATAGGCAAATCAAATATTCGGAACATTACACCATTTAAGCTATAAACAGCTTTTGGGATTTCATTTGGTTTAAATAGAAAATTTTATAAACAGAGAGCTGTAAACTACAAACAAATAAATATGCAACACTTTTTTTTAACACATTTTTTATTATTTTTTTCTATTCTTTTTTTTTTTAATAAGAGACATCATGCTTAATAGAACAAATGTTGTAAGGAATTCTTTTGACTTCTATGCAGCACTAGATGAGATTATAACCGAACTACATGAATATTGATGATGAAATGAATGCTCTTGCTTCTTTTTTTTTTCTTTTTTTCTTTTTCAATACAAAAGAATAAGGCTCCATTACAAAAGATCAATTCTATCTAACCAAAAATCATCCCTCAAGCAAAAGTACAAGTTAAGTAATGGTATTCCAAATAGTGATTGTACCAACTCGAAAGATCAATAAAAGTTTAAAAAGCCATTTTCTCAACTCTCACAACTCACCAAAAAAGAAACACTTAAACTCGAGAATTTTTCTCAAGTAAATGTGTTCACAGCCATCTTACCACAAGGTTTAGCATATGCATAAAAAAGAACTCTAGAAATCATTTCTTAATAGTCAAGATAATAAAAACTGACTCAAACCGAATATTTTGAAATCACACTTAGGTAACTTTGCAAAAATTTTGATCTAAATTCAAAAATGACAAAAGAAAATTAAACTCACACATGAATATGCTCACCACCCCCAACTAAAAATCAGACAGTGTCCTCAATGTCTAAAAATATGTACAAATATGAAGAAGACAGGGAAAGAGAGCACCTGGATGATGACGGTAGGAACATAGATGAGCTACCTGATCTGGCGCTCCAAAACACACAAATAAATAATGAAGCACATAAAACAAACCGAAAATAAAGCACATAAAACACACGAGAATAAAAGAAACAAAAATATGATACAAAAAGGGTTGGAAGCAAACTACTGATAAACCGTGGCCTCAAGAATGGTTTCTTCAGCCTGGCTAACTTATTCAATGTAATGTTTCAGTCTCTAACCATTAACTCTGAAAATTCTCCCATCGCTTGGGTCCTCGACTTCGACAGCACCATTGGGAAGGACTTATTTCACTACAAATGGACCAGTCCACCACGATCTCAGCTTACCTAGGTAGAGATGCAAACGGGAGTCGTAGAGATGCACCTGCTGATTTGGCTCGAAGTTCTTTCTCAAAATCTATCTGTCA
Source organism: Ficus hispida (assembly GCA_025413025.1). Lineage (NCBI taxonomy): Eukaryota > Viridiplantae > Streptophyta > Magnoliopsida > Rosales > Moraceae > Ficus > Ficus hispida. The sequence goes on along the minus strand of CM046369.1, from coordinate 522,909 downwards.
TGGGCTGCCTTCATTCGAGCCTTGTAAATCATGGAGTTGTCGTATGCATCATTTCTCAACTCCTCAATTTCCGACAACTAAAGGTTTCGTTGCAAACCTGCAGCACTGAGATCAAAATTAAGGGCTTTCATAGCCCAATAAGCCGTATGTTCAAGTTTTATAGGTAAATGACAAGCTTTTCCAAAGACAAGCCTATAAAGAGATATTCCAAGAGGGGACTTGTATGCAGTACGGTATGCCTAAAAAGCATCTACGAGACGTGAGGACCAATCTTTGCGGTCGGGGCTTACCGTCTTCTCCAAGATTTGCTTGATCTTTCGGTTTGCCAGCTCAGCTTGGCCGTTCGTTTGTGGGTGATAAGCGGTTGAAACTTTGTGGATCACACCGTATTTACGCATGAGAGCCTCAAAAGAACGGTTGCAGAAATGAGTTCCTTGATCACTGATGATGGCACGCGGAGTACCAAACCTAGATAACACATTCTCTTTCAAGAACTTCACAACTGTTGCATTATCATTGGTTTGACATGGCATGGCTTCTACCCATTTAGAAACATAATCCACAATGAGGAAAATGTAGAGGTAACCAGAAAAAGATAGAAAAGGTCCCATAAAATCTATCCCCCAACAATCAAATATCTCTATCACAATAATTGGGTTCAAGGGCATCATATGGCGACGAGACAAAGCACCTAGCTTTTGGCACCTTAGACAAGAATGACAAAACTCGTTAGTGTCTTTAAACAAAGTGGGCCAATAAAGATCACACTGTAAGATTTTTGTAGCAGACTTTTTCACGGAGAAGTGACCACCCCATGCATCACTATGGCAAAAGTTCAGAACACTATGACTCTCGTCATCGGGAATACATCGCCTCATGATTTGGTCAGGGCAGTACTTGAATAGGTACGAATCATCCCAATAGAAATTACGCACCTCGACCAAAAATTTGCATTTATCTTGAGCACTCCAATCAGTAGGAAGTTCACTACTCACCAAGTAGTTGACGATGTGAGTGTACTAAGGTAGCTTGGTGATAGCGAACAGATGTTCATCGGGGAAATCATCTCGGATGGCAGGACCGTCGGTGGGATCACTAAACTCAAGTCAAGAAAAGTGGTCCACCACAACGTTTTTAACTCCTTTCTTGTCCTTGATTGTGATGTCAAATTCCTGCAACAAGAGGATCCACCTAATCAATCGCGCCTTGACATCCTTTTTGGAAAGGAGATACTTAAGGGCTGCATGATTTATGAAGATCGTGATTGGTGAACCAATCAGATATGCACGGAACTTGTCAAGTGCAAACACAACAGCGAGCAACTCTTTTTCAGTGGTTGAGTAGTTCAATTAAGCACTATTCAGAGTGCGGCTTGCGTAATACACTATAAAGGACTTCCCCTCTCTTCTTTGACCAAGGACTGCCCCAACAGCATGGTTACTTGTGTTACACATAATCTCAAATGGTAAGGTCCAATCCGGTGATTGAATAATGGGGGCAGAAGTCAACTTCACCACAAGCGCTCGGAAGCCATCCTCACACTCTTGTGTCCACTCAAAAACGGCATCTTTGGCTAGGAGATTACATAACGGACGAGAAATCACAGAAAAGTTCTGTATGAACCTTCTATAGAAACCAGCATGCCCGAGAAATGACCGAAGTTCTTTCACTGACTTGGGGGTGGGCAATTAAGAGATAAGTTCAATCTTAGACTGATCAACCTCAATCCCTTTCTCAGAAACAACATGCCCCAAGACTATGCCAGATGGTATCATAAAATGGCAATTCTCCCAGTTGAGCACGAAACCTTTCTCTTCAGATCTTGTCAGAACAGCTTCTAAGTTAAGAAGGCACAAGTCAAAGGAATTGCTGAAGATGGTCAAGTCATCCATGAGCACTTCCATACATTTCTCGACCATGTCGCTGAAAATGCTCATCATGCACCTCTGAAAAGTGGCTGGTGTATTACACAGTCCGAATGGCATACGCTAGAAGGCATAAGTACCAAAAGGACAGGTAAAAGTAGTCTTATCTTGATCCTCCAATGCAATCTCGATCTGATAATATCATGAGTAGCCATCAAGAAAGCAGTAGAAAGGATGACCAGCTATGCGTTCTAGGATTTGGTCGATGAACGGAAGCGGAAAATGATCCTTATGGGTGGCGGCGTTCAGTTTTCGGTAGTTGATACGCATGCGCCGACCCATAACAGTCCTTGTGGGGACAAGAGCCTTTCTCGTTCTCTTCCAC
>CM046369.1:513225-520559 GCA_025413025.1 Ficus hispida | reverse complement strand
CCTACATGCATGATTGCAAGTATAAGAAAATGGTAATCTCATGCATTTGTTTCTAATCTTGAGGTCACAAATTCAACCCCTCTGGTGTGCTGTCGCAGGCAACCAAAAATAAAACCTATACTCCTAAAAATATATGTAGTAGTGTGAGTAAGAATCGTTCCCACAGAGAGTTTTTAGTCTAGTTTTATGCTATGTGAATAAGTATAGAAGGGGTTTGAATATAATGAAAAACAAATTTAAGAAAAACAATTAAGGAACAATTCAAATTGAAATATTGAAATCAATCAAAAGAACAAACCTTGGTCTAAGTCAACATCCACCATTGGAATTTTACAACTGATCATTGATACAAATATATAAATTCACACTTTGAATATTCCCCGTTGGAACTATTTTCCTATCTCCGCTTAGTCACAATTAATTAGAAAACATGCGATCTAATCAATCCTAACTACTAAACAACCCAAGACAAGCGCTTAAAGTTTAATCTAGTAGCAACCGTAAGAATTAGAGAGATCGACGAAGCTAAATAATACAAGCACAAACAGTTGCATTTAATTTAGTCAAGTATTCTTCCTAAGATCTAATAATTTCTGACGCAGCAAATCATTAAACCTTACTTGCTTCACAAATTAGAAGGATCAAACAATTACGGATTTGATATCTAACTTAACAGTAGATTGCAACAAATAAATAACTAGTAGGCCTCCTAGTAATTAAATGAAACAATCATAAACATAAGTGCAGAAGAATATTCGATACTCAAAATATGAATAATACAAACAAATTAGATCTCACAGTTTTATTATTTCCAAGGCTTCTGTTTCCTTTGACCAAGTATCAAAATTTAGCCACACTTAGCCATCACGAAAACTTGAAGGAAGAATTAAAATAGTAGAGAAGAGAGAAGAGAGAGTCCTAAAGTCTGATGACTCCTCTTCTTTTATACACATTCATTCCTTATTGGAAACTTACCAAATCTCCTAAAACATGCTAAACTTTATTCTAAAATAATAATTTTCAAATCTGATTAATTAAAAGTAAAAGAAAGTCTTAATATAACTAGGAAAGTGGTGATTTTGGCTGTAATTTTCGTGGACCAGATCTGGAAACTTTCTGAAAATAAACTGCATCAAATCAGCACACTAGACTTGCAAGCCAAGGAACTTTCCAAAAACGTCAACTGTGCAGGTGCAGCAAATTCAAGCCCAATTTCGACCTCAATGTAGCCGGTATCTCTCAAAACGTAAAACATAAAAGTTATAGATCTTTTTCTTGTCGTTCTGTAGCATCTTGAATCACCTCAATCAGAGCTCGGATGAGAGAGTTATGCCCAGATTACGAAGCAATGTCGAAATAGCTAAAAATCACCCAATTAGCTATGTTTTGCATTTAATGCCTCCCTTTGCACCTAGATCAAAATATAAGAATAGTGAGTACAATTAGGCAACAAATAAATATAAAAGACTCAAAATTATGAGAGAAAAATAAGATATTTTGCATTCTCATCAAATTCCCCCACACTAAACTTTTGCTCGTCCTCGGGCAAAACTCAATTTCACTTCCCCAAAAACTCCAAGGTCGTAATGCCATCAACAAAGAACAGCCAAGCTCTTCAAAAAACTCATAACACATCATGAACAAACATTCTTAAACATATTAGAATTACTTAGTAAGCATTTACACTCGAGAATGTAATAAACTAAATATGTAGACTCTCACAGAAATAAACACTCGACTCTCATGTGTTTGAAAGGTATGTGTTTCGCTCAAATTCATTCCAATGGAAATGAGCTACCATAGGCTTGCATATCTTCTCATTCTCCACCAGTGGGATCACATGCATAACATGAATCAAAAGGACTTTTCAGGGGTTGTACCGGGGTTTAGGTTCAAGGCGGGAAATATTTGGGAATGTAGCTCAAAAGCCATCGAAACTAATGGAGCAACAATGAATCAACTCAAGCTTGACTGTATAAGATATGTAAAACCAATCACTCTATTCAGCAACTTCTTCAATTCTGCTTTAAAGCATTTAAACCATGTAAAACTCCTACATTTGAAAACAGATCACTCAAAAGGACACTTTTCGTTTGTAGCAGGGGACAATCCTTCTCAACAACAACTTTTTTTTTTTTTTTATACATATATCATGTATAATTAGACCCCTTTCTTGGAATTTTTAGAAGGAATTATGAACATGGAAAGTTTGTAACGTTAAAGGCAATTTCATACGTCACTACTTCCCTCTCTCTCTCTCTTTTTTTTTTTAACAAAAACAAACAAGCTTTAACAATAGAACTCACAAATTGAGAATGAAAACATGTTCCATTTCACCCGTTACAGGCATACCACAAATCCATACACCCCTACACTTATAACTTGCATACCCATTCAAATCATCATGATGAACAATGCTCCACTAGTTCTACGGCTTGGGTAAAGACATTGTTTTTCGTGTCAAAAGTTTATAACGTGGGTTCATAATAAATGACAAAGGCCGATAAAGCTCAAAGGGGTTCAACAAAGGGAAAAATTAATTACAAGGTAGGCTATTTGGCTTATGTAGCTTATAACAAAGAGGGCCTTAATCATGTTCATATATGCACGTGTCAATATGGCCTCAAAGAGAGTCAAGGCAAGTTCTAGAAAAACAAATCCATGGACGAATATCTCTCATGAAAGAAAATAGTGAGACTGATATGGATGTGTCAGTCTAAAGGCTCAAAATCTCACCAGTTTTTGTCTACCAAATTTAGTCATTACTATTTTCAAGGAAAATGACTAATTAATTCTAAGTTGAAAGATTACTTATTCAATCATGTTATGAATTATTCAAGCTCAACTGAATCTTGCTCATGACATACACAGCCAAAAATCGTTGAAAACCACACAAACAAAACAAAGAGTAAAAACTTTTACTAAATTTTTTTTTTTTTTTTTTAGTTGAAAAAATTTTGAAAACACACCTAAGTCCCTTCCCCCACACTTAAAACTTACGTTGTCCCCAATGTAAGGTGAAATGCAAAGAAAAGGCACAAACCAAAATAATAATGCAAATATAAGAAGAAAAAGAAAACAAACTCCCCTTGGGTTGCCTCCCAAGCAGCGCCTTTGTTATTGTCGTTAGCTCGACTTAATGCTTCCTTTTTCAATCACTATAAATCGGATCCTCAAGGTACAATGTTGTTGCATTCTCTGCTTGGAAACCTTCATAGAAAGGCTTAAGTCTATGGCCATTCACCTTAATTATTTTGGAAGTCGCTAAACTTTGAATTTCAACTGCACCATGAGGAAAAACATTAGTAACAACAAAAGGTCCAATCCAACGAGAACGCAACTTACCTGGAAACAAACGAAGCCGTGAATGGTATAAAAGGACTTTGTGACCAACTTTAAACTCTTTTCTAGAGATCATCTTGTCATGAAAAGCCTTGGTCTTTTCCTTGTAAATCCTTGCACTCTCATAGGCATCATTGCGAATTTCCTCTAGCTCTTGTAGTTGCAACTTCCTGTGTTCTCCACTTTCATCCATCATGGGCGGGTTCAATCTTCTTTGTGGTTGACGGGAAAGTTTTGCTCCCTCTTCAAGTAGAATACGATGCATACATGTAGACGGGCTAATTCCCTTAATATCCGCAATTGTCCAACCAATAGCCATCTTATGCTTCTTAAGGACATGCACAAGATTTTCTTCTTGCGGTGCACTAAGTCTACTGGAAATGATCACTGGTAACGTTCCTCCTTCTCCAAGGAACACGTACTTGAGGTGACTGGGGAGAGGCTTCAAATCTGGCATAGGGGCCTGCAAAACAGAAGGTAAAAGTCTCTCGTTAGAAATTGGTAATGTAATGTAAGAGACGTTACTTAACTGCTTGAACTGCGGAAAATCATTCATTACTGCAACAGTTTCCTGCAAATCAACACTCAAGGTTGTGAAACTTTCTGAAATTCACTGTATTCTATTGAATCAATAAGAGGATTGCACACGGTTTTATACACAAAGCTGTACACCTAATTATGCTAATTACAAGGAGGAAAAATAGAAACTAACAAAATAAGGAAACTAACTAGAAATTAGGAATCTAAATGAATGGGAATTTCTCTAACAGTTTCCCTATTAAGCCTCACAGATTTGTGGGATTCGGTTTCCAACACTCCCCCTCAAGCTGGTGAATATGCATCTTGCATTCCCAGCTTGGAGATAAGTTTGTGAAATTCCGTACTATTACGCCCCTTTGTGAGTACATCCGCAAGTTAATCATTGGTCGAAACATATGGTGTGCAAATCAATCCGCTGTCTAATTTCTCCTTTATGAAATGTCTGTCTATTTCAATGTGCTTAGTCCTGTCATGCTGAACAGGAATATGAGCAATGCTGATAGCAGACTTGTTGTCACAATACAATCTCATTGGTCCTTCCCAGCTGATCCGAAGGTCTTCTAGAATTATCTTGATCCATAACAGTTCACACACTCCTTGAGCCATTGCCCTGAATTCTGCTTCTGCACTTGATCTAGCTACCACATTCTGCTTTTTACTTCTCCAAGTAACAATATTGCCTCCAAGAAAAGTGCAATAACCTGTAGTGGACCGTCTATCACTAAGAGAACCTCCATAGTCTGAATCGGTATAAGCTTCAGGAACCACTCCTGTATTTCTTCTATATAAGATCCCCTTGCCAGGATTAGCCTTCAGATAATGTAGTATCCTGTAAACTGCTTGTAGGTGAACTTCTCTCGGACTGTGCATAAACTGGCTGACTAAACTCACAGCATACACAATATCTGGCCGCGTATGAGCAAGGTATATGAGCTTTCCTACCAGTCGTTGATACATTTCTCTATCTACTGCTGGATCGTCACTTGCTTCCCCGAGTCGATGATTTAAGTCGATTGGAGTAGGAGCCGGTTTACATGCTGATTTTCCAGTTTCTTTTAGGAGGTCGACCACGTACTTTTGTTGTGAAATGAATATCCCTTCTTTGGAATGAGCTACTTCAATCCCCAAAAAATACTTCAATCTCCCAAGTTCCTTTATCTCGAATTCTTTGACTAAGCATCTTCTCAAAGCCTCCTTCTCCTCCTCATCATTTCCTGTCATTATTATATCATCCACATATACAAGAAGCGCTGTGACTCCCCCTGAAGCTGAATGCTTTATGAAAAGCGTGTGATCTCCTTGACTTTGTTTGTATCCTGCAGCAAGCATCACCTTGGCGAATCTTCCAAACCAGGCTCTTGGTGACTGTTTAAGCCCATAGAGAGCCTTCTTCAATCTGCACACCTTATTACCTTTCAATTCTCCTTTGAATCCTGGAGGAACATCCATGTATATCTCCTCCTCGAGATCACCATGAAGGAACGCATTCTTTACATCAAACTGCTCCAAATACCAGTTGAAGTTAGCTGCAAGTGAAAGCAATATTCTTACAGTATTCATCTTGGCAACTGGGGCAAATGTCTCTTCATAATCAACACCATAGGTCTGAGTGTATCCCTTCGCTACGAGTCTGGCTTTGTACCTTTCCAGAGATCCATCTGACTTATACTTCACCGTAAACACCCACTTGCACCCTACTGCTTTCTTCCCAGATGGTAGATCAACAAGCTCCCATGTCTGATTCTTCTCTAGTGCCTGCATTTCCAGTCTCATAGCATTTCTCCAATTCTCATTAGATAATGCCTCAGATAAAGTATTTGGAATATGGATATTATTTAAATTGACAAGGAAACTTTTGTGTGATGGTGAGAATCTTTTAAGCGACACATATTTAGCTAAAGGGTACAGTGGACGTTTAGTACATTCTCTTGTACCTTTCCTAATGGCAATGGGAACATTATGATCACAAGACAACTCAGGGATAGGGTTTGAAACTGTATTTACCTCATTCTCAAGATTAGAAGTTGAGTTTCGAACCTGCATAGGATTAGGATTCCTCTTTCTTCTTGAATATACCTGCGAAAACATCATAGGATCAAGAGATTCATTATCCTCTGCCACTAGCTCTGGCTGGGTTGGTTCGGGCTGCAACTCAGAATGTGATGGCTCTGGCAGATAAGGTCGGCTTGGATAAAGGGCTGAAATGGGCAAATTTGGTAAGTCAAGTAAGAAAGAATCCTTGTCTTCAACTAAGGGCTCCCCCTGACGACAAGGTTGGGTAAAGTACGATTTCTGTTCTTCAAATGTAACATCAATAGAGACAAAGAGCCTTTTTGTAGGTGGGTGATAACATTTGTATCCTTTCTGGGTGGACGAATATCCTATGAAAATGCACTTAACAGCTCTTGGATCTAGCTTCCCTCGATTAGTGTTGTGAATGTGAACAAATGCAGTACACCCAAAGATTCTTGGAGTAAGATTATTAGTGGTTTTGACATCAGGATAAAACTGGGATAGTCTTTCGATTGGTGAAGTAAACCCCAACACCTTAGAAGGTAACCGGTTGATTATGTGTGTGGCTGTGAGTACGGCTTCCCCCCAATAGTGTTTTGGAACGTTTTGGTGAAAAAGAAAAGCTCGGGCCCACTCTGCCGCAAAAGGAAAAGGGGGCCGCTTTCTTCCCCCCAAAAATGCCAGTTCCACCATCAGGGCCCAGCAAGCAGCATAATTCTGTTCCGAGGCTGCGTTTCATTTTGTAGCTAATAAATGACCATTTTTCCTTTCAGCAACCCCGTTTTGTTGAGGAGTGTTGACACACGACGACTCATGAATAATCCCCTCCTTTTGAAAGTATGGAGATAAAATTTGGTTGAAATAATCCCTCGCATTATCCGATCGAAATCTTTTTATCTTAACCCCAAATTGGTTTTGAACCATGTTATGGAAATTTGGTAACACAATGCTCACATCCGATTTTTGTTTAAGAAGAAAAATCCAAGAGACTCTAGTGCAATCATCTATAAAGGAAACAAACCAACGTGAGCCAGACACATTTGGAATTTTGGAAGGCCCCCATATATCACTATGTATCAAATAAAAGGGAGTGGAACTTCTTTCATTACTAACGGGAAAAGAAACACGTTTATGTTTTGCCAATTCTCAAACATCACAATGAAACACTTCAACACTTATCCCTTTAAACAATGAAGGAAACATAGTTTTTAATACTCCAAAAGATGGGTGTCCTAATCTAAAGTGATGAAGCCAAATGGTGTCTTTATTGGAGGATGAGAGAAGTGACAGAGGCAACTTATTCTTGATAACGCTAGATGTTCTTGGTTCTTCAAGATAGTAGAGGCCGTCCTTTTCCTTAGCAAGTCCAATCCTCTTCCCCGAAACTTGGTCCTGAAATATACAGTGAGAGGGATGGAACAAAACGCTACAATTCATGT
>CM046369.1:505725-508225 GCA_025413025.1 Ficus hispida | reverse complement strand
GTTGCTTCACAAATTAGAAGGATCAAACAATTACGGATTTGATATCTAACTTAGCAATAGATTGTAACAAATAAATAACTAGTAGGCCTCCTAGTAATTAAATGAAACAATCATAAACATAAGTGCAGAAGAATATTCGATACTCAAAATATGAATAATAAAAACAAATTAGATCTCACAGTTTTATTATTTCCAAGGCTTCTGTTTCCTTTGACCAAGTATCAGAATTTAGCCACAGTTAGCCATCACGAAAACTTGAAGGAAGAATTAAAATAGTAGAGAAGAGAGAAGAGAGTCCTAAAGTCTGATGACCCCTCTTCTTTTATACACATTAACTCCTTATTGGAAACTTACCAAATCTCCTAAAGCATGCTAAACTTTATTCTAAAATAATAATTTTCAAATCTGGTTAATTAAAAGTAAAAGAAAGTCTTAATATAACTAGGAAAGTGGTGATTTTGGCTGTAATTTTCGTGGACCAGATCTGGAAACTTTCTGAAAATAAACTGCATCAAATCAGCACACTAGACTTGCAAGCCAAGGAACTTTCCAAAAACGTCAACTGTGCAGGTGCAGCAAATTCAAGCCCAATTTCGACCTCAATGTAGCCGGTATCTCTCAAAACGTAAAACATAAAAGTTATAGATCTTTTTCTTGTCGTTCCGTAGCATCTTGAATCACCTCAATCAGAGCTCGGATGAGAGAGTTATGCCCAGATTACGAAGCAATGTCGAAATAGTTAAAAATCGCCCAATTAGCTATGTTTTGCATTTAATGCCTCCATTTGCACCTAGATCAAAATATAAGAATAGTGAGTACAGTTAGGCAACAAATAAATATAAAAGACTCAAAATTATGAGAGAAAAATAAGATATTTTGCATTCTCATCAAGCGGCGTCAATCATGCTCCTATCCGTAGGTAGAAGGCCTTCATAGAAATACTGGATAAGTAATTGCTCACTAATTTGATGATATGGGCAGCTTGCACATAATTTCTTGAAACGTTCCCAATATTCATATAGGGACTCTCCGTTGTGCTGCCTTATACCACAAATTTCTTTTTGAATGTTCGCCGCTCTCGAAGCTGGGAAATATTTCTCCAAGAATAACCTTTTCATCTCATTCCATGTGGTAATACTTCCGGAGGGTAGATAATAGAGCCAATCCTTAGCCGAATCCTTTAAAGAAAATGGAAAGGCTCTTAATTTAATTTGCTCCTCAGTCACCCTCGTGGGTTTCATACTCGTGCATACCACATGAAGCTCCTTTAGATGCTTGTGAGGATCTTCACCTGCAAGGCTATGAAAAGTGGGCAAGAGATGTATTAGTCCGGATTTTAATTCAAAAGTTGTAGTATCATCCAAAGTAGGGAACGTTATGCATAAAGGTTGTTGATTCAAATCAGGGGCAGCAAGCTCTTTCAAAGTTTGATTTCCAGCCATGTCTTCCTTCTCTTCAGACTCGCAAGCGACTACAGAAGCCAGAGCTGGCCGATCGTTCTCTGCAGACTTTCTATGAGTTTCTCTCCTTAGCTTGCGCAAGGTTCTCTCTATTTCCGGATCGTATTGCAAATCACCGTGGTTAGAAGCTCGAGTTATAGGCATAAACAATCAAGGCAATTCTAATAACTTAGAAAAAAAAAATCAGGAAGGTTCTGGAATACACCCACACAGAAACGTAAGCAATAAAAATAATAATAAGAAGAATAAAACAAATCAGTAGATAAAACAAATAAATTTTTTATAATATATATATATATATAAACCTGACACAGAAACGCAAAAAAAAATATCAACTAAATTTTTTTTTCTTTTAGTTTTATTATATATATATATATATATATATATATTAAAAATTTTAAGAGATAAGGATCAGAAAAAGCACAAAAATTAACTAGAAAACGTCCCCAGCAACGGCGTCAAAATTTGGTGTGCTGTCGCAGGCAACCAAAAATAAAACCTATACTCCTAAAAATATATGTAGTAGTGTGAGTAAGGATCGTTCCCACGGAGAGTTTTTAGTCTAGTTTTATGCTATGTGAATAAGTATAGAAGGGGTTTGAATATAATGAAAAACAAATTTAAGAAAAATAATTAAGGAACAATTCAAATTGAAATATTGAAATCAATCAAAAGAACAAACCTTGGTCTAAGTCAACATCCACCATTGGAATTTTGTAACTGATCATTGATACAAATATATAATTTCACCCTTTGAATATTCACCATTGGAACTATTTTCCTATCTCCCTTTAGTCACAATTAATTAGAAAACATGCGATCTAATCAACCCTAACTACTAAACAACCCAAGACAAGCGCTTAAAGTTTAATCTAGTAGCAGCCGTAAGAATTAGAGAGATCGATGAAGCTAAATAATACAAGTACAAGCGGTTGCATTTAATTTAGTCAAGTATTCTTCCTAAGAGCTAATAATTTCTGGCGCAGCAAATCATTAAACCTTAGTTGCTTCACAAATTAGAAGGATCAAACAATTACGGA
>CM046369.1:478225-500725 GCA_025413025.1 Ficus hispida | reverse complement strand
AAAGAAAACCAAGAACTCTCTAGAACAAGATGACATGGCCGGCCACCTCAGGGACAAAAATGCCAAAATTTTATCTTTAGGGGTTAAAGTGAAAATTTTGGAAAATTGATGATGTAAGCGAAGTGATGTCATCAAGATGATGTCATCAAGGTGAGATAAGCTTGGCTTGCTCACCAAGAAAGCAACCGGCCACCTAGGGGGCATTTTTGTAAGAATTTTCACTTTTGGGGCAAAAGTGCAAATTTTGGAAATTTGGTGATGTAAGCAATGAGGTAAGCGATGATGTAAGCCATGATGTCATCCCTTGCTTGCTCTCCAAGTCTTGGCCGGCCACCTTGACACCTAGCATGCCAATTGCATGATTTCCTCTAAGTTTAGGGGCTAAAATGCAAATTTTGGAAAGTTTGCATTTGCCTATAAATAGGGGTGGCATTTAATCAAAAAAAAAAAATCAGAAAAAGCAGCCAAACTCTTGCCATTCTTCTGCAGAAAAATCCGAGAGAGAGAGGGGGAGAGAACCAAGAGAAAAGTTGGAAAAAGCCAAGGGAGGCTAGTTAGTGTGCATGTTCGGTTTCAAGCTAGAAACCAAGGACAAATCTGGAAATTTTGGACCCAATTTCTGGACAGTGGCCGTGCATGGGAGAGGAAGAAAAGGGAGGGGAAATCCGGACTTGATGGCAGCCAAGGGGGAGTGAGGAAAAAGTTGGAATCCAAGCTTGTGAACCAACATCCAAGCTCTAGAGGTAAACCCTTGGCCCTAAACCTTTTCAATTTGAGCTTAAATTTGTGAAATTTAATTGTATTTCAAGCTTGATTTGTATGAGCATAAGCTCACTTTAATTTTCTGCCTTAGGTTGAAATTATAGGCTATGTGCTTGATTAGTTAGGGTTTTATGTTTGGTGGTTTTAAGTTGCATGCTAGATGCTTGTGAAATGATTAGGGTTTTATATGTTGATGCATGATGTTAATTTTGATATGCATGGATGTATGTTTTACGCTAGAAAGCCGCTGCATGTGTGTATTAGAGCTCCCGCGGTGGCTGGTCGAGCTAGATTCCACGTCTAGGACGTAAAACGAATTCTAAACCGAAAACTGCCAGTTCGGGTGCCAACTGGCCAGTTTCAGGAAAAGTGAAATTTGAGGCCTTTAGAGGCCGAACTGGGTAAAACATAAAACATAAAAGTTGTTCAGGAGGGTTTTTCCTAGGGGACAACGCGGGCAGAATCTCAAAATGAGACTCCAATGGTCTCTGTTTTTACAAAAATCCGTGGCTGGTCTGCCCAGACCCAGTTTACAGGATCAGCCAGTTTCAAACAAAAACTGGTGCAAATACAAGCAGAACTGGATTTTTCTCAAAACACGAAAGTTTTAGGATTTTTCAAGATCTAAAACTTTCGTGAAGACAAGTTTTTCAAAATCGGAATGGATTTTTAAACTGACACGGATTTCTAAAGAGTGTGCAGGAAACAAGAAATTCCTGCACAGGATTTTCTAAAACAATACAGGAAAACTGTATTTTTGCACCAACACCAATGTGTTGACTGTGGAAAACTACTCCAAAGGCAGTTTTCGACAGTTAATAATTTTTACAAACCTTTCTCAAAGAATTACAATTTTTCAAAGTTAAACTAGAATTTTTGAACAAAGAGAACTAAGTTTTTCCAAAGCAAAGAGAAAAACAAGTTTTTGGATTCAAAAGTTATCTTACTTTTGGTAACAAAACAATGATGGACGGTAACCGGGAAGGATACCCGAGTTACGGGATGGAGTCCAAAGCCCAAAGTTGACTTAGGATAATTGAACTAAGTTTGACTACCTCAAGGGTTACTCAAGGTAACCCAACAAGGTATAAAAATTGGGTTTCATCCTAAAACCCAAAAGATTATAAATGACAAGGCATAGGTTAGGATGATAACCTAACACTATTCATGTTTGTATTGGGCCGGATGCCCTAAGGTTACTCTAAGTAACCAAACAAGTTATCATGAGGTAATAAAATTAATATAGGAGGGACATATGACTAGGGTTACTATTAAAGGTTGGTTAAGGATACCAACATTGCATGAAAAGATTTACGGTAAGATAGGCTAATCCTTATCTTACACCCTAATTGAAACAGGAATAGAACCTGTCGATGTACCTTGACGGAACATTAGGTCAAGTTTCAAGAGCATAGGAAACCAGGTAAGTACAGACCTCACCTGCAGTATGGAAAATAGTAAAAGCTATTTTCAAGTATACATGTTATGCTATGTTATGCTATGCTATGCCATGTTATGATATGCTATGCTATGCCATGTTATGCTATGTTATGATATGTGATGCCGTGCGATGATATGCTATGACATGTAATGCCATGTTTTCTAAAAATATCATGGTTTTAAAAAATGCCACGTTGTGGCAAATGTTAAGAATGATGTGACATGGTGACATCATGAAGCATGTTCACTAATATTGAACCACATGGTAAGATAAATCAAGTAAGGTGTCGTACCAACCTCCCGTGATCGAGGAGGCTACATGTTCAAAACCAGTTGTGACATTTACCTCTCGTTGATGCGTGAGGGTCACGTTATAATTCCCAGAACTGTTAGGGCCTTGCAAACCCTAGCTTTGTCTGGAGGCTGCGCGCTTTTGGTACGTACACTAGGGGCCCACATGTTGAGACAAGATAAAGAGATCAAGATTGAGTCTATAATAAATCATAAGACATTCAATCGATCATAAATGGATCATGCATATGTTACAAGATGATTTGCATGTTTTTTTTTAGATGTTTAAAATGTTTTTGTGAGATATGTTTGTACTTGCTGGGCGAAAGCTCATCTGTATATTCCATAATGTAGGTAGATGCCTGCAGCTTTACTTGGTGGGCTATGGAGACGATGAAGCAAGTGAAGGGCGGTATGGGATACCACTACGCAAGATTTTCCGTAAATTGTTTAAATTATCAAGTTGTATATATATGTTTTAAAGAATATGTACAATGTTGTATATGCAATGTTTTTAAGTTGTGATTATTAAAAATAAAGTTTAAAGAAAGAAAAAAAAAATTATTATTCTGAAATTTTCTATAAAGTAAAGTATCTAAGACTAAGATTTAAGTTAAGCAAGTATGGTAACGGCCCACGTTTACGTAGTATGCCCCTACGTGGACGGGTCGGGGCGTTACAAATCATTAATTGATCATTTAAGAAAATTGATTAATCATTTAAAAAAAAGTGTGATTTAATATTTAGCATAGTTAATCACTGATTGACCGGAAAATTATTGATTTTGATTGTCGTCAATTAGTGATTGACTATGAATAAGTAGTGATTGATGCCTTTTAACTAATTTTTGAAATCTTAGGTGTGATGCCCATAATTATCACATACTTGTTGACCAATGCATTGCATCTTTTCATGATATCATGCATATGAATCATATGTTTGAGTGATTATTGAAATGCATTTGTCATTTTCATAATGTGTATTATATCTTCAAAGTGCATAATTGTTGATTTATATATAATACATTGATGAATGATACCGTTCCTTGAAGGTGGATCCGGTAAGTGGACCAATGAAAAAAGAGTTTCGGATTTTGGCATCTATGAAATTTAATGGATTAAATAAGTTGTGGAGCTCAAATATAGTGAAGGATCCAAATATAGAATTTTAGGTGTACGGGATCTTCGGTGCGAGTGTATACACCACATTCGGTAAGCAAGTTTGGGTTGGTTAAGGCCTAGTTTGTATTTGAGGATTGGTGTGAGCATTCAACACCCCATTAAGGAGGTGAATAAGCTGAAAAGTTAAACACTAGTCTAGCTTATGTGAAATTACTTCATGGTTAAGTAATTAAGGTGCTTACTAGGCACATTAAAGTCTAAAAAGGAACTAGGTGGCTCATTTTCTGCTCAAGCCCTCCAAGTCCAACTTCCTCTACCTCTAAACACCATATTCAGTTAGGGTTTTGAGAAACTAAAAGCAATCTTGAGTGGTTTGATCAATTTTTGGTGGAGAATTTCCAGAAAAAGCCTAGGTTGTACCAAGGTAATAGTAGTTTCGGGTTTTGTTCTCTTTGACATTGATTCAGAGGGTTTACTATGGAATTAAGCTATAATATTTGAATGGTATGTTGCCTCATATGTTAGGTTAAAGCCTATAAAACGGTGAGAGCAAATTCAATTCGAAAATTAGGGTTTTACCTATGTTTTGGAAACCTGTCCAGTTTCAGGTCAGTTTTCATTGCGGTTCAGATTTTTATTTAATTCTATATGCTATATGGCTTTGTTGGAGTTGAAAATTTGAGAGTTGTTCCCTCTATCTGTTGGCTATATACCCTTAAAATCATTTGATTATTTCTTTGTAGATTGGGAGATATGGCTCTGAGAATAAGGCTGGTACCAACAAGTGAAAAATAGAAATTTTGATTTTGTAATATTCTTGTAATTTATGGATATTTTTGAAGAAATGATATTGTTTTCAGGTGTTGTTTGAGATATTTAAGCTTTGGAGAGGCTTAAATACATGGGGAAAATATGGTAAATTTTTTTTAAAGAACTAGGCCTTAAATTTAAAGGTCATTGTAGGGAATCGAGCTCGTTGGTACTGTTATTGTTAAAAATTGTTGAAGTGATAATAAAGTGGTTAAATTGCTTCATATTTCAGAGGTGTTGAACACTGGATCCCCTGAGACGAAGTCCGAGAATTCTTTTATACAATATTCGATCACGAGGTAAGTAGAATTGTGCCTGTGTCACCACAAAAATGGAAGATGAGCGTCATATATGGTGTTAAAAAAAGTTGGATCAGACGACTAAGAGATGTGGGATGTGATGGTGATTTGATGGATGAGATTTGGTGTGATATGGATGGAGAGTTAGAGGAAACTCCCTTTGAACATCCAACAACATCCCATCTTACACTGGACGGGGGGGGAAGGAAAAGATTGGGGGCTGGGATGTTCTTTGGATGCAGGTCCCATGATTTTCTAAAACCTGCCTACATATTACCATTTCTTTTAAAAGGGACTGTTCTCTCTCTGCAATTATTATTATTAAGAATGGGGTTTATTTACCTGCAAATTTCACCATATTTTACATGACATGTCGAATTATCTCCCAAAAAAAAAAAGGATGCAAAAAGATGAAAAAGGCCAAAACAAAGCCAAATGTGAACAAAAGGTCAAAGTCAAAGGATCTTCAAAAAGTCTAAAGATAGAAGGAAATAAAATAACCATTATATCTGATAGAAATAAAATATATACATATATAAATGAATATGCAAGACTTAAAACACTTCTTTCAAAATGATCTAAAATTTTTATTACTAAAAACAATCAAGAATGATTATTTTATTAAAATAAAAGAAGATTATTTTGTTAATTTTAATTTTTGAGATTGTAATTTTGACAAATAACTAAAGAGGGGGGAAATTGGAATAGGCAAATGAATTAATCAGTTGTCCCATTATTACTTCTCTAATCTGAATATCTATCTGATCACCACCCTCTCCGCCTTTCTTTTCCATTCCAATCATCACTTTCACTTTTTCCTCTCTCTCTCTCTCTCACTCACTCACTCTCTCTCTCTCCCTGTGTTCGTGTCTCTCTATATATATCTATATATCATATGTCTCTCTCTTCTGATGATGTCTCTATAATCCACGGCTTTAAATTTAAATTCCCTACCCCACCATCTTGGAATTCAGCTCTGATTAGCATTTATTTTTGTTTGCAAACTTTTGATTGTTGAGACATGAAAACTGGAAGGAACATTAATCGAGACTTCAAAAACTAGGTGAATTTTTCGTCGTTTTAGACATGGATTCGGTTCGAAATATGGTTTGCTATTGTTGTGTGGCGAGGGGTAACCGGATTCTCTATGGTTATAGCAACAGAGGTGGCGATCCTGAGATGGAGAGTTTAGCTTTATTGTGCTTGGAATGCACTCCTCCTTTCCATAAATGATATTTTGAGACGATGGGGAAGAGGACCTTTAGGTTTCTAATTGAAGATGGGTATGTTTATTTCATTATTGTTGATGAGAATGTTGGAAACTTTCATCAACGCAAAAAAGCAAAACGAACGTGCAAAGTAAGCCATAAGAAGGAAATAGCAGTAAACCAGATAAGGAAATAGCAGTCATAGCCGTATCTATTCTCTCATGATAAACTATTTCAATTTTGATAAATGTATCTAAAGTGAATAAACACTTCCTAAATGTGATTCTCTCTTACTTTCAAAATGCTAAAGTCAAAATATGACCACTACTTTTATTTTTTATTTAAAAAAAATAGAAGAGAAGACAGAGAGTAAATTACTAAGACAGAGAGCATTAAAACTTGTGTCCCATATTGCAAGCTTCAGTTTCTTCCCCTTAACGATGACATGTTTTACCTTAAAATCCACACCTAGTCAACACAAAATCATAACTTAAAAATATATATTAAAAATAATAATAATAAACATTACAGAATTCTCAAAGGAAACAGTAACTATATATATATATATATATATATTCTTATACAAGAAACATGAATCTTCACCCTATCATAATCCGGGTTTCGATTATTAAATTCCCTTATTTTTATCCCCGTCATGTCCCTCTAATAATATTATGAGCATCAATTAAAATTATTTTTTAATTAAAATATCATATCATATCAATTAAAAAATTAACACATGTCATACAATAATTAGATGGACACAAAAGAGTACACAAAGCCAAATCTTCATCGTGATGCATTTGGCTCATAGGTCCTCGTTTTGTGTCTCCTTTCACGTCTACGATAATATCATGTCATGTCAACATGAAATGCCATATCAACTAAAATATCACAATTTAAAAGATTATGATAGTCGAATATTTTAATTGATGATACGTGATGTTATATTTTAATTGATGATACGTGATGTTATTGTAGCTGACATCAAAAGGAACACAAGATTAAGAGACACGTGAGTCGAATCCGATCTTTTTTTATCTTTCCCATTGCATGTATTAAAACATAATTTTGGGGGTGTTTTCATTCTTTAACATCAGTAACGTATCAATTTTTTGGATCTACTTATTATATTAGGCTCAAAATCTCACTAACTAGAGACGACAGGGATTAATTAATCATGAAACTTCTAAAACTAAATGAATTTTCTAATATTCTTTAAAAAAAAAAAGGGAGGAAGTGAAAATCAGACCAATAGTAGGAGAGAGATCTCTCAAAAGTGTTGGAAGTGAAACTGAGGAGAAGAGTGCTCTTCCCAACTCCTGAATCCCCAATTAGCAACAGCTTGAACAAGTAGTCGAATTCCCCTTGTTAACTCGAAGACTCCATCAAAATTTCCCAAATAAAAATTAATAAAATAATTTAAAAAATAAAAAATAAAAAATATGGCAAAATCTAGATCTCAATCAGCTTGTTTGGAAGAGTAAAAGTGAGAAGATTGATTGAGAAGGGGTTGCAGAGAGGGAAATAAAGCTCTCAAATCTTCTGGCAAAGTGAACAAGAAGACGAACAACAATCACTTTCGGACGCCAATTGATTATTTCCGGTGCGCTTCAGACGGACGTCATGTGTTTTTAACCCATCATTCGAGTCTATTGAAGTGTATTTCTTTCAGTACTTCTCTTTACGTTTATCTTCCCAATCTCAAACTGATGTCGTTTTTTTTTGCTAAAATTATTGATGTCGTATATTTACTTCGAGTTGTTTTATCGTTTATTAACGTTTTACTGTTTTTGTGTTAGATGTCGTATTTCTAAAAAGGAATATGCAAATTTTTTTTTTATCGTTTTCTTCAATTTATTTTGTTTCGTAAAGTATATTATCATTTTGTATGCTTTCCTATCGGTTTACGTCGTCTAATGTTATTTTTCTACCCTAGCTCTTATTTAATTTTTTGCTCTTTCAGATTTTTTTTTTTTGGGTCATTTTCTCCAATTTATTTTGTTTTGTTTTGTACGTTGTCGTTTTTCTGCTTTCCTATCAGCTTATATCGTTTGATGTTGTTTTTTTTACCTTAGCTCTTCTTTTATTTATTTTTTTTTTTTTCTGTTGGGTCCTGCTTTAAGCTCTCATTCAAGGAAATAAATAGGCAAAAATATAAGTTTTAATCACTTATTTAAATAAATGATTGGATTTTTTATTTTTAAAAAATGACTGTTAATTATTGGTTAGTAAAAAAATTCATATTAATATCAATTAATTACTGAATCACTGATTTGATAATTTTCTATAAAAACAACCAATTTCTAAGTTCACAAAAGTTCATCCATTTATTAAAAAAAAAATTCTTAGAAATGACCATTTACCCAAAAAAAAAAATCTTAAAAGTACAAATGTGTCTACTCAAAACATTACATACTTTATAAAACATCATTTCAATAAGCAAAACAAAATTTCGTAATTAAAGACAAAAAAAAACTTTTATCTCGAATAAGCCAGGAATATTCTTAGTTATTTTCAGGATAAAGAGATGAAATATCTTGCATTATTTTTGTTTTTGAAATGGAAATAGTCCTCAGCCTTTCTTTGGAATATATGTACACATACAATTACATTAAACAAATATATGTCATTATGTCTTTTACATATTTAAGATATACTTGCTAGTTGTCGCTCATCAGCCCGTTATTCTACAAGTCATTCTAAACCATGCGAAAAGAATTAGAGCCGGTAAATGACAAACTTTGTAACAATAAAACAATAATTTAAAATTAAAAAGAGATAAACTAATAACTATTATCAAGAGAAGAAGAAAAAAAAAAAAAAAAAAAAAAAAGCGGCATGAGCATGAATACTGTTACGTCAAAACATGAATGTCACAGTATTATACTTTTTGCAAAGTACAAGTTATACAAGTATCTTATACAAGTATACAAGTTATACACAAGTTATATAAGTTATATACAGGTTATACAAGAATACAAGTTATATACAACTTTGTGAATGTCGTAAGCTATTTATACAAGTATCTTATAGTACAAGTTATACAAGTTGGATAGTAGTAACAGTGATATAAGTCGGGCTTTACAAAAATAAATAAATAACTTGCAATTAAGAGTCAAAAAACACTATTAAGAAAACAATTATATAGCTGTTTATCCCTACAAACCAACATTGGATTTGCCTTCAAAAAAAAAAATTAAAGAAATAAAGATAAAAGGCCATTTATACATTAGGCTTCCAATCAGCTTCCAATCACCAACAAACTTCCTAACGCTGAAGTTGCCTGATCAAAGGCGCAAACTGAAAATGTGGTGGGAAACCTGCCACATGTTTCCCAATGCTACAGAGCATTGGGAACGTAAAAGCTAGTCAATGTCCTCTGTGACCAAATATTTGTGCACCGATGCTACCATTAAGTGATTGTGTTGGTTATTAACAAATTGACACCTACCTTTTGGCATCATTTAATTACTGCTACTACTACACTACTGCTATGCCACAACGATAATGCTTTTGACATCATGTTTCCCAAAGCTTCAAAGAGTTGGGAATGAAAAATCTAGTCAAAGTCCTTTGACTTTGACCAAATAATGTTTACCGACACTACCGTTAAGTGGTAGTTGCAACTTAATAACTTACAGAATCCATTTAGGGGTCGGTAAGTTTTGGCATCAATTAACTACTGCTACTACTATGCTACTGCTATGCTACTACGCTAATGCTCTTGACATCATATTTCCCAATGCTTGAGAGCGCAATGAAAAATCTAGTCAAAGTCCTCTGACTTGACCAGATAATGTTTACCGACACTACCATTAAGTGGTAGAGTTACCATTTACTAACTTACATAATCCATTTAGGTGTCGGTAAGTTTTAACATCATTTAACTACTGCTACTACTACGCTATTGCTATGCTACAACACTATTGCTTTTGGCATCATGTTTCCCAAAGCTTCAGAGCATTGGAAATAATAAAGCTGGTCAAAGTCCTCTAACTTTGAACAAATAATGTTTACTGACACTACTTTTATGTGGTAGAGTCGCCAAGTAACTAACTTACAGACACCATTTAGGTGTCGGTAAGTTTTGGCATCATTTAACTACTACTCTGCTAATGCTTTTGGCATCATGTTTCCCAATGCTTCAGAGCGTTGACAATGAAAAATCTATTCAAAGTCCTCTAACTTTGACTAGATAAAATTTACCGACACCACCATTAAGTGGTAGAGTCGCCATTTACTAACTTACAGAATCCTTTTAAGGATCGGTAAGTTTTGACATCATTTAACTACTGCTACTACTACACTAATGTTTTTGCTATTTTTATGCTATTTTTCTAACTACTCCTACTACAGCAAATCCTAATATTACAACTACTACCGCAAAGGCTACTGTTACTACTATGGTAATGCTTTTGCTATTGCTACTGATACTATGACGGATACGCTACTTCTATTTCTATGCTACTTTTACTACCTAGTCCTACAACTACTCCTATAACTGCAATTATTGCAACTGAAACTAATTCCTACTTCTATAACTATAGCTTATACTAACAAGTACTACTAATTCTACTAATGGTACTACAACTGATACTACTACTAAAGTACTATCTACTGCTACTTTGCTACTGCTATAGCTAATAAGTTTGGCATTAGAAAAGATGAAGTGAAATGTGGGGAGCGAGTTACATACCTCTATGCATGGATACTGATAAGTGAATGATTTGAAATTTGTACGGCTGCACATCGGCTTGGGATGGTGATTCTACCAAGTTCTCATGGGGGACCTGCCTGCATGCACAAGTGAAAATGCAACTTCAAGTGAATTTCTTTCCCTTTTTCTTTCACAGTAACATCAGCACAAAGCCGATTTTTCAATCTAGAGAGACAAAATAGTCACCTATAAGGAATGTGAGCATAGTTCTGCATCACGATTGCTTCTGCTTCCAAGGCCAATCCTATGAATCAACCATAAACCTGCAAGCAATAAAAGCCATCAAACTCAGTCAAAGACTACTAATATATTTCAGTTAAAAAAAAATGTGTAGTGAAAAGAAAAAAGGAATTTTCAATTCAAGAATCTTTGCAGTGAATAAGTCCCAGAGTAATTTCTCTTTATCCTTTGAAAGCAAACCCGTATGTGCTACGGATAAAAACATCTCTAAATTATTGTATAAAGTTCAAAAAAAAAAAAATGAGCCACAATGCTAACTTAAAAGAAAGAAAGCAATCCACGTCGTTGCCCTAAGTTAGCAACGAATTTAAAAATTTTCCCACTCAACTATTTCGAATAAATTTTTATTAGTCAAGAGATAAGACTAAAAAATTTGAACTTTATGGAACAAAAATTACTAGAGGGAGACACAAAATAAAAAGAAAAATGCATGGAAATTATTGAACGGTTAGGCCCCAACTTTTGTAATATCTTAAGACTACATTGTACTAGACCACCTTCTAGGCCGAACTTATTATATAAAGTGTAAAAGCTTCAATGCAAAAATTGCTGAGATATTCTTACCTATGGGTTTTCAGTGGCAAGTATTGATGCTCGAGCATTTGTTTTCTTCACAAACAAGGGAAAAAGCTTGGAAGAATCAGAATCCCATCTATAGGATTCTTGTCATCCTCTGTCCCTGTTCAGACCAAAAAACAATTGTCTATTCAGACCAAATATATTTTTGCAACATAGCTATAAGATCTCAGTAACTTTTGTCTTTTCTGAAATGTTCTTCGTGCGACACAATTGATTCCTAGTATATAAATGGAAGCTGGATGAGAAACATCTAGTAAAATTAAGATGAGTTGTTAAAACAAAGAGAGATTACCAACCTGTCAAACATCTAGTGTCTTGAGCTTTATAACAAGAAATGGGAATGGTCTTTTGTATGGCAGCATCCTTGCCTTATACGCAGCTGTCCTGTCAAGAACTTGGCAAAAATCAAATAACAACATGAATTAGAAAAAATGATCAAAATCACTCAGATGAAGTACTCTAATATGTGTATTTACATGTATGTATGTATGTATGCAATGCTATATGTATGCATGTATGTATGTTTGTATGCACATGTATGTATGTATAAAGCCAATATAATATATATATATATATATGAAAGTAATAAGAAAAGGTCCCTTTTTTCCATAGCTTCTTGGATCATTGTTGGAGAATTGTCAACCGAGTGCTTCTTCCTCCTAAAAAAATTGTCATGACACACCTCAAACAAAGTAAAGAAAAAAAGGTAGGAAAAAAAAAAGGGAAGGTGAAGAACATACGTTTGTTAAGATCTAATTATGTATCAAAGCCTTGTGTTATTGGTACAAACTCCTTTTCCTGCAAATGAAGCTCCTGAAAAGTATAACCGAAGATGTAATTCTTTTAAAATCTATAAATTTTATTGTAGAGAGTTCTAGTGGTAGTTATATAAAAATAAAAAATAAAAATAAAAAAAAGTACAAGAACAATAAGTTTGAAAGCACAGAGAACTACTCACGATGCAGCTTTTCATGACAAAATAGCAACAAGTACTTCATTGGTTTCACATAATGTGAAAGATTTTGAAAAAGATATAAACATTGTAAGTTGGCATACAGAACCACTTGGAAAAGATTCAGTGCCAGGTGTTGAAGGAGTTACATACCTCTGTGCTAGGAAATTATTCAAATTTGTTTTCAGGCTTGTCCATAAGAATGGGACGGCGGTGCTTCCAAGAACTTCTTAGGGGGGACCTGGCTAAAAGCGTGTTAAACGTGTAGCTCAAGTGAATTTCAATTTTTTTTCACAGTAACAACTGCACAAAGCTAGTTTTAAAAAGTAGATAGATAAAACAGTTACCGGTAAGGTATGTTAGCATATTTTTGCATCACGATCACGTCTTCTTTCGGGCCATCCTCTGAAACACACCATGCAAGCAATAAAAGTCATCAAACTCAGTTAAAGACAACAAATACATATCTAAAAGAGATGTGAAAAGAAATGGGAATAAGGAATGTCAATTCAACCAACTCCGAGTGAAGAGCTCCCCAACCAATTTCTCTTCAATCCTTCTAAGCAATCCCGTAGGCGCTACAGATGAAAACACATCTAGCGTTAGCATTTAAAGTGAGAATTATGTTTCATAGGAACTTCTATCTTTATAACCATCTATGATATTTGAATTCTGGTCATAATAAAGTTTCTTAAAAAATAAAAAGAAATGATTAATCAGTCGGTTAGCTAGCCATCAGTAGATTATCATTGGATGGCCTTATAACTAGTTATCTCTTGCTCTAAAGATCTATCTCCCTATGATATGAAAAGACCCAGAAAAAAAAAAATCAAGTTACGTACATTGGAATCTTTCGAGAACTGGAGAAGTTTCCTATTATGTTGTCAACCTACGTGTTTCCAACAGCAAACTGCATGAAACTAAAGAGATGTTATGAATTAATTTATCTTAACAGATAGACAAAAAGTGACTGGTATACAAAACAATACTTAATAGCCCAAGGTAAAGGACCAAAGTATAAAAAAAAAAAAAAAAAAAAAAAGAGAGATTGAAAACAAACACCATTGATTTCGGATCCAGCAAACTCAAAACACTAGCATCTTCATCAGCCAAATACACCGAATAAGCCACTTGTCATTGCACCTTGTTATCCTAACGGACAATATAAAGGATCAATAACACTTTCAAACTGAGCATTAAGGAATCCGACTTGATAGCCCAAAGTAAAATACCAAAAGTTTCACCAAAAAAAAAAAGAAGATTGAAAACAAATACCGTTAAGCCAAATAGACCGAATAAGCCAAGCAATGGGAGTGGCCTTTCATATGGTAGCAACCTCGCCTGACAAGCAACTGCCCTGCCAAATAATTTGACAAAAATCAAATAACAACATGAATTAGAAAAAAGGATCCAAATCACTCACGTGAAGTTCTACTAATATGTGTCATATTCGTATGTATGCATGCATGCATGAATGTATGCATGTATGTATGCAAGCCTATATGTATGCATGTATGTATGCTTGTATGCGCCTGTGTGTAAGTACATAAACCTAATAAATAATATTACACACACACACAATATATATATATATATAAGTAGTCAGAAAAGGTCCCTTTTTGCTATGGCTGCTTGGATCATTGTTGAAGAACCATCAATAGAGTGCTTTCCTAACCCAAATTCCAACTAGATAAGAGGAAAAAAAAAATTGTCATGACACTCCTAAAATAAAAATAATTAATTAAAAAATTAAAAATTAGAAATTAAATTAAATTAATAAAATAACAATAATAATAATAATAATAACCAGAATGGAAGGTGAAGAGTGTACGTTGTAAAGAGAGACTTTTGTATCAAAGCCTTGTTTATTGGTGCCAGCTCCTTTTCGTGCAAATGAAGCTCCTGCAAAGTATAACAAAAGATGTAATTCTTTTAAAGTCTAGGAACGCTGTTGTAAGAGTTTAGTTTAATAGGTTTCATCAATATGGAACAAGAACAAGAGTGGGAAGAGGTCATACCCTTTTAAGACTCGTGACATCAAGGTCCTTACGCCAAAGCATTAACCCGAAGGGCACAACCTTAGTCGCCAGTTGAACAATAAACTGATTTGAGAAGAATTTCCAAAAGAAAAACCATTAGAAATTATTAAAACAGCAACACAAGCTATTAGTAAAAGGAGAACTATCCTATATAACTACATAAAAGAAAAGAAGAAAATTTAACCCGCTTAACTCATTTATGTTGTGCTGGCTTATTTTGGAAAAGAGTTTAAGATAAACTTCTTACTGCCATTGCTTTAGGAAAACCAAACAACAAACATAGTATTTAGAATTCAGGTTAAATCTAAGAATACAATTGCGAAGAACATTTGTGAATGATACATGATCTTAATGTCTTTGTTCTAGTTGTAACAGAAGTATAAACAATATTCTAGCGTTGACTATGCTCGAAAAGACCTATAAACATTTTAATTCAAAAAGCTCCTTAAGAGTATGCTGAAATCAGAAACTGGATAGGATTATGCACAACTGAGGTACTAGAGTAAAAAAATATACATATACCACAGAAATGAAGTATGTTTTGAAGGTGTTTACCAGTGTATAGTTTATAGGCTAAGGCACCAGAAGTCTCTTGGTCTTGCAACTTAAGGCACGATTTGAGTGACAACTAGCTATAAATAAAAAAAAAAAAAAAAAAACAGCTTTACTAAAAGTTACCAGTAACCGAAAAAACAAGTAGAAGAACAATAAGTTTGGCAACCACAAAGAACTACTCATGATGCAGCTTCTCATGACAATTAGCAATCTGTACTTTATTGGTTTCACATCATGTCAAAGATGCTGAAAAAGAACAGGTCATAAATGGAGAAGTTCGGCGAACATAAGAGAGCAACTCCTTGAGGCTCTCTGACCACTAGGAAAAGATGCAGTGCCAGGTGTGGAATGAGTAATGTACCTCTGTGCAAGGATTCTGATAAGTTATACTTCAAATTTGTTTTCAGGTTTGCAATAAGCATGAGATGGTGATGCTTCCAAGAACTTCTTATGGTGGACCTGACTACATACACACGAAAAAGTGTAACTCTAGTTAATATCATTTTTAATTTTCCTCCACTTAACATTCGCACAAAAACTAGCTTTCTAATAGAGAGAGATAAAACAGTACCGACAAGTTATGTTAGCATCGTTTTGCACCATGATCGCTTCTCCAATGATGCGATCCTCTGAACCACACCATCTAAGAAATAAAAACCATCAAACTCAGTTGAAGTCGACAAATATATATCTGAAGTAGATTTGAAGAAAAAGGAGACAAGGAACTGTCAATTGAACCAACTCCAAGTGAAGAGCTCCCGACCAATTTCTCTTCAATCCTTCCAAAGCAAGCCTGTAGGCACTATAGACAAAACTTATCTAAATTAGCATAGAAAGTGAGAATTAAGTCTCACAGGGACTTCTATCATTATACCTATCAACAATATTTGAAGTTTGGTCAAACTAAAGTTTCTCAAAAAAATCGAAAGTGATAATTAATCGCTCAGTTAGCTAGCCATCAGTAGGTTATCATCCGATGGCCTTAGATTTATATGATTTGAAAAGACCAAAAAAAAAAAAAAGGTAATAAATTCAAGATCTCTTTGTATATTCATTATAAGCTTAGTTTAGTTCATTATAAATAATTTATCTTAAAAGGTAAACAAAAAAGTATACTCAAAACAATATTTAAAAGCTAAACTCAAAAATTACCATAGATTTCAGATCAGCAAACTCAGAACATGTGGCATCTTCATCAGCCAAATAGACCAAATATGCCACTTATCGTTGCTCCTCGTTCTCCTAACAGACGATATAAACGATCAGTAACACATCCAAACTGAGCATTTTGAAATTTGACTTCATCTGGAAACTAAACTAGTTAAGGAATTACTATTTTTTTTTTTCAACAAACTTTGCTGACTATTTATATCAGATCTATCTTGCAACTAAGAGTAGATATATTAATTTGACAAAGAAAGACTATACATGTCTCTATTATATAATGTCCTAGCCATTCACCTTTTGCTGCCCCCTCCCCCCATCTTCCATCTGTCAAATTGAACAATAACAGAAGGATTAGAAGAGTAACATCTTCACAAAGCTAGTTCTATGATGTAGAGAGATAAAACAGTTACCGAGGAAGTATGTTAGCATAGTTTTGCGCCACGATCGCTTCTCCTCTGGGGCCATCCTTTGAACAAGACCATGTAAACAATAAAAACCATCAAACTCAGTTGAAGTCAACAAATATATATCAATTTGAAGTAAATGTAAAGGGGAAAGGGAGGGATATGGAGCCTTCAATTCAACCAACTCCACGGTGAAGAGCTCCATAACCCATTTCTCTTCAATTCTTCCAAAGGAAGTCAATAGGCACTACAGACAAAATCATATCTTAGCATATAAAGTGAAATAGCAATTAAAAGAAAAACAATCTAGGACTTACACCAAAGTATACTAACAAGTCAAAAGTGCATTTTAAAATGGTTACATTTTGCAGAGAAATTCTTACCTGTAGGGTTTTTAGTGGCAAGTGTTGATGCTCGAGCATATAATTCGAACTACAGCATTCTGTCATCCTCTATCACTGTTCAGACCAAACAAAACTATTAATCAAGTGGAAATATTAGACAATATATTTAGATGACCTGGTTATAAGATCTCAACTACTTTAAAAGCTTAACATTTTGTCTTTCCATGGTCCTAAAATGCTCTTTCTGCAGCACTATTAGTTCCTAGTATACAAAGGAAACAGGATGAGAAACCTCTAGTAAAATTAAGATTCAAATTGAGCCCATAAATACGCATGAACACTAAGGCTAACTATTTGTTTCCTAAAGGCATCAACATTAAAGCTAATTATAAAGCCGAACAGAGAAAGAAAATATCAACCCGTCAAACATCTAGTGTCTTGTTCATACCAAGCAATGGGTGTTGCTTTCATATGGTATCCTTGCCTATACGCAGCTACCTGCCAAATAATTTGAATGACAAAATAATATAGCAATAGATCTAAATAAAAGGCTCCAAATCACTCACGAAGTTATGTCATGTGTATGCATATATGCATATATGTATGTATGATGAACGTATGTATGAATGCATGCCTATATGTATGTATGTATGAATGAATTCCTATATGTAAACATGCATGGATGCATGCTATATGTAAAAACCATAGCAAGATAATATATATATGTGTACATATATATATTAAAAATAGCAATAATATATATTAATATATATATATATGTAACACAAAAGGTCCCTTTTCGCCATGGATGCTTGAATCATTGTTGGAGAATTGTCGATCGTTCCTCTTATTTATTTCTTATCTTCCAACTGTATGAGAGAGAGAAAAATAAATTGTCATGAAACACATCAAAAAATAAAAAATAAAAACAAACTCAAAACAATCTTCCAAATTCCACTTATTTATTTACCGGTTAAGCATGTGAGAAGAGTTCTTCGTCATGATCACTTCTTCCTCCACAGCCATCCTCTGAGCCACCCATCAACCTGCAAGCAAATTTGAAAAAAAAAAAAAAACCCATCAAACTCAGTCAAAGACTACTAATAGATATCTGTAAGACTTTTACGAACTAATTAGCAAATGCACAAATCTTGTCTGAAATGATAGTATCTCGCAGTTACAAGTAAAAAAGAAAAAGAAAAAGAAAAAGAAACCAAACAAACGGCAAAAGATAAAGGCTAAAAGTTTATATACCAATAAGAATGTTTTAACTGCAAGCTCTAGATATGATCATAGGACCACCTTAGAAAAGGAAGTGATGCTCCTTCCATCGTCAAGAGCTTCAGGAAAAGGAACTAAAAACTGTTGAAGAGTCTGCTGACATCACAAAATGGATAGAATTATCCAGGACTGTGCCAAGAAGCAAAAATTTACTGGAGAAAATAAATTTTTTTTGCAGGACTTTACCTAAGTAAAGGACTTGCAAAATGAAGAAAGGACGGACTTACATTTGCACTGATGTACGTTGAACTCCATAAGCAATAGAGTTCCACAGAAACAAAGATTAAGGCATGGTATCATAGTTTAAGAAAGACCAAGGAAACCTGGAAATCAGTAGATAAAATTACTACTTGACTTTATGTGGTAAATTAGAGGACACAATCTACTCAATTCACTTTACTAGTTCTTACTTGATAAGGAACTAAAAATCTGATAAAATAAAACACTCGTTTTATTGAAAATAGAAATCTTATCCCAATTAAGATGGGAAACAAAAAAGTTTCAACTAATCAATTGACATGTGCTATATATATATATATGGTTTCTCTCTATATAGTTTGGCAGGAGTTTCTCTCAACTAATTACCAGTATACACTTTTACATTAAGGAATATGAAAATTAGCTGACATCTAATATACCAATCATGCAACCTAAATGAGGATAATTACTAACAAAGAAAACGATACCTGTCATCTTTATTAAATACGATGCCTGACATTTGCCTCTCCGTAGCAACCCTTCATTAAATATAATGTTTGCCATATGCCTCCCAGCGGCCCATAATTCCACAAGTCAAATTGAACAATAGTAAAAGTATGAGAGTCGGTAGATAACAAAATTAGCAACACTAATTGGGGAAAAAAAAGTTTAATTCTCAATAAATCAAAAGAAGTGATGAAATGAATATTGTTACGTTAAAAATGTTCAGTTTCAATTCTAACTTTTTTTTTTTTTTCCGGTAAACAAAAGTGCACAGAGTCAAGTAGCAAGTTTAATAAAACATATTATACTGATTACATATTATAAAACAACCACGGTTTAGTAATTGATATGACATCTTCCTCATTATACAGTGAAAAGGGCAAGTGTCTCCACTCAAAAAACTGTATGGTTTGGAAAATATCATTTCAACTAATAATCAAAACTTAGTGAAAAGTTGTAGAAGTAGCAATAACACTGTGATGACATAGTATAAGAGCTTCAACTTAGTTAGAAAAACCATACATGCTTTCTTAGTCAAGAGAAAAGATCATTGGAAAATCTCATGTCAACTAATAATCAAAAATCAGTAAACAAAACAGTAGGGTTTTTTTTTTTTTTTTTTCTTTTTTGATAGAAACAAGCAGTAGTTGTATAGTTGAAATAGAACTTCGAATGAGAAAGGAAAACCGTACATAGGTCGAAACAGGTCGAAACGAAATTTGAACACAAAAAGGGTAACTATCACTAGAATCTGGAAATAAATGTTTGTATTAAACAAAAGTAGAGACTCTGATCAAACAAAACAAATGCTGAAATAAAAAGCGAAACTTTAAGAAGGAAAACCAAAGGAATACCTTGACTGTGAGTTGTTGTGTTGGAGCCAAAATCATGCCTTTTCCCATTCTTATCATCCTCGTCTCCAATAAATGCCAAATCTTAAGCTCCCCAAATACCCATAATCTGAAATCGAAAACCAAATACCAGAATCTGAAACAGGAAACCCAAATACCAACATTTCGTAGTTTTTCTGAAAACACAAATGCCCTCATTTTCCAATTTACTGAAGAAATACCCAGAATGCTCTCTCTCTTCTCTCTTTCTCTTCTCTCTTTCTCTGATCAGAATGGTTCTCTCTCTGTTTGTCTTCAAGAATTAGTACTCTCTCCCAACGGTACGATTTTCTTTTTGGTGCGAACGGTAAGATTTTCTCGCTCCTCTTAGCGCGAACGGTAATATTTTCTCCCTCTTTTCGGTGCGAAGCGCCAACGGTGAGATTTTTATTTCTATTTTTGCTTTTTATTTTCTTGATTAAAAACGAAATATGCTGAATACTGATTACAGAAATATTGTTGGGAATGACCTGTCGTTTTTTAAGAGTACTGTCGTCTTTTAGCATGCTCTTTTTTTTTTTTTTTTTTTGGTTGCTAAGTAATGTCTTCAACCTCTAATGTTGTCGTTTTTAAGCTATTCTCGAATCTCGATCGAGGAACAGTGTGACGTACCTCCAATGTACTTTTTTCTACAGGGAAGAAATTTTAATATTTATTTACTTATATATTTTAGGGGAGCGACATTTCAATTTGAAATAGGATTTATTCCTTTCTAGTTGGGGTTTTTTTTTTTTTTTTTTTTTTAAGTGAAATTGGAATGGACAAATCTAATTTTCATTTTAATGTTTATAATTAATTTAAAATTAGTTTAAGATTAAAAAATAGTTTAAGCGCAAAAATATTGCTGTTGGTGGCCTATAATATTAGGTAAGATTTTGTAAGGTTACAATAGTAATTTTGTAGTTTATTTAAATGAAAGAAAAAGCATAAGATGCATGATAACTTCTTTTTTTTTTTTTTTTTTCTAATGACAAGATATAAGAACCTATTTGGAACAATGATTGCACTTGGAGTTTATAGGTTGTAATTGAAATATCTTTTTTTTGTATTGAAGTGTAAATTATAATTAAATTGTAATATAGAAAATTATAAAAATTTTAAATAGATTCGGAAAAAAATTTGCAATATTATTATTTTAGAACTCTCGTCATTTTGTGTGATTTTTTTTTTTTTGTAAATCATCTCATTTTGACTTAAAATAAGAAAGTTATTAGATTTTTAAATTTTAAGCTTTTTTTTTTTAATGGAAGAGAAATAAATAAGATGTAGATTATGATATTTTTTGGAGTTTAGTTGTAAAATTCCATTTGGATACATATGTAACCAAACAATCCCTAATGAGGATCTCTAGTAGCATAATAATAATAATAATAATACAACAACAACAGCACTCAACAATAATATAAATAAATGAAGATAAAAATACAAGAAACGCATAACAAATTAGTAATGAAAAATACTAAGGATATCAATTACTAATCATAATTTTTTAAGTATCCAACCAATGTGTCATCAGAAGTTAGTCATTTTTTATTGGTAAGTATTTAAATATTATCATCTCAATTATTACGGTCTATTAATAAAAATATGATGCATATATTAGTATTATAAAAGTTATATAAAAGTTCATGTCACACTCCTCAATTAGTCCTTGGCTTGATACAATTTGAGGCCTCAAATTTTGAGGATTGATTTTTCTCATTCTTTCTTTTTTCATTCCTTATTTTCCTGACTCCACTAAGTTAGCATTCTTTTTTTTTTTTTTTATCTATGCTAGTTTAACATGCGCAATAATATATTACTAAAAAATATAAGAATTTAAATAGAAAATACAAAAAAAGAAAAGAAAACGTACGAAATGATAAAATAAGGAAAAGAAAGAAAAAACCAAAACTTCAAACAAAACTTAAAAAACTAAAACTAAAACTTCTTAACGAAATTTCAACAAAATTTAGACAAAATCCTTTTTAACCAAATTAATTAAAAATATAAGAACTTAATAAGAAAATTAAAAGAAAAGAAAAGAAAAGGTACATAACGATTAATCAACAAAAAGAAATTAAAAAAAAAATCAAAACTCCATATGAAACTGATGAAACAGAAGCGTATAAACTTCAAAAATCCATTGATTCAAAGAATACCAGACAAAGAGGATGCGAGTAATTCGTTGATTCAATGGAATACCGAAAAACAGGCAAAAAGAATAACTCTGGGATTTTTTTAAAATTAATTCAACTGTCTGAAACAATACTAAGGATGCCTTTGTATAGGCAAGTAAAAATGGAACAAAAGAAACAATTCCAAACTAAACATAGAAACTAGGAAAGAAAAAGAAATTAACTTATAACTTATTCTAGGAAACTAACATAAAAGGAAACTAACGTATTCTATATTACCATGCAAATAACAAATAACATAATAGTTAAAAATAAATAACAAATTGTCAAATTAGGGGAAGTCTTAAAATGGTAACTAAAATCTACCTTCGTATCTTCATGCTGCATCAGAAACTTTAAAAATAAATAAATAAATAAATAAACTGAAACTTCATATCGAAACTAAAAAAAAATTTAGTCGAAACCTTTTTTTTAATCAAATTAAAAAATCATAAAGAAACTAAAAAAAAAAAACTCCATAAATTAATAAGGAAAAATTAAAAAAAAAAGCACCTAACGACATAAGAAGAAAAAGAAAAA